>CM021765.1:48252511-48271435 GCA_011076525.1 Nettapus auritus
TGGGAAGGGAAGGGAAGGGAAGGGAAGGGAAGGGAAGGGAAGGGAAGGAGAAAGGAACTATGGTTCAAGAACTCTTAATTAAAACAGGAAAAGAAAAGAGAATTAGGTCAGAAACTAGAGGCAAGCTACCAAAGAGAGTGAAAGGCAGAGGACTATAAAGAAAAGCAGTCATGATATGGGGAAGTGGAAGATAAAACAATCAGATTAGCAACAGTTTTTAGGATCACTTCTGCTGTCCAGAGTGTGCTTACTCTGGCAGTTGAGCCCTCCAGATAAAACATCCTAGTTACATTCTGATAGTAAGCTGTTTAAAAATAATTGTCATAAGGAATGTGACTACACATGTTGATGATGTATGGTGGAAAGCCAAAGTAATGGTTGTTCCATAGGATATAAATTATTGGAGCCATGTTAATAGGAAATTCCAATCATGCATGTGATTACCAAATAAACAAATCATATATTAATCATACCTCAAACCGTGGGATAATAATTTTCCCTTTCTTAAAAGGGAAAAACATAAGTGAGAGAAAAATGGATTTATTCTAAAGTATTTAGTTGTAGTACTTTTTAAAAATCTCTATATCCAGAGTCTCTACTAGGTACCTAAAGTTAAAATATCACGATCTTTTAATTGCTCAGTGAAACCTCCATCATGATTACAATCCATGTTATGCAATTGACAGTTTGCATATTTGCAGTTAAAACATCTCCTGTTTTCTTTTTTTTTCTTTTTTTTTTTTTTTTTTTTTTTTTTTTTAATTCCTAAGCATACAAAAAAGGGAATTCCCAGCATAACCAGACTTAAAGTCACTGATAAGCTTAATGCTGTAGTATGTTATTGCAAAGATTCATGAGATTATTGGTTTTACTGCTATTTTCTACATAATATTTCAGCTTTTCCACTACAATATATATATATATATAAATAGTAGAGAAATGTTATAGTAGGAACTATTCCAGACCTGTTCTGAGTGCATTTAATATTTGCAAAATATATATGTATATATCTTTAGGTCTCAGTTTCATATTAATTTCACACTTACAACTGTTTCAAAATATTTGTGTTCTCTCTTACGCTCTAGCCATTTGGGGTGCTGGTAGCAATACAGCCTCCAGCTACAATGAGCAGGACATCTGGGCAGGGGCACCAAACGTGGCACCTAAATGTAAAACATAATTGACTTTAGCTCTTTCTGCAGCCAACAGAAATAAGTTAGTATTTACAACCTGAGTCAACTTCTATAAGACCCTGGAGCTAGCGGAAGTGAACATGGACTCAGGTATCTGCAAAACAGTGTTTGAGGGAAACAATCCTTTTTCTCCCTCCCCTTTTTTTTTTTTTAATTTAATCCATGTAAATGAAGTAATGGATATAAAGCCTTTTTATTTATTTATTTGTTTGTTTTCCCACATACTAATTCTTCCCAATGTCTGTTTGCACAAACTAGGTTCCTAGTGCACCCCTAACACAGAGACAGGTACAGAAAATAGCTGTAAAGAGATTTCTAACCCACATGTCCAATATTTACTTCTCACCCTCACATAGTTTTCCTGTGCTAGGGCTGTCGTCCCCAGTGGTAAGGCACGTGTGCTCCTGTGTGTCTGCTCCTCCAGCTCTAGTACCACCTAGCTGGTCCAGCTGAAGTGCCTTTAGTTCTCATGAGGCAGAGGCTGTATTTCTTCCATTTTGTAGGGGAAAAAAATAAGTTATATATGTATATGTATATATATAACTTTTCCAAGGTCTGAATGCTCAGAAATGATCAGGTTGTGCTGTGCTTCATGTAACTGCACTAAGATTGCAGACCAGAAGAGGAGAAAAATGTAATCTGAATGTACCTGACAATAAGCTTAGTTCTACAACTTCAAGTGTGCACTGAGCATGCAAATAAAAACCTAATCACATCAATTTAGGATCTGAATGGAAGCAGGCAACATAAAAGTGACAGCTTTAAAGCATAAAAGATTTCTTTAGGAAACCAAAATGGGGATCAACAACAAAAACCCTAAAAAATAACAAAAACAATCACACACACAAAAAAAATCTTGTTTGAGTTGAATAAGGACTGTAGACATCACAGCCAAGCCCCAGAGTTCACCAGATTAGTGACACAGAAATGCACTTGCTCAACATCTCAGTTCATTTACAATACTGATTAGCAGCAGGGGGATGTTTTACTATCTCCTGACAATTGCATCAGCCACCGACATGCCCTTTTAAACATGCTTTGTGCATGGCTGCACAAGATATAGGACAGAGCATCGCTTCTGGAAAGAATTAGATATGCAGATAGACTTAAATGGCTAGCTGGAGATTTACCTGCCTAAAGGGAAAGAAAACAGATCCAGCTTTTGGGCTGTGATTTACCAGCCTGCACAGAGCACGGCTCCCCCACAGTTGTTCCCCTCAGTTGTAATTCAGTTTGTCTTGTGGTCTGGAGGCAGGTCAAATTCTCAGGTGCAGTTTCAGATACAGGCAGCAGAACGGTATTGAATAACTTCCTTCAGCTTTCTTAGTGCCTACTGGGGTGCAATCTTTCTTGCTTTTTGGCCCAATAGTAATAAAGGGTAAATGACACAGGTTCTCCTTTCCATTCACATGGGAAGGGACAGCTGGGGGGCTGGTCCCTGTACTGAGGAGGACCCTTCTTCTGCTCTGTAGGCCTGATGAGGGGCTTCCTCACTGGGTTTTCTGAAGGAAAGCCTTTGGCATTTACCATGTCTCATGCTTAGACGAGTGTGGGAGGCCAGTATTCATTTGACCTTCCTCACAAAAGCATCATGCAAGTAAACTTCAGCAGACTCCACAGACAGCAGACCTTCAATACAGAGAGTATGTGCTATTTTGCTAGCAAGCTGCAGGATTTGGGGGGAAGACAGGTACCACACTGGAGGCATGCAGGATGCGTGCAGTCATGTGCACTGTCAAAGTCCACAAACAAAATCCCACAAAAACAAATCCCACAAAACAAAATCCTACAAACAAAATTCCACAAAATCTACATTTATTGGGAACCCTGAGCAAAGACTGCAGGACCAGCAGGCTCATGGCTGGTGTGCCCAGCTCAGCTTCTTCGCCCCATAACCAACCTCACACTAGTTAAAACTGGCAGAACTGCCTCTCCTATACCTTACTGGGGGTTGGAAATTCTGCTGTCTTTCCTTTGTTTGTTTGTCCTCCTCTTCTGCCTTTAACCTTTGACAAGGGTGATTTCTGTGTGCCTTTATTGTACTGGAAATTGAATGTGCATGATGAGGGAAAATGAACTGTCCTCCCCAAACAGCAGGTGGTGGTGCTGGGTTGCACAAATCACTTGAGAAACTGCTTACAGATGTTCCTTTCCTTGTTAAAAAATGGACTGGAAATGGATGCTAAATAAACTTTTCTTCTTCTTCAACACCCCCCCCCCCCCCCCAGCATTGGAGGGTCACTTAATGTTTACCCCTTTTCAGTAGGTAATTTAATGAATGTTTGAAAGTGTGTTTTAAAAATAAATCTTGCTAAAATAAATACTCCAGAGTCTGAGATAAAGATAGCCCACAGTATAACATGTTATTAGTCCTCTAAAAGTCTTGCATATTGTCTGTTATTTTTGTGAAAACTGCAAGGAATCTTTGTGTTTCTTAACTTCTGGAGTAGTTCAGTTGCATTTTTTTTTTTTTTCATTCATTTTCCAGACTGGGGTTGTGGGATATGTGTTATATGTGTTTGTTCTTCTCCTTTGTACAAAAGCAAAACCAAAAAAGTTTATTTTTATTTCTATTTCTATTTTTCCTGACTTTTTTTTTTTTTTTTTTCTTAAGTGCAGTTATCTCCAGCTCAGTTCTAACTGCATACTTTTTCCCTCTGGAGTTAGGCGCACTGTTCAGTGTCACTTATTTGTTGGTGACTATTTCATGGCACTTACAATACTGATCTCAATGTGAAGCCTTTTGCTATTTAAATAATAGTGCAGCAAAAAAACAAGTTCTAAATGAGTTTTTTTTTTTTTTTTTTTTTTTTTTTTTTTCTATTATTTCTCACTGATTGGTCCCATTCTGTTTCTCACCAGCATCATTACCTCAAATTATCATTGCAACATTAACACTGTAACAAATTAACATCATAGCATTTTGAAGCCGTGCCTGGAATATCACAGTAACTCCCAAATCAACCAAATCCTGCACGTGAACAGCTTTGTAGTTTTTTTTTTCCCCTATAAACTGTAGCCTGACAGGCAGCTGCCCTACCCCAACATGTTTTTTTGGAAACCTACTTGACTAAAGTTTAGACTGGGTTTAATAATTAAGTTGTCATGTCCCTGCCTTGTCCTGTTTCCCTCCCCTCCTGCCCCCAAGTCAAAGAAATAATGCTGTTGCCCCAGTTACAAGACAATTGTGCTTTAATAGCTTATGAAAGTAAACGTGATTTTGTTTAGATTATTTCCAAAATTCCCTCTTGTCTGGGCAAAAGATAGCTAGGAAAATGTGCATGTGCCAATGCTGGGCTTACACAAAACCTTTGCTACATAAAACAATGTACGCAGGGAAAGACCTCTACAGTGGTGTGTTGGCGCTGAGCTACTCGTATACAGTATGGCACAAGACTGAGGCAAAAAGGAAAAACAGATCCTGTTTTGTAAGATTTTGATGGACTTGCCCCATATTGGACTGCAAATTCCCTCTGCTATGTCTCTGTTTAGAACAAGTCTGCAAATACAAAAATCCTATATTTTATATAGTTTTGGCTTACCTATACAAATTAATGCCATGAGCAAAGTAACCAGAGAAAGGCAGCTTTGTCAACACCATAAGCTAATGGCAAGGTTCCCTGGGCTCGGTCATTCAAACAATTTCATTATTGCTCTGCCAAGAAGTTACAAGAACTGAGCAGAGGCTCCTGAGGTGTAGTGACGTGTATGTGAGTGTTATGGGCAGGAAGGAAGATCTTGGGACTCAGGCCCTGCAGTGTCCCAGATGTGGCACAGATTTCTCTCACAGCCTACTTCGTCTTTTGGGGCCATATGTTTGGCTGGTATAAATCAACACAGCTCCACTGAAGTCAGCTCAGCTTCCCGGATTTTCTGCGGCTGAGGTTTCTGACCCTTTGTGGATCAGCTGCCCGGCTGTAAGGCAGAGATATTAACACTTCCCTATCCCATACAGTGCAAAAGGATCAGCTCTAATTCCTCACTCATGTAACACATTTTGAGAAGCTACATGAATGCCCTCAGAGAAAGCAGTTTGGCATCTCAAGCAGGTCTTAAAAAGATCTGCGATGGATGTCGCTTTTTTTTTTTTTTTTTTTTTTTTTTTTTTTTTTGCTAACAAGGGTCTGATTATGAATTTGTGTCCCAAAAAATCCCCAACCTCCAGAACTTGTCAATTGTTGGTCATTCAAAAAGGGAGGCAATTATAATTCAGCAGTCCTACCTAAAATGAGTGCAGCTGAGCACAGACAGGAGGTGCAACTCAAGGTGGGCTGAAGCTGGAAAGAATTTTAGCAAAAGGCAGCTGCAAGGCTGCCTTGGTTCCCCACTTTATCCGTTTTATTTGGGTTGGGCTCCTACAGTATTTTATGCTGGCAAAGCCTGTTTCAATACTGAGTAATGCAAGGAAACTCGATGTATTTTTGCAGCAGTTACTGAGCAATTAAAGGCTCAGTTCTTTAAGGGATTGTAAGCCTGTGGGTGGTCTCATTGATTTCAAGACTACTTATGTGCTTCAAACTACGCATGTGCATGTGTATCTTGTTTAGCTGGGCCCTCCTAGAACTGCTGGTGAAATTTCCATTTTAGAAGCACTTTACAGTCTCTAAAATTATTGCTGGAATGGCCTCCTCCTCTGGGCACCACACGCACCAGAAGTCTGACTCTGCCTTCCAACTGATTTAATGCCACAGCACTGAGGCATAGATTCATGGTTTTTACTAAATCCACACCAAACTGCACATTTCCCAGTACTTATCATTTAACTACTGCAGCTGTTCCAGACTATGTAAAGAAATATTGAGATTGACTTCCTTTAAAAATGCTTATTTCACATTAAGCAGGACAAAGGCATGAAAATATGTATGCATTAAATAAAACAAATGACCTGACAAATCTTTTGCTTCCCTCAAAAAGTTAAATGTAGCTAAACAAAATTCCTATGTGGTAAGTACATTACTGGGCTTTAGATCAGAGCACATGGAAGAGGCTGAGCTGTGAGCAAAGAGAAAACCTCGGTTACATATGTTCAGCTGGTAATGTGTGCTTTTATACTTTTCAGTGTCCTGCTGGGGTTCTAAGAAAATATTTACAAGATGCAAATAAAATGTAAATGGAATTATGTTTCCATGAAGAAAAGTGAATGAACAACATCCATGCAGCTCTCACAGTTTTACATACTGCACCGATGTTGCCTTATGATCCTTTAGGACCTTTCTTTGCACAGAAAGCTGATTACCTGAAATGTACTACTGATTCTTCTTCCTTTTTTTTTTTTTTTTTTTTTTTTTTTTTTAACAGACATTCTGTTCAAGATTATCTTGCCTTGCAACACATGCCTTTAGATTTTATCTCTTCATCATCTAAACAAACCCTGTTTTTGAGATGGCTTTCCATTTCCACAGGTGTTTCTTATCAGTTCCACATTTTCTTCTGACAACATGAAAAAAATATCATATGTTCCTGCTTAGTAGCTGCTGCCTGACCCTATGCTAAAAAGCTTTTCTGAATGCAGAAGTGTGTTGCGTGGCTGCTGTAATATCTCTATACCCCAAGGGTCTGCTGCTGCTCTCTTTTTTACAGCTACAAAAAGTCACATGCTTGGCCCTTAGCACAGAGGAAAATTTGATTCAGTCCGAGAAGAAAGACGTGACCTATTTAAAATAATGAAAAAAAAAAAAAAATGCAATTATTAGGCATTGTACCTCATTATCTTGCCAATCCAATTATTTACTTACAGCATACTGGGTTGACAG
The DNA here is from genome assembly GCA_011076525.1 of Nettapus auritus. NCBI lineage: Eukaryota > Metazoa > Chordata > Aves > Anseriformes > Anatidae > Nettapus > Nettapus auritus. The sequence goes on from CM021765.1 coordinate 48,259,458, forward strand.
GTATCTCTGCTAGTATTGCTGCTTCTCCTATGTGGAAGCACATACCTTACAAAGACAATAAACCAAGTCTCACAGCAGCTGCATGGAGATTGACCCACCATTACCCTTCTTGGTTCAAGCTTTTTTCCTGCAGCATTGCCTATCCTTCAACTCTCGGCAACTCACATCTCCTTCCATCCCGGTCCCCTCTGAGAAAATAAAGAGATCACTCCATACAACTGAATTGATATATTCTGGGTTCTGAAACAGCAATGGCAGTGAAGCACACAAGGACCAGTAGCGTACCACTCTTCCTTTGGTTTTGCAGTGCCCTGGCCTGGCATCTATTAGCTCTTTTCATTCAAAGTCCCTCTGGAAGGTGATTGTATGATTTGGCACCAACAAGGTGAAGAAAGAGGAGCATTATAACTTTGAGTCTGAAGTCTGAAATCTTTATTGTCATTTTTTTGTTGTTGTTGCTTGTTTATTTTTTTAATTTGATCTCACTCATTTTACTTTTTTAATATAGAAAAGGGAAAGTATATTTGGAATATGCAAGCCTTCAAATAACTTTTATATAGTGTATTCATATTTCCATCTCACAAGATCTATAATAAAAACACGATTTTACAAAAAAAAAAAAAAAAAAAAAAAAAGTCATCTACCAGAAATACCTTGTGTCATTTTGAATCTTTGCTATGTGTTTAAGGGACTTTGCAGTATACTTTTAATTTAACTCAGCATGCAATATAATACTTTGTAATAATTTTTGAAGCAATACATATAATTAGACAGGAGGCTTCTTAGGGCAAATGTTTTTTACTACCAAAATTATAATTACCTAGGAGGCTTCAGCCGTAAAAGGGGGCCTTCAGTTGCTATACCTATTGAAATAAATCATTCTCATCCGAATCGCACTCCTGCCATCAAAGTCAGGGAAAGAGCATGCTGCATTTCTGAAGTGCTAGCAGCCTGCAGGCAGTTCTACAGGGCTGTGGGGTCTGATGGCATAAACTGTCCGTCCTCCCCAGCCCAGTGCCAGAGCCCCCTGCATTCATGCCCCACAATGTTGTCAGTGGAGCCTGAGCCCTCTGGAGACCATAGCCCTGCTGGTATTAATGCAGGATCACATGGTTGCACTGAAGGGGCTCCTAGAGCCAAGTAAAGGCGTCTCAGAGACGTTATCTAGCTCCTAGGGATATTTTAGGGATATTCTACCCCCAAATTGTATATTTCATAAGTGTGAAGGAAACAAAAATTCTTGCAGTGGCAACAAGAGGGGAACAAGAAGGGAAGCAGCAGGTCAGTGTTCAGCTGATCATGTGGATTGCCAGGCTTCAACATAACAAATGAGCTTTATGAGTACAGCTGCTTTCTGTACATTTGCACTGTGAACCTTGCAAACAAGTTTTGCGTACCTAGTCAAAAAGATGGCTCATCTGAGCAAACCACATCATGTAAAACACAAGAAGCCCGTTGTTTCTAGCAGTTGTACTTTCTTTGTCCACATATTAAGAGTAATAGGCTGTTATATATTCTAAAAATCAGAACAAAGCTCTTCTTCCCTGCCTCACTAGATGACTAGTGAGAGAGCAGATCTGACTTTAGTAATTCTGTTTTGTTTTGTTTTCCACCTCATGTCAATACTGTTTTAAAGGTTAGGTGGGAAGGGAGCATCACTGAGTTACCCCCCGGTCTGCTGTTATCTCAGTCTCTTGTGAATAAATAGTCCTGAAGGCCTGATCCAAAGTTATGTAACACACTGGTTCGACAGCCCAGGCCCTTCTGTGGCCAGCAAAGGGTTATGACACTCGGTGTCACACCTCTGGCTGCCAGGTATGCAGGGCACTTGGGAAACCCAGCTGCACCTCAGCTTTGTCTGTCTGGGGTGGCAGAAGGTGCCCAGAGTGCAGCTGGCCCTGCCGACTCCTCCCTCATTACTAACACTACCAGCTGAAAACAGGGGGCTCAGACAGTTTATTGAATATTTTTAAAAGTGTGCTATGCAGACCCTCCCATCAGAAGGGGGGGGACAGGGGAGATGTTATCTACCTCCAGCCTGGTCCCAAAACCTTCACACCAGTGAGGATCCACTGCCAGTGGGGATCCACAGCAGTGGGGATCCACAGCCCCAGGAATGGCAGTGAGGCTCACGTTTGGGGACAAGGGCCGGGAGGAAGAGGGGCGACACAACGCCCCGTTTTGCACCGGCAGGCGAGCTGCCCGTGTCCTGCTTGCAGCACTCAGTGAAAACACCCACGCACTTCATCCCTCCGAGTGCACCGCTCCCCGCAGACTCTGCGTTTTCTCTCCCCCCTCACGAAACCTCTTATTTTCCAGCGCTTGTTTTCCCCGTCTGCGGAGAGCGGGCCCGCCGGCTTCAGGCGAGGGGGGCCGCGGGCCTGCAGCCGCCGCTCCGCCGCCGGCGGTGAGATGGCGCCCGCGGGGCCCCGCTCGCCGCAGCCTGTCGCGGAGCCAGGGGAGCCAGGCGGACCCGCGGCCCGGCTCTCAGCAGAGGACGTGGCGCTGGGAAGGAGAAGGGCTGCCCGCTGCCGGCTGGAGCCCGGCCCTCGTGTTCCCAGCGAGGAGAGCTGTGTCCTCCCCCCGCGCCTTGCTTTGATTTGCCTGCGAAGTCCGAGCGGGCATGTTTTTCTTTCTAAAAATAAACAGTTGAGGAAAGCTAAACAAACAGAGGGGAGAGAAGGAGCTCCTTCCTGTTCTCACAGCTAATCTCTGCAAAAAGTTAAACACGCTTATCAGCCAGCTGTGCTTCGTTACAATCTTTTGCTTCCATCTTTTGTCCTGGTCTTAGGCAGTTCCAGGCCGTCTGTTTTGTGTCACCCAGCAGTTTGCACTGGCTGGGTCTGATAACGGAGCCATCAGCTTCTCGGCGGAAGAAAAGGTAGAAGGGTTGGAAAAGAGTAAATGTGATACTAAAAAGCCTGCCACAGAGAGCAGAAATCTCATTAAATACATCCTCACTTAGGCACCTAGTGGGAAGGAATGTTCCCACCTAGGCAGGCAAGACCAATTCTTTACGTGCTTGCTCAGATATTAATCGTGTCATTCCTGTTACATTACAAAGAGATGTGCTGGGATGTGTGATGATCTCCAAGCCTGGCCACAGCTGGTTGCACTGTTCATGCCAAAGTGTGTTGAGGTTCAGTGGAGCAGTGAAACCCCAAACGAGCGATTGAGCGCCCCGTGTTTGCACCCCCAGCAGTGTGAAGGGACTGCATGGCTGCTGGTGGTGGCCCTTGATTCACACTTGCATCGCCAAGGGGCAAGCAAGATCCTGTGTTGGGAAAATGGCTCTGCTCCACATCCCGTGAAGCCTTTGGGTAGGGATTGTTGTCACTGCCACGCTCAGTCTGGGAGGGGGCTGCATGCTGGATGTTCTTGGCTGATGCAAAAAGCAGAATTGAGAAACTGTAAGCATGCTCTAATTTATAACGGGGTCAAGCCAGGAATGTAAGGAGGTGCAAAGGTGTGGTACGAGCACTTCTGCCCTGCTCCATCTGTGTGTCTTCCCGTGTCTCACACACATGTGCACCGACTCTGCTGTACTACATTGCCTGGAAAATAAATCAGTTATGCACCTAAGGAGACCTCTGCTTTTCACAGACAATAAATAAATACATAAATAAAAGCTGATAAAATGTCTTAAAGGAGTTGGGGACCAGGCAGCAGTCCTGCCTGCTCTGGACAAAGGCACAGATGCAGGGTGGAGTAGGCAAAGTCTTAATTTGAGGAGGGGGGACACAGCATGTGCCATTCAGTCTGATGTCCTGCTGGAATTTCATAGGGAAGGACAGGATGGCAGGGGGGAGCCCATCCCTTTCCATAAACCACACCAGCCTTTTCCAGTGTCCTTTGCCATCAGCTCAGAGCCCAGCCCCCCGTAAGACAGCTCCAGCCACGAAGGGGCGGTGTTGGGGCTTGCAAAGACTCCAGCGGTGCCGGCGGCAAATTTTTTTTTTGGGGGGGGGGGGGCCCCCGGGGACTGACACACGACACTCCTGAGGGAAAATATTCTCCCATTCCCCCCAAAAAAGCCCCACTCTTGGGTTTATAGGCAGGCCAGTTCTCAATTGCTACAGTACTTCACAGGTAGTCTGAAGGTTTCATGTGTGCTCACCCAGGTTTCAGCAAACTCAGGCCAGATTGTGGCTTTGAATGGAAAAAACACACTCAGGTTTGCTGCTGCAGAAATGTCTAAAGATGGAGTGGGGAAGGTTTTCTGTGCCTTTTTTTTTTTTTTTTTTTTAAACCCAGATTATTCCCTTCGCATTTCAGGGTTAAACAAAACCAGATCTCAAAATGAAACGTGGAAGAGGGAGAGAGCAAATGGATGTCTACCAAAAGAGGAGAAAATGCTTTTTTAAAGCCCAGGACCACATAACTATGGCGTCCTGAGGAATGTCGAGGTTTCCCAGCCTGTCATAGCATCTACTCAGTGAGCTGACGAACATGAGCCGAGGTGGCTCAGGGCACTGGTTGCCAGGAGCAGCTGGGTCTCCTGCTCAGAGGCTGCTGGGCCATGGGTACAGGGAGGCTGTGGGCAGCGAGGTCCTCCCTGGTGCTGCATCCCCGGCATCCTCCCCAGCCACCTGGTGTCCTGTTTGGCAGTCCAGGAGTCAAGTCAAAAATTAGAAGTATTGGTATCTGAGCTACATACTCTTGCAAGTAGGGATCTCAAAGCTTTTTTTTTTTTTTTTTTTTTTTTTTTTTTCCTGAAGACTTTTTCAGGCCTCCACAGCTATCTAGTTTCACCAGCCCTGTAACTTCTCATATCAACAACCTTCAGTGTATTTTATAGTAGGTTTTACAGTCACCACATGCAACAGAAACATTGTTGACCACTTATTCAACTAAGATGATTGTATTCATCATCCTATTCTGGAAAGACCTACAGAATGGAGAGGTCACGCATGGTCTTTAAAAAGTGCACTGTTCTGAAGCATGTCTTACCGCTGCTTTGGATAGAAAGGGATTGTTAAGCATATATGTATACCACGTGGCAGGGGCTGGAAAGAATTTTACACTAAATGACAGAGGAAGGTTTCTGATAAATTGCTGCCTATATTGTAACTTTGTGAGATAAATATGATGCTTTTTTATATACTCTTTCTTTGAAATGTTCCATGCATTCAGCACTGGAGAGCTTGTAAACTACCACTTTATTCATTAGTTTGCAGCTAAAATAAAAAAAAGTAGAATGAAAACACCTGTAATTAACCATGCTGTTTGAGAAATCCTCCACAACAACCGTTAGTTTCATTGTATGCTGCCAGAAGAGTCAGAACACAAGCTTGTCCTCTCACCCTGCACCAGGAATCCTGTTCTTTAGTAACAGCTGCTAGCAGAAGCCGAGGGGCGGTCATGTTTATCTTAAGAAGAATTTTTGGCAGGGCTTACTCCTGAAGTTTGGGTTCAAATATTCATCTATGTCAAAAAGAATATCCACTTGGGGGGAAGGGGGAGTGGCATGGAAGTGAGCTGATGTGATGAAAAACTGGAGAATCCATCTCAGGGACCACTGAAAGGTAAAGCTTTGGGTAGCTGGGAAGATAACTGAAATAGGGACCCAATGAAAAATGAAGCAGCCCAGGAAGCAGCTGTTGAATAACAGAAATTTTTGAAATGGGTGCTGTGTAGCAACCAGGAAGGTGAAGTCTCTTTACCTGCTGGATGTTGGGAAAGTTCAAGGATCAAAATGAGTAGGAATAGGCATCACTGTTTTATACTGTAGGTGCTCCATGACCATGAAAAGGAAATGAAGTAGACATTATTTGTTTATGCCTCACCCAGATAACAGTCTGCACCTTTTATCTGGAAAAGAAGACACAAGACAAAAAGTAGAAAATTAGAAAACACACAAGAAAAAAAAAATGTTGCTGGGAATGCTAAATGGCCTGGTGGGGTGACATGCTGAGACAGGCCAAGAGAAATCTAGAGGAAAAAAGGGTGCTGTAAATGACATCTACCATTATTGCGAAGGCTCTGCCATTGTCGTAGACTGATCAAAGTAGTAATCAAAACCACCCAGACCTGCAGATGAAAATGTCTTTTGCATGTTCTAACTGTCAGGAGCACATTCCCTGCTTCCTCAGCTGCCTGCAGGGTCAGAGCAAGATCCTTCCTGAGGAGCTGCCCCAGACATTCCTGTGGAGGAGTTGAAATGCAGAGCTCTCCATGACACACTAAGCATTGCTTCTCAGCTGGATCGACCAGCAACCCGCACAGAAAGGAAAGGGCTTTCTGACAGGTGGTGGATTAGCCAGCAGGCAGAGCCAAACCCCTGTTCTCTAGCTGTAAAGGGTGCCATGAGGGCAGACAGTGAAATGCACTCCTGCAGCCAATTGTTTGAAGATCTACCAAAAAAAGTATGATTATGGTATAAGATGTCTGAACTTCAGAAATGTATAGGATGTCAGTGTATTGCAGACTCTGTTCAGAAGTGATATAAACACATTGGGAACTAAAGGGTCAACATTCTGTGCTGGGTAGGCAAAACATATCCCTTACATATATGATATTATGTGGTAGGTCCATTAATATAGGTCTTCCAGAATACTGAAGTCATTACATCCATTTAAATGATTCTTCCCCTCAACCCCCCACTCCCCCACCCCCCACCCCGTTTGGTTGTTCTAAGTGTACAGTGATCACTTAGTTAACTGGGTTCATCTGTTGGTTAGATGAATTGCAGGCTCTTCTGGGCAAGTATGTGTATTTCAGGTGTGGATTTACTGGAGTCAGAGGCATAGAAAAGCTGTTGTTAGAGCTGCTGGAGAACTCAGGCCAAACAGGAATACAAGTGGAAGACCAAGAGCCAAACACAGTGCCCTGGCCAGGCACTGGGCCAGGTTCCTAGAACAGAGTTATGGTATGGGAAGAAGGAAAAGGATGCAGATCCAAGTCAGGAGTCTGACAAGGAAAACCAAAGCTCTGAAATTGAGTTAAACCCATCCACTGCAACAGAGACAGCAAGATGGCTGAAGCATTGACTTGAAGTGGGCCCCCAGCAGTGACTTCTACAGTCAAAAGAGTAGGAAGGAGCTGGCCTGGGATCTGGTCAGACTTAGAGACCTTTCATCTGGCTGTTTAAGATATGAATTTCCATCTGACAGTCTGGAATAAAAAAAGTGGTTTGTGTAACATGAGGCCATGCAGCCTGCTGCTCCATGCGCCTATATAGCACAGCCTATCAGCATTAACGACATCGTCTCTTTATCCACAGTACTTTGACCAGGGCACTAGGAACTTTTCATAGCAACTTCACTGGTTCACCTGTACAGTGTATATGTGGCCAATAGCCCTTTTTTCACCTCTACAGCTTGTCAGTGACAGCATCATGCTTTTTGAGGAGTTCCCATTTCTGCAGTCTGAAGCACCGCAGCCTGTAACTGCTCCCTTCTTCTCAGTGGTTTCCAAGATTTTTTTCATGCCTTCAAGAGAGCTGATGACTGTCATACTTTATTATAAATCGTTCTCTGTCTCATTCTCTTTTATCACAGTCAACTTTTCCCCTTCCATAGTTTGATATGTGTCTGCACGCTGCAAAAATAAGTCCTGTGACAGAAAGGTAGAATGCCTTGCTTACCCTCACCACAGCCACAAGCTAGGGTCAGCCTAGCTTGGTCCAGCAGAATTGTCAAATATTTCAGTACTAGAACAGCATTTTAGATATCACAGTGAGCAACTAATAATGAATCCAGTGTTACAGTTTTGGAAGTGAGCTGGAATGGTATCTTTAATGTCTTGATGTCTATCTGCAATGTCATCTGTAATGTCTATTTGTCTGTAGTGTGAGAGCAATCATATTGCTTTTCTCTCAGCCTCTGACTAATGTGGACCTTCCAGTCCCTTAAGATTTTTTTTTTTTTTTTTTTTTTCCCCATCACAGAACATAGAATAACATCCACAACTTCTCAAGAGAAAAGAAAAGTACATCTGTCTTCCCCAGTGACAATTTTTGTTTACTGGATTCAGAGCAGTCCGAAATCTCTCGAGGAAATAAAACTCAACTCAAGTGGCTTGTTGCCATTTGTTCAAACTTTACTGAAGGCCTAAACATTTGTCTCCAGCAGACCAGCTTTCTGTAGCTGTACTTTTTTTTTTTTTTTTTTTTTTTTTTTTTTTTTGTTTTTTTCTGGGATTTCCTCACATAACTGACAGCAAATAGAAACAACTTCCTCTGAGGAGCTGGCTCCTCAAGCCCAAGAGGAACTCAGAGTCCCAATTGCTCTCCTCTGAGCTTTTGGTCTGAATGGCAGTGTCTGTCCTGTACGGTCTGCTATGCTTCCTGGTTTTCCAGGCAAGGTGGCAACTTCAGTGCCAGAGCTCTTCACATCCATGGAACAAGGGGGGAGCATAGGGCCTTCCTTGTCCCAACACACAGTCAGGACATCGTCGAGGCATGTATTTAGACCATGAGTTTGAAAAGTACTCATTGGATCTGCCAGTGAGGGCTAACCACTGCCTGTCTGGGAAGGACTGTGCACATTTTTGAGAGAGATGGTTTATTCTTATTTAGCCATGTCTCACATATGGGAGGCAGCATAATAGCACAGCGTGGCCTAATTGCTCACATCTGGATCCCTGCTGAAAACATACAGTGGTGTACACACAGTTTCACTGGGAGAGGCATGATTTACTGAACTGTTCTTGGAAGCAGCAAGGAGGTTAGTGAGTACAAACTAGACATACTCCAAGTAGCAACTGCAGCCCAGAGATCCTCTCCTCTTTTTTTTTTTTTTTTTTTTTTTTTTTTCCCCACACTCATTCGCACACGTATGCACATGCAGGCCAGGGCTGTTGAAGGAATACTGCTTTCACGTTTTTGTTGTTATAAGAAAAGCAGAAAAGAAGTCATTGTGCAAAGGTTACAGTAGCCACTGATACTGTTTATTCATCAAAACTGCACAGTTCTTAATCATCAAATTTAAACAAAACAGACATAAAATACATCATGTTTACTGCTTCAATTACAGTAAGAATAGCAATGGCTGCCTCTAGCACACGATTATCTACAAAAGTGCTGCTGTGAAATTGCTGCAAGCTTCCTCCCAAGAGCTGCGTACATAGGCTGTTGTTTTTCCTCACAGATTTTGCAGTGGTGCAAAGAAACTAAAAATCCAATTTCATACTTTTACTGCTGTGGCAAGTACAAATGAGAGATTTCATGTCCAGTGCAGTTGCCTTATGCAAATAAAGCAGCTTTTGGATGGAAGGGGAACTTGTAATTTTGTGTAACCTGTGTGTCAAATCCTGCACGTTGTTTGTTTCTTTGGGGCTTGAGGGAGTTGAGAGGATCTTGAAGTTATTTAATCTCTGTGTGAAACAGACTTCATTTGTTTATCAGGTGGATTGAGGATCTTAACATCAGTTATAAGTTATTTTTATGAATGTGTGTGCTAAAGACTGTAATTTGAATGTGTGCACTAGCAGTGAAGGTTGTATTTGAAGACAGGAGTATCATATCTATCACAGTCTCAATGTATGGATGAATGCTCCTTTCTTTCCCTTTCCTATCTAATATGTTTTTCAGGAGTATTTTTGTAGTCACATGAATTTGTGTAGGTGCAAGCTTTTTAGATCACTTTTAGATCAAGCTTTTATTTTAGTCTCATTTGTTTATCCTGGTTCTCATAGTCTGTTAGAAAAGATGAGGAAGGAGAATAAATTATGAAAGGCAGAAATAAGAACGATTAAAATCAAGCATAATCTAGTAGCAAAAATGGTTCTGAAATTAATTTAAGAAAAAAAAAAAAAAAAATCCTTATTTTTTTTCCCTGAAGTGTTTGGACCTTTATTCAATGAATCAGTTCAAATATCATCCATCCATGCAGTCATCCTCTTATTCCTGGAATCCAATTGTGTTTAATAATCAGAAACTGTGAAATCCTTCCTACCCTGACTTTTCCTCTCATCTTTCTCCACTCATAATTGTCTCTCCTGAAACATATTATTATTACTGATTGACCAACTGCCAGATTTATCTTTTGCCAGATTATTTTTTTTTCTCTAAAAGCCTTCTGGGAGGAATTTTCTTGCATATAAATTCTGCTTAAGATCACAATTAGAGCAATCCATGCAGCCAGGTAGGTGGGTTATTTCTTCTTTTTGTCTCCTGAATACAAGTCCTCCCACAAATCTTTGAGCTCTACCACACAGAAAGAGAATATTTTGTTTCATTTTGTTTTGAATTATTTCTGTATAAAAATCAACCTACCAGTTGAACATTTAGTTTTTTGTTTTAATATGTGTCCTTACTTCTTGCTGAGTTTGATTTCCTTTAACTTGCTTATTCACCAGTAGCCCCTAGTTGGAATGGATATAGGCAGCTACTTATTTTGTTGTGAGTTGTACTACTGATAAAGAAAAAAGCCATTGATTTTGAATACTCTGTAGAGGACCCCTACTCTTGCAAGGAATTCACGTCTTTAAAAAATAAAAAATAAAATAAAAATGAGGAAGAAGGATGGAAGGAAACAGGTCAACATTTTTGTCTATGTCTCCACAGCATGATAGCCACACTGCAAAGTTCAGCACTAGAGATGAAAGAAATGGTGTTAGATGTAATCTCAAAGCTCTTTAATCTTCTCTTCCAGTTATTTCACCCTTGATCTCCCTGGAGGGACAGGGAGCAGAAAGAGGCTGCCAATTGCTTGCTTGTGGCTGAAAAAATGATGGTACCACTATACTGACCACTTCATTGTCCAGATCAACTCTTTAATCCAGATCATCTCACTGCAAAGAGGGTGCTCATTTCTACTTCAGTGATGGCTGGTGGGCAGGATGGCGGGTGTCACCCATCTGGGTGTCTCAAACCATCTCTAGACTCCAAAGAATGCAAGGCATTACAGGACATTAGTGCAGAAAAGATTTCAGTGGTGAAAAATCCACTGAGACTTTTTCTAAAATATCTGCTATTTATTGAACTTTTTCCTTCAGCTCTCAGTTCTTTCAGAGGGAAAATATGGGCTCCTTGTCACGTCAATGCAGTTTCTTTCATTTTCTTCCTTTTTTTTCCTCTTTTTTTTTTTTTTTTTTTTTTTTTTTTTTTGCTTTGCTTGTGTGTGTGTGCTCTTCTGTTATTTTTTCTCTGCTTCTCCCATCACTTCAGTACTTTATTTCTTGGCACAAAAAATCTCAAAAACAGGGCATGAAAATATGCCATGTAAATATTTACAAGAATGTATGTTCTGGAAGTGTAGGAGAGGCTGCAAAGCCTGACCATTTTGTAAGTGTCGCTAGAGAGACTTATGGAGGTGACTGCATGGTGAATAACCAAAAGTACCAGAGGACCGAATACAATGACTGTAGCAGATCCTTCCAGTTTTCTTTCATTTTCCCTTGGACCATCAGTTTTACGTAGTCTAGGCCAAACTAAAATATCATAAGCAACACTTATAACAGTGACATGTAATTAAAGAGTCAAGTGCTATGGGTAGTGTTCCAAAAATAGCAGTTTTCAATGGGGTCTCAAGGGCCCTGGACCCTTTAAGCAGTACCAAAAAGAACATTAGTTGCCCTGTTTCTTGGCAATATGTCAGTTTTCCAGTGACAGGCATTCCTGGCACTTACATGACAATTATCATCCAGTGGAAGAAATTCTGCCTCTGACCGGCACAGTTACTGTATGTAGTGTTCCCAGATGTTTTTTTCTTCAGATGTGGCTTCCTCATGAAAGTGTCCCATTTGGCAATAGGTAGAGCAGCAGAGTTGAGTTCCTCTGACTCCAGCTGAGCTACAGAAAGCACAGAATCCTTCACAGCATAAACTGTAAGAACAGTTCTGGCGAACTGTGGACAGTTTTCTTTTTCTTTTTCTTTCTTTTTCTTTTTCTTTTTCTTTTTCTTTTTCTTTTTCTTTTTCTTTTTCTTTTTCTTTTTCTTTTTCTTTTTCTTTTTCTTTTTCTTTTTCTTTCTTTTCCTTTTCCTTTTCCTTTTCCTTTTCCTTTTCCTTTTCCTTTTCCTTTTCCTTTTCCTTTT
>CM021765.1:48271535-48284969 GCA_011076525.1 Nettapus auritus
TTTTTTTTTTTTTTTTTTTTTTTTTTTTTTTTTTTTTTTTGTCTACAGAGACTTTTGCAGCATGAACTGGATACACCAGGCAGAAACAGATAATCAAGACTGTGGGGCTGGAAAACACCATGTCCCCTTCCTGGGGGGAGAAGGAAAAAATGAAGGAGATTTGTAAGCTTGTTTTACTTAAATCACTCACAGAAAACATTTCACGATATCACAACAATACTATCCTTGGACAGAATAACAAAGTGTTGATGAGCTAAGTGTGATCAGCATATTTAAAAGAAGTAAAGACTTTTAATCAGTGTGTTCATTTTTAGCAATTGTTGCTAAGTGTAGTTGAGACTTTATTTGTTCTTATTCCCCCATGAGAAAAAGCAAAACAAAACAAAAAGCCCTTCTCCTATCCAGTGTAATAAGACTGAAGGCATTTGTTTCTTGGAGTAGAATGATTCTCAGTTCTTATACCCTTCCAAATATTACATTCCACAAATTTGAGAACACTAAAATTAAATTACTGATATTTATTCAAGAAACCACAAAAATACACAAACCTTTCAACCACTAGCATTGTGATCAGTGTGACTCCTATCTGAGTGCTGATGGTGAAAATGATGACTTATTTTTAAAATAAAAAAGAACATTCCAGACACTCCCATCTGGTTGGAAACAAAAAAGAATTTCTGCTTCAGTAAAAGCTTCGGTTAAAAATAAACCTTTGCTTTCTTACCATTAAAGGCCATGGAAAAGTGCTTCAAAGGACTTAACTGCTTCTATTTATTTATTTATTATCATAATTATTATTTACAAGCATTTCATTTGTAAATTTATTAACAAAGTCTCCTGGAAATTGGATTTGTATCTGAAAAAAAAAAAAAAAAAAAGGAATGTAGTGCCATGTATTTCAATGGGATGGCATTTTTGGTAAAAGAAAGATGTGTGTGTGTGTGAGAGAGAGAGAGTTGTTACAAAATTGTTTGTGAAGTGGAGAGTTTCATACAATTCTGCAGGTATGCAGTAAAATGGGATTGCACAAATGGATGCAGTAAGGTTTTGAACAATGAATTTATACACCCAATTACACTATCCAGACCTGGTCTCCAGTTATCTGATGCAGTTAGTGTTTGGTTGCTGATATAAGGCAAAACTACTCCAAAACTAAAGACTAAATAAAAGTTTCTCTCTAAGCCAAAATGTGTGAATGAGAATGAATACAACAGCAGAGGAGGAGAACCATTTATCTTCTATGAATTTTTGTCTGTACCTAGGAATAGAACCCTCTCAATTTCCAAATAATAAGAGATGGTGTATGCATTAGTGGCAAGAAGACTGGTGTGAGGTAAAAACTACAAAGCAAATAGTGAGAACCTTTAGAATAAATGGTACTTAGAGTACTCTTATTGATCCCAAAGGGAAATGTGGAAAGTACCTTGTTGACTGTCTAGAGGAGGTCTAAGCACAGGCAAGATAAAACCACAAATGCTTATGGGATTTTTTATTCAGCACTTTGATGAAGTTTACATAGGATCCTAGGCAAGTCCTTCACCTGAACAGAATATACATTATTACATGAGCCTATTCCTATCACAATCTGTATATAAGAATTACAGACACTATATTCTTATAAGCTTGCAACTTATATTTCCAAAAGAAATCTTCTGCTTTATTTTATTCCGAGACAAGCTTGAGGATTCATAAATGTCTTCCATTCATTCTCATTCCTTAGTGCTTCACAAGGAAAGAAGCAATTAGGCAAACAGTAAAAGAGGGAGAGAGACCTTTCAGAAAACATTACCTGGACAGCTGTACACTCCTTTACTGCTGAGGTGTAAAGGCACTGCCATGCACCCTGTCACAACTCCTCTTTTGTGCTGTGTGCTCCTCTGTCCAGTGTGGAGGAAGAAAGGAGTAACTAAGGAACAAACTCAGTTCTCAATTCTTTTGCAGCACATGTGACATTTGCAGCTTTCAGGATTTTTTGCAAGAGATGTAGACGTCTCTGGGCTTGTTTTGCCAAAATATAATATTAGGCACTTATGAACTAGGAAGCATTAATCTTATTTTTTCCCATGTTACCTCTGCCCTTCCAAATGTTTTCTCTGACAACAGAGGGTACACCTGAAGAGTCATCTTAGTACAGAGTTCCCTTGCACAGGGGACTGGACTATTAGCTGCATGGTATGTCCAGAAAGAAACAGACTCTGGGCCATTATGCAGGTATTTCAGTGTTTCTTTCTTGGGTATTTTATAACTTGAATTAAAGGTCTAGGACAAAACAGAAAGTGGACACAATAAAATTAGTAAGGAAATATATATAGGAACAGAATAAATTCACATAAAATTATTCAATTAGAACAGTTTGGGAACCAGGCACACGAAGAAGGCACACAAAGAAGGATTTGAAAGACAGGCTTTTCCTAAGGACTCAAGGGGACGCAAGGGGACAAGTTTGATGTTACCCTGGAAGTCTCTGAGGTGCTGTACTGTGGTCTGGAGGAAAGGACTTGCACTGAAATAAAAGGGAGGATGGAGGAAGAGATATTTGCGTTCTTTTATTTCTGTTCTGTCTCCTTGAGATTTTTCAGTAAAAGTTCAATTTTATGTTCAAAAAAACCCCTAACTTCTGAGTTTAATTTTTTTTTTTTTTTTTGATAGTCCTGAGGTTTCATTTCAAAAAAATAACATAAACACACCTCACTGGCTAGTAAATAATCAGTAACAGCAACAGCAGCCATAGCAGTAACAGCAAAAATATAAAAGACTCATATTCACTATATACCACTAGTTTTTCAATTACTTTGAATACAGAAAATACTGGTTTTGTTTGTTTGTTTGTTTGTTGTGGGATTTTGTTTTGTTTTGTTTCTGAATATGAAAGAACCAGATTATTTTATTTGCATTACCTGCATATGTGGGCATATTTGAGAAATAGAAACAAGAAAAAAGCAACTGTAAATGGAAAGTAGATTTAGTTTTCAGAGTTAATTCATTTTTATGTCTCAGAAAACCACACAGAGAGTCTTTAATTCCAGAAGATCTAATGAAGTGATGAATTAGTTCTTCAGTGCCTGTTCCTCTGGCAGTTCTTTGGGCAAATGGAAAACACCTATAGAACCCAATGTTTTGCTCTATAAAGGCTTTTGTTATAGCTCGGAATAAACAATACAATATGTACAAGACTACAAAAGTGTTTTTTTTTTTTTTTTTTTTTTTTTTTTTTTTTCTCTAAGGTAAAACAACTTTTTTGTTGTTGGTTGTTGTTAGCTCAAAACACCCTTTGGGTACTTTGTGATACCTTATTCAACAAATAATGACCTATTCAACAAACTGACCTATGCAGGAATGGCTCAACAGTAGCTACGGGCTGATACTCACGTAATCATAAGAGTATTGGGAGAATTTTGTACTGCTTTGGCATCCCTACTAGTGTATGAAACAAGTTTCACTTATTTTTATAGAATATTAATCTAATATTCTGTAAATAGCTCTAGGAAAATAATTTATAGAGGAGAAATAGTATGGCAAAATATATGAAAACAAGAAAGTACTTAAAACCATTTTAAATAATCGTTGTTCTGGGGGTGGTGCAATGAATAAGCTTTTTTTTTTTTTTTTTTTTTTTTCTTAGTTTTCTTTAACTTTATATATTTTTGTGTTTTAAGTGGATGCACAAAGAAATTGGATAATTTCAAATGTCCAGTTTTAGGTAAACATCTCAAAGTCTACTGGCTACCCAAAGCTTATCCTTGAATATTCTGATAAGCCCTTTATTTTTTTTAAGCATTGTGCTCTTTTTATTATTTATTTATTTATTTATTTATTTTCTGATTAAGCCACAGTCACATTTCCAGTAAGTCCTAATCATACACCACTTTAAATTCTGAAAACTTACCCTATTGAAGTCAGTGGGAATCATTCTCTAGAATGTAAACAGAAACATTCTCTAGCATCTAAACAGTAAAGACAAACACCTAGCTAGGACTATAGTCGTTTTCGTTTTAAAGTGACACAAACTTTTACATTTCTCTTTTTTGTTTTCATACTTAAACTTATGAAAAATCTCTTCATAGGATGACTTTTGAATAGGACATTGTTATCTAAATGATTGTTTCCTTATCAGATAATATTATTATTTTCTTATGAAACTTCTGCAAGCAAGCACTGTGGCCTTCTCTAGACCCTAATGCCTTTACATGTCTTGAAACAATGTTGACGATGACACAGTTTTGACTCCAGATCCTTATATTCATGATGTAAATTCAAATGCAAGAACTGTAACACAAAGTCATATTGCTGCCATAGCCTTAACAGACTACTAACAGGCAGCAAGAGCACACAATTAAATATTTGAAGTGGAGGATTTTCCTGCAAACTCAGTTAATCCATCCTTTATAGGGGGAAAATTAAAGCTATGTTTCCAGTGAGTTCAGGCAAGGTTTCTGGAAATATGTTCTTATAAACAAAATTAAAAGGATTCTTCCCACCTGCTTCTGCTTTTACTCCTGATTAAACCTTAAGGTCAATTATTCAAAAATCTGAGGAAACTTCTGAGTCAGAAGTTGTTTGGATTCCAGAAGGAGAAGAAATCCAAATGGGAAAAAAGAACATATGAGACAAACCTGGTAGTGTTGATAAATAGGTTGGCTTTTCTAAATGTAGTCTGTCATTTTAGGTCAGGGAAATTGTGATGCAATAGGAACAGAGAGGTCATAATAAAACCTGACATTTATTTTAAATTGATGGAAAGTTTCACAATAAACATATTTTGTCCACATTTTATCCACAATGAAAGAATGCTAAATCCAATTTGTCTTCCTGTTGAGAAAAGGGTCCTTCTCTCTGCTTTGCTGTATTTTTAAAAAAAAGATGTTCCTTTTAAACTTTTGATACCTTTGTTGTTAACATTCTGGATGAAAATCATTTACAATTGTAAAATGAGATACCGCAGAAAAAAAATATGGGTTTCAAGGCAAGGAACTTACTGGACTACATCTTAATGAATGTGTGGAAAAAAAAACATAAGAATGTCCTTCTTTATTATGAATAGTAGACATTGGGTATGAAGTGTCGCAGTCGTCTCATATTCTTGTTCACACTTAAATGACACTCAGATTTAGGCAGACATATATTTGACAGAACTTGTTCAGCAAACATTACTGACGTTACTAGACTTGCTATATCTATAGTTGTAAAAAAAAAAAAAATGGGACCACGACCTTGGATAAACATCGTCAAAAGCTGTTCATTCATGCTGCTTGCTTGACAGTCTCTTAGGTATGGTATTAACCTGATCTCTCCAGCATCTCCCCAACAATGCAAGTCTGTGGGATAGCATAGACCAAAAATCTGTTCTTTGTCAACTGTCTGCATGGATCTACAGTGTCAGGATGGGGGTAGGGTGGAATGGGAGAGGGACAGGCTGAAAAGAGTTTAGCTGCATACCCTTAGCAGTACAAATTTTTACAACATATTTTACAGCTGTTGTACCAGCAGGTCCATAGAGTAGGCCATGACCCATTTTAATTAATGCAGCCTTTAAAGACATTGTGGCCTTGGAGGATCCTCTGTAGTACCTGGAACTAGGCATTGAGAAACAAAATATATGGAGAAGGAAAGGAAACCAGTAGGGTTTTGAGGGGGATATTAGTGATGCGGAAGACTGGCACTGTAATTCAACAGTGGTCTTGTATTCTCTCTTGTGGAGGCTAGCAATGGATGGAGGCTAGCACAAGAGTGGGGAGAAAAAATAAAATATAATAATAAATTAAAAATAATAATAAAATAGCTGGAAATAACAAAGAAGCCTTTTCATCAGCATCAACAGACTCTTTTGTTCAACTGCAGAAGAACATGAGAGCTTGGTGAGGAACAAAGAATATTTATCTTCCCTATTCTTCCCCCAGACCCAGTACATAGTTGGCAGAATTCAGCGAAGCCATTAGGTCTATTCTCAGTTGTACTGGCTGAAAAAAAAGTAGGACTGTTCTTCTCCATTGGGTTTACAGGAAGACACGAGGAGGTACCTTGTCTGAACTGCTTCTTTATACTTGCATTTACAGCAGCAGTAGTGCCCAAGTTAGACACTTTTGGTTAGGTGGGATCATTTCTTTAGGTGCCTTCTTTTAGGTATTTGGTCTCTCTTCAAGACGAATGGAGAGACTAGACCCATATTTATTTTATTCTAGGACAGCTATCTCTAGGACAGGTAGGATGACTGTACACGTCTGTTTGCTTTGGGTACAGTAGGAACCTAGATCATTAATAGACTAAATGTCTGGTTTTCATACAGCTCCATTTGAGTGACATAACAATCTTGTTCTTAATGAAAATGTGAGGTCTCATGAAAATGTAAGGCACCTCAAAAAATACCAAATAGGCAGAATGCTTTTGTCTGTTATCAGACCTGACTCTGTCTCCTGGAGCTAATGGCAAAGATACCATCAACTTCAGCGGGAAAAAAGTCAGCCACAGATAGTAGTCTGGTTTTGCCCTAAGCCCTATGCTTAGGCAAAATGAAATCTCAGCTACATCTTTTAACAGCAGTGGATTTAACAGGATCTGGTGTGTTGCAAAAGCTAACCAGAAGCAGGGATCTAATACTGTTGTAGGAACTATAGTATCCCTAGTGCTTTTCATATGATAGATAATTTCTGGATTTGGGGCAGCAAACTTGAAATGGACTAGCAGTATTTTTGAATTTTATCAGATTATTTGTAGGATTTGATTTCTTTTAGAGTTAGAGACAGACTTTTCTAAAAATATGTTTTTTTTTTTTTTTTTTTTTTTTTTTTTTTTTTTTTTTTTTTTTTTCTGATGTACACTTACCAACAGAAGTGCTAAACTCTGGAGCGACCCTGTTGCCTTAGTCCTGAGCACTGCTTGATGGGGAGAAGAGAAATGTTGCCGGCATGCTCTGTAGTATAACACAAAAAGAGCACACCAAATCCAGAACAGATAATGGGAACACAGAAAACATTCAGTGAGGCAGAGTAATATTCCAGAAATTGGAAATCCCATCAGATGAAGTCAGTGAAATGGAACGTATGTCATGAGACATAAAATGTCTGCTGAAAGTAAATAAGGTTTAAGAAAGTTATTGAAGACACTGAACCAAAATATTTCTGTCTCAGAATCAGGAAGTCTGAGAGAATTGTCGGGTGTATTGGAGCCTCAGGAAACTTAATAAGCTTTTAAGAGGGGGAACAAGTTTTATGGGTATGGTAGGTGGCTTTTTAACATCTGTTTTTGCCAGTGATAATTCAGCTGAAATGGTGCCTGAGATGTACATTTTTAAGGACTAAGCATGAGATCAGTGAGGTTTAAAATAAAAATGATGGAATAAATTAACAAACTCAAGAGAAAATAAGTGTTATATACCTAGAAATGTTGGCAAGACTGAATAATGCATTTTCTGAGCTGTAGACAATAACATTACAAGCTGAATAAAAACAGCTGCTACACTATGAAATGAGATTGTAGCAAATAAATATATATATTTTAAGACCTAAAGGATTTTTAAGAGACAAAAGATGTTTCTTAATTAAGTAAAGTAACAAAAAGCAAGAGGTTGAAAAAAATATTTTAAATGTTTCTGCAGTACAGCCATATATTTTTTAAATTATCATTTGCACTTCTTAACCACCAGCGTATAAACAACCTGTCCTTTTTTTATTTTGTAACTGTTAATCTTTTAGTGCAGGAGAAAACTGAAAATCTAAATGGGCAGAGCCTTTCATTACAGAAATTATATCTGTATCTGGGCACATCTAAGAAATCTGGATTAAGCTTCAGCAAATGAGAGTAGAAACAAGCTTTAATTTAGTTCCAAGAGTAATAAAAATGTTCTGGATGGAAATGTGTATCATTTACCAGCACAGCCGCCTTATTACTCACATCGTCTGTATATTGCATTACTCCCCAGGGAATGCATTCCTTCACATTTTTCTCCATCAAAGCCAGATTGTTACTATGCCACGTAAGCTGAGGCAGTACTTGAACTGAAAGAGCTGATGGCTCATAGTTATATAAACCCTGCTCACAAGTTCAGAAGCAATGGGGTTACTGATCTCAGTTGTCTGTTAGCAACAGGAATTTCAATGGCAAACTTCTGACTTTGCAGCATGCTTTGTGATGGTGACTAGCTGTGGTGTCCTCAGCCATGAAGCTGAGCTCTGCATCTTTTCATGTTGACACCTCCTAGCCCAGGCACAGAGCACTCAAGCTTTGTTTGCAAGCCAGTGTGCAGAGAATCTCAGATGCATTGCAAACAGGCAGGTGGGGGGAGTCTCCCCAGAGCTGCAGCATACACTTAGAAGCACATTGCAGGGGATCCTCTGGCAAATGCTCTGCTGTTGCCTTCTGTGGGACTAATGGAGCATATTCCCTGGCTCATTCTTCTCCTTATCTCTTTAATATTATCCCTTTAGATGGTGCTTGCCCATGTTACGACCTCTCTATTTAACAACACTTAGCCCAGCTCACTACACTTAGACCCCGTCTTTTCTTCTTCACCAGCCATGCTGGGACAATCTTCACTGTTTTCTCTCATTAATGAAATAAGACAGTCAGAATCTTGGCAAAAGATGGGCAAAGCCCCAAAACTGATTAAATGGGACCCCATGCCCACAGCTGCTTTTTTTTTCTTGAATCTTGCTGTGGACTATGTAAAACATTTGGCAAGGATTCCAGACAAAAAGGATGAATAGGGAAAATAGATGTGAAAAAAAAACATTTTAGTAAAGACATATTGAAAGCTTGGAAAAACTTTACAAATAATAATAAAAAGAAAACAAATTTGTTTTTCTTGTTTCCTGTCTTTCCACTTTAAAACCTTTTGATGAAAGGCAATGAATGTCATGGTCTGACACATATCCAAGAGCAGAGTTACTCTGTGGTTCTGTAACATTCTTCCATTTTTGCATGGCATTGGATCATCCTGGACCTTAGGAGCATCCTAAGAGGCTCAAATGAGAATTTCTGGAGCCAAAAACATTAGCTCAAAATACATGTTTTTAAAGCTAAAAGTAAATAGCATATTTTTCCCAGCTGCTTCACTGGTTCTGGTACCTGGCAACTGGTCTTGGTCCATAAAATCTGAACTCAGTTCATCTCAGCAGAGAAAGGACTACAGATATTCCTATTTTAGATTAAAAAAAAAAAAAAAAAAAAAAAATCACAGCAAAAAACTGCTTTGAGAATGGTTTGACAGTAGTCAATAAGGAACAACCAACACAAAGCATTTGGACAAAAAATGAGCTGCATAATGAAGTGACAATGAAGTGTTATTTGCCTTTGTTTTCCTTTATTGTTTATTTAGAGCTAGTAATCTTCTTAGTTTCTCCCAGTATTTTACTTTACCTTTTGATCTTAAAAACCTACTTTCTCATTATGAATCATGAACCCTTCAACTGCACAGCATAGTTCTGTTTTCTGGAGAAGCTCTTCAGACTGGAGAAAAAAACGGCACAAGTGTCCTGGAAATTCTTGTCAGATATCATATATGCCTGCACTAAACCAATGTCCATATACTTTATAATAAGTATTTTCTGACATTGGGTAAACAACAGCAAATTACAATGTATGCTGTTCCACATTTCTCTTTCATCCAGCAAGTGAAACCTTCTCACACTTAATGTGCAGTTCCTAACACCAAGACAGTAAGAAAGATTTATTTATTTATTTATTTAAATGCTGGGATCTGATCTTCTCCTAAGGAAGTCAAACAAATATTTTATGAGTAGATTCAGTATAGAACAATGACAGTAATGGTGTGGTATATCCATAGCAAATGCAGGTACAGAATCATATTGCAGATGTGTTTCCACATACTCCTAAGCAGAAACTACCTAGTATCTCAGACAAACTGATAGAAATGGCATGGAAAAGGTGGTATTGCACTAACAGACACCTCTGATCTGGCTGTATATAGACAGGTACATATGTATAGCTGTTCCTTCTTAGAACTGGCTTCCTATCCACTGTCAGATTAAGTACAAATAGGATTAAACATACAAAGAAGTTATGACAGAAAAAGTGGCAGGGTGAAAAGATGTTTGACTGAATAAGAAAAGTAACCCAGAGGACTATATAGCATCTGCCCCCAGCGTTCTTGTCCATAGATTTCATAAAAATTGTGAAATGCTTAGTGGTCTGTTAAGAACAAATGTTCCTAAAGACAAAAGACCGTTGTTAAAATCCACAAAAAAAAAAATAAAAAAAATAAATAAAATAAAATAAAAAATGCAACCATAGATTTGCTTTATTTATTTATTTAGTGGTAAAAACATGTCAGATTGCAATAGGAAGAAAATATGTTAAAGATATAAGTGTAAGGTTCATGCTTATCTTCTGGTTTCAGAGCTTTAAGACTAATCTTGAGTTATGATTTAAGTCTTATTTTCTTGTGTGACAATATAAAAAAATGATGCAACTCTTAGATGACACCCCAAATAACTTAGATATTAAAATCGTGACTGACACTTCCCAGACACCATCAGGTATTGTACATTTATATTAATATCATGAAAGATGGCAATACTTGAAAACTATGATGTTCATTTCAAGTCCTACTTCTAGGGATCCCAAAGAGAAATATATTAAGGAAAGGATGAGGGGAGCTGTTGGAGTGTGAGCTGATATATCAGGTAAAACTCCTAATAACGTAGTGTAATGTGGAAAGTGGCATTAGATTGACTTTCCCTAATAGAGCTGTCAGAATATCTATTTGACAAAAAAGTATTTTTTATTATATTTTTCCCCTTTGGTCAGAAAATATCTGTTTCCTGACATTGTTTCTTTCCACAGGAATGTATGACTCAAGAAAAATTTGTTACAAAGCCTTTTTTTTTTTTTTTGGTTTTGTTTTCTATTGTTTTGTTGTTGTTGTTGTTGCTGTTGAGAGAAGCAGAGAAACACCACACTTACCGGATTTCCTGGTGGTCAGGACACTCATTGTAATAGAAGCTTCATGCTAGTACCACACTAAACTGATACTTCATATTGAGTTTATCAAATGAGAAGTGACTGCCTCAGCTCTCCAGAAAGTGTCTAGTTGGGTACACAGTGTTTTGTCCTATTGTTCCTTGGCATAAGGAAAAAATCTATGAAGTCTCAAGATCATTATGAAATGTCAAGAAACTCAGTTCCGTTCATTTACATTTCTGAGCTTGCAAATTGAATAAATAAATAAATAAATAATCATGAACTGGCAGCATTTTCAATCTGCCATTTTCATGGAAACAGGAAAAGTCAAAAGTCAAGAGCCAGTATTTTGCCATTAAGGGCATTATATAAATATATATATGTATATATATATGTATATAAAGTTTAAGCTGGTTTGGGATATTTTTGTAATTTCTGAAGACAAAACAGATCATCATCTGGCAAGCCCAATACCTCAGCAGGTCTCTGGATTCTGAGAGAGTATTTGGTAGATGAATCTTCATTATGAAAACTTTCATAAAACATAGGTTTGAAATGGAGCTTAAATACAGAATAATTATATTTTGGAAAACTGACCCAGGGATAAGTGTGCCATGGACAAGAAGCAGCCTCACAGTACAAAAATACTCACTCAGATATTGTTATTGCCCTATCCTGTAATGGAGGAGAATCCTGGACAAGCAAGTTGTATAATTGCTGCCTTTTATAAATAAGTGAAATCATGGTTCTTGTCACTAAGCATGTACAGCATGTGGGAGAAACTGTGTGGGTATGAGAAGTGCTGCAGGGTATTGATATTGAAATAGTAAATATTCCTCATAGCTTAATGCTATAATGTCATTTTGGATAGCAAGATTGTGCAAGATTTTAAAGGATTTCCAGTACTTTAGAAATTTATTGGAAAATTCCAGGATTTCCAGGAATTGGAAAATTCCAGGACCAGAAATGTATTGGTCCTATGTATCTAACATCAGCTAATCTTCTACGTTCCTTCCATGGTCTGTGGAAAGAAACTCCATAGCCACATGGCACTGGATTCATTTAAATATAGTATTCTATATGATTAATGGTATGAATCACTTCCTATAACTGCCTGTCCCTCTACACTCACTAGAGATGTTACACACATAACTGATTACAATGGGTGATTAATTTAGAAATAACAAAAGTTAGATGAAGTGAAAGTCCTCTCCATTTAGCACCATAAATAACCATCTAGTACTTATTGTGTAACTCACGATTGTGGTATCTAAGTCTCTGTAATAAGCAATAATATACAAAGCAAAATCCCCATTCACAGTTTCTAACCTGGTTCTGAGGTCACAGATAGAAAATCCATTCTCCTGGTTCATCGTGACTCTTCAGTTTTTCATCCTATCATTTGTAGACCAAGGCATCTGCCATTTCAACTTTCTAACAGAGCTTTGACATATGGAGAGAAATTCTGTAAATGTGTGGAAGTGTAGACTACCGGAAATGTTGTGGAAATATTAAGATCCTTGTGGCTATAAATTCTGAGTGATGTCAGCTGGGAACTCTAATTTAAGAATCAACCTACAATTAAAGTTTAACTTAAACCAAACAACACACACACGCACATATATACATACATATGTATAATTTTATGTGTTCTTTGCAGTATGAATTTTGCATTCATTGATTGTACCACACTGTTGTTCTCAAACAAATAAAATTCCAAGATTACCTGCAGGGTCAATAAATCTTAAGTAGTGCAATGTCATCATCTTTATTTTCTAGTAACCCAGACCTGGAACATCCACTTGCAACATGTAAGCATTATTCAATCTTAAGCATCTTCAGTCATATTCAGAAGTGAAAGAAAATGGACTTACTCTTTTTTAAAAAACAAAAACAAACAAAAATGCTGTAATACATGGACCAAGAAGCAAAGAGGATATCTCTTTCATGAGAACTAATTCCCCTTATTTATACTTCTGGCAATCTCAGTCTGCAAAATGATTGTCTATTATTTCCTTGAAAATTTTTAGTACCAATATCCACTGCAGTCTTTTGAATACAACCCAGCACCAAAAGGCCAGAGTCTAAAATACAGACCTATCCTGTGAGTACAACATGCAAAATCTCATTGAAGGCAATGGACTTTTCTACTGGGACTGTTCCTGATCATGTTCCATGGTCTATGATGGAGCTCAGATTTTTTCTCACTCATTGCAATAGTGTCTCCTCTTGACTCATACAGAAAATTCTCATTACTAGTAATTTGTCTCTGGCTCAAATGAGATAAACTGACTGTTAATAAGAAGCAACTTATTATTTGAAAGAACTTTACTGAGTATTTCTGTTTTTTTTGTTTTGTTTTGTTTTGTTTTGTTTTCTATTGAGAAGCAACCATTATTAAAATTCTAAATGATTTAAAAGCAAGGAAAAAAAAGGGGGGCTGGGTTGCACCTCCTTGGTTTTCTACATATTTTCCTACTTTCAATTTTCCTGTCTGTTATAATTTCTTTCCCTCCCCTC
>CM021765.1:48285369-48322491 GCA_011076525.1 Nettapus auritus
CCTTCCCTTCCCTTCCCTTCCCTTCCCTTCCCTTCCCTTCCCTTCCCTTCCTTTTTTCCCCTCTTTTTGCTTTGACAAGTATTTGCAGGATAAGTGAACTTTTGCCTGACAGTTTTAGGGGCTTTTTGTTTGAAAACTTTAGTGACAAATGAGAGTTAACAAATCAGAGCGGAGCCCTACAGGCTGTACACAGTACTCATACAGAAAGCAATAGTGCTTCTGTGAGAGGAAATGCACCTTTTATCTTAAAGGTCATAGGGGGTACTGTGTCAAATAAAGCACTAACTTTTGTGGATGTTTGGTTACTACATGTATTCTCCTTGAGATGCAAAACTCCAGACAGAGATCCGGCTTCTCTACATATCCCGTGTACTGGTATCTTTCTGCATGCCTGAGGGATTCACAGTGCTGGGGCCCAACTGCAAGTTAAAATTGGATGGTTTAAAATCAATTCTTCTTTGACATGCCTTTCAAGTCTGAACAGATTGGAAACCCTCTGGGTTCTGAATTTGACCTTCTCTGGAAGAAGTTTATGGGATTAACTCTCAAAGCACAGCTGGTCTCTGTCTCCTGTTATGCTACATGTTAATGATGCCATCAAACTCTGTTTGGAAAAACAGAACATTCTGCAAGCCCGAACTCATATCTGACTGAGTAAAACTTCCTCCAAATTTTCGTGTTTCCCTTCTCTTTATTCATCGTCCTTCATGGAAAATAACTCCAGAAAGAACCCCATGTGTTAATATAAACATATATTATTTTGCATGTGGAGGAAAATTTACACTAATTACAGGAATTCTGAGGAGACTTCAGATAGTTTTTCTTATGTACAGTGAGTCTCTCAAAGTCATGGTAAAGGAAAGAAACACATTTTCCCCCAAAATTTGTACAGATAAATTTTCTTAAAAAAAAGCCAATTCATAACACTGACAGTAGTTGCTGAATAATTGTTAGGAAATAGGATTCAGCAACTAATCTAAAGGTTATGAAAAGTAGAACCTCCCTTTGAGCTTACAGCCTGTTATTAGCTGCCAAGATCAATCCATGGGATTTTCTTTTAAATTGGATTTATTCAAATTTCCACTATCTAAACAATAAAGGAAGAATGAAGACTCAAACTTTATTACTTATATCACAGTCACTATTTTGCTTTTATAGAGGGAATATGTCTGTCAGACCCAGAATAAGAACTAAATTTGATTTCATTTGAGTACTATAATTGGCCAAAGTCTGTACCAGAATGGGGTGAATCTGAACCCACTATTTGTCTAGATTTCTGCCTTTTGGGCATGACCCCCCCCCCCCAAAAAAAAAAAAAAGGATCTTCCTTCCTGACTGCTCTCCAGTGTCCTTTATCTTCTTGTTATCTGACTTGGGATGAAGCCTCCCCCCAGTTGTGCTCTTATAATGGCAGGAGCTGATTAGAGCAAGAAAGTAGGCATAGTAAAACTACCTGTCATATATTCCACTGTTACACCTAAGAAACTAAGTTGTTCTGCCTCATTAGCCTACAACCTACTTCATTTATATCTGAATATGAGATTACCTGATAACAAGGATCATCCCTGAAAAGACCTAGGATATGACAGTTCTCTGGTCATCAGTTTTTATCCTGTAGATACCAGACTTTATTGAGGGGTGGCATCTTGTCCTCCACCATAGGAAAAAAAAAAAAAAAAAAAAAAAAAAGTCATCAGGGGAATAAATAAGGAGTAAAAATTGGACACAAGCTTGCAAAAGATAATGATTTTGTAGAACAACTAGGACTTTTTAAAATATTTCACAGTAGAGAAAAGGAGTCCCAGTCTGGATTTTGAATCCAGGTGGATCTTAATCCTGGATGAAGGCCTGCCTAGCAATACTTTAAAAACTGTTTTTCCCCTCGTGTAATGTAAAATATAATGACTTAATGGTTCTGGTGGAAGCATCATACATCTGGTGTTGCTCTGTTTCTTGCACAATCTGTCTTAGTCTCACAAAGACTAAAGGGTCCAGATACAGTTTCTTGGAATTTCTGAAACTAAAATAGGATAAGTTCTGATGTGAAGTTGAAACTATACTGCAGAACATGACTAATGAATATTACTAAGTTATAAAGTCAGTGAAGTAGAGCATTTGCTTCAACAATAACCCAATCAAACCTCAAGTGCAAGTTTGTGTTACTCAAACTCCTGGAAAATTGAGGGCCTCCTATTTTAGGTTTACTAGCCGATTTTAGCCACCTTTGGCAAAGGTTTTGCTGAACTGAAAAAAGGTAAGTTCCTAGTAGTTCTGCATGAGCTGTGTTTTCATTAAATGATCACCTTAGCTTTGTCTGACTGTACCGTATATATATATATATTTTTCCAATGAAAAGGGAAATATGAATGACACAGTGATAATCTCTGCAATTACAGGAATAACATTTCACTTTCTTGTTAAAAATAGAAATAAAAGATGAATCTTTGGGAACAGAGAAGAAAAAAACCCTGGATACTTCTAGAGAAACCCACATAGCCATTGAAAGTCAAGGGCCAGAAACCTTCTGATAAATGTTCTTTATAATGTTCTTATAATTTGGGACATGTGACGGAGTAAATGAATGACTGCACTGGAGAAAGAGGACAATCAGCAAAGATGTGAAATTACACTTGGCACAATTTCATTTGCCTCAAAGCTCACTAGAAAATCAGTCTTTCATTTCAGCATAAGCCCAAACCCAGGACTTTTTTATTTTTTATTTTTTTTTTTTTTTCTTTTTTTTTTCTTTTTAAACAATCTTTAGGTTTTGTGGCTCATTGCTAGAAATGTGGGTAAAAAGGAACTTTGAAACATAGTACACAGTTACATTTCAAAAACCTACACCAAGCTCTGAATTGTTTGGTTTCCTGGGGCAGGGGAGAGGAAAAGAGAAGAATAATCAAGGTGAATATTTTGTTCCTTGTATTTATTCTCTGCAGTAATAAAAAAAAAATCTGGATCAAAGAAGTTCTTTGTTAATAACCTCCATGTTGAGCCTCAACTAAAGACAGATTCAAATGTTGTTCTTTTGATCTTTTTCCATTTTGTTCTTGAAGCCACTCCCTTGGTGCTCTACATACCTTCCATCATATGAGCTTAGATAGTAATAGACTTTCTCCATTTTCAAACTGGGGCTGGTCAGTCCCTTTACAGGCAAAAATTAGTATCAACATCTTTGAAGGGAGGTTTGAATGTTGACTAACCTTCACCATTCTTGCCTTTGTAAAACCATCCCTCTGGAGAAAAAAAAAACAAAACAAAACAAAACAAAAAAAAACAGCTTTTAACTATAAGATACAAACTACCGAATCTAGGTCAGTGGCCTGCCCAAGCATCTGTTTTCAACGTTTTTGTGGAATATCGGTCGCCTTTTTTATCCGCATCTATAGTTTTTTGAGTTGGCTACTCAAAAAGAATTAAATAACATAAGTGATCAGGATTTTCTCTATTCTCTGAACTTTATTTAAGGTAAGTATAACTGTTTGTGGAACTTTTATATATATATATATATATATATAAAATCAGTGTTATGTGAGCAATTTTACTGAGAAAAGTCTTTCATGTTTATTGCAGTTATAATTAGAGTTTTAGCAGACGTTTTTGTGTATCCAATTGCAATCAAGGAAAAAGTAGAACCAATGAGAAGTTACCGGGGGAAATGTACAAGCAAGGTTTTTTTTTCCTATGCAGGATATCTAAAAAATTTACCACAGCAATGTGGCACCTTGACGTTACTGACAAAAATTCAGAGTGTAGCCTTGCAAAAGACATGCAGTAAGTAGCTTCCCCCTTTTTGCTGTTTCCCAGTATAAAGGACTTCATTGCTACAGAAAAAGAATTAATGATAAAAGATGTTTTATTGAGTACGTGATAGAGCAGAAAGGCATCATAACATAAACCTGTCTTCAAACAACATAGCTTCTGAAATAATATTTGAGACCCGTCATCTCATTTGAGAGCCAGGTTCTCTCAAACAAGTAGCTTTCTGAAAGAAACCTAGGTGCCACAACTGTGAAATCAGGCTATCAGTGTCTGCTTTGCACCAAGGTTTTCATCTCTTCCATTAAGGAAATCACATCAACCAAGTTCAATGGCTGGATACATTGTCCTTGATGTGACTGACTGAGTGAATTACAACATATGTAAGAATGAAGCCCTGGAATGTATATATATACATATATACATATATACATATATACATATATACATGTATGCATATACATATTTGTTTTAAACACTTCCATGAGGAAGTGCACTTACCAGATATATATGTGCCCCCCAGTAAACATATGGAACCACTGCTTTCAGATATCACTGGCAATATTTGTCAAACCACAACTGGCAATGAAGCCACAGCCAACTGAAGATCTGCTTTTAATTAACCTCAGTGCAAGACAAGATTGGAAGAGCATTTATCTTTTCCTGTTGTATGAAGATGCACTGATTTAGGAATCATTGAACCCTAAACACTTCATAAACTTCTTTGGGGAGGAACTGCAAGAAATGCCAGCAAAATCATCTGTGAGTCACTAAGAAGAGAGAGGCCTCCGTTGAGAACAGTATTCCCTGTTCCAGATCACAAAGGGAAGACAGTGATAGTGGCTGGGCATCTTGAGCATTGTACTTGGCATCAACAGGCCGTATTGTGAGTTTTCCAAAGGTAGTTATTACAAGACCATACCACAGTCTTTTCTGATGTGGTTTAAGATTTCTAAATCAAATACACTCTCCTCTAACAGCTTTTTCAGTCACTAGAGCATAACTGTTTTTAAAATGCTTAGATTAGAAAAGAAGGACTGCATTTATGTTCCTGCTTTGTGACTGCCAGAGCCCTCAAGTACTTTATTAAAGCACATGGCCAGTTGTGTTGTAGCTAAAGTAGAGAATTCCTTGTTTGCAAGCTTTGTTTTTCTATAAGACATAAACTTTTACATATCTTGCCTAAAATTGTAGAAGTCTGCTCATGATGCAGGATTGGTTTTGTGGTCCAGACTTCAAATTCAGTGAGCAAGATGTCCATGAGACATGACTTTCTGAATAAAATATAATTTCTTAGAAGAAATCTGCTTCTTTGCTTATGTGTATACAGATATGGAACTCTGTATGGAAACTCATAAAGCCTGGTTTCACACTTGCCTTAGGTACTCTTGGTGTAAACCCACCATTTCCATGGGGAACAAGGCTGAGAAATAATATTTATTTATGTATTTATTTATTTATTTATTTTAAGAAAAAAAGAGAAAGAGATTAGTCTCTGAAGAGAGGTTTATTTGGCTGTCAGGCACCAGATGTATTACAGTGAGCATTAGCAGGCAGAATATCCCAGTGAGTATCTGCCCATCAGCTGGGGGTTATGTGAACTTAATTGCTTGAGGAAACATATCTTGGTTGCTGATTTCATGTCACACCCAAACAATGTAAATCTGAGCCTTGCTTTTGGCTGAAATATGAGAAATGTCTGCAGGCGATTTACTAAAATACAGCTCTGCTAAGGCAGTGTGTATGGAAGAAATTTGATCAGAGTCTACTGGCTAACCAGAAAAGAAAGTGCAGCATGTGAATGCTGGCTGGGAAGTGATGAGGGTATATCAGACAGCAACTCTGGGACAGAAGGAGACACCACAGATAAATAGAGTGTAGTAAAATGAATAAGAAGTCAAGAAGTAGTTAAAGGGCAAAAGGAGGTGGGAGTTTAGGACAGCAGAAAGAGGAAGGAAGCTGGGGAGGTAGGGGGATGTCGTACATGGCAGGGACCAAAGATCACTTTGTTCTTCTTTCCCAGATGTGTTCTGGGTCATGGTGCCTGGTCATGGGTCAACAGGGCCCTCATCCTGTCTTCAGTTTAGTCAGAAACTGGGGATAGGGAAGAAGCAGAGACAAAGATCATATGGATTTAATCCTTAGAAATGAAAGCTGTTTAAGAGTGAGGCATGTATGACCCCAAGTGTGTTGATGGACCGGCCAGCATATCAGGAACTGAAGAAGGCCTTAGAGGTGGATGGATCAGATAGGCCAAGCATGGAAGAAAATCAAAAAAGATGCAGGATTTCATTTCAGTGATATCCTAGAGGTGTTTGAATGACAGATCTCTCAAGGAAACTTGCTATTATATTTAACATCTTCCACAGCAGATGATATGCAAAAACCCAAGCCCCTGTTATGTGCTCCCTGAATTCCACAGAGCTGAATGCTGAAAAGAGGGACAGGGAGGAAGGGACAGACTCAATTAAGAAAAAAAAAAAAAAAAAAAAAAAAAAAAAAGGAAAAAAAAAAAGGTGAATTACAGGAATTTGGTTGAAGGGAAACAAAGACAAAAAAAGCAAGGAGACTGTTGGTGTGTGTTCTCACTACTATGTCTATTTTTTAGTTTCACAGAATCACAGAATCACAGAATTGTAGGGGTTGGAAGGGACCTCGAGAGATCATCGGGTCCAACCCCCCTGCCAAAGCAGGTTCCTCAGATCAGGCAGCCCAGGTAGGCATCCAGACTGGCTTTGAATATCTCCAGAGAAGGAGACTCCACAACCTCCCTAGCAGCCTGTTCCAGTGCTCCGTCACCCTCACCATGAAGAAGTTCTTTTGCATGTTGGTGAGGAACTTCCTGTGCTCTATTTTGCAGCCATTGACCCATGTCCTATCCCTACAAACCACTGAGAAGAGGCTGGCTACATCCTTCTGTCTCCCACCCCTCAGGTATTTATACACATTGATAAGATCCCCTCTCAGTCTTCTCCAGGCTGAACAGACCCAGGTCTCTCAGCCTTTCTTCATAGGGAAGATGCTCCAGGCCCTGTATCATCTTTGTGGCCCTCTGCTGGACTCTTTCACAGAATCACAGAATCACAGAATAGTCTAGGTTGGAAGAGACCTACAAGATCACCGAGTCCAACCTCTGTCCTAACACTAACAAATCCACTAAACCATATCCTTAAGATCTACATCTAAACGTCTTTTAAAGACCTCCAGGGATGGTGACTCAACCACTTCCCTGGGCAGCCTATTCCAGTCACTAACAACCCTTTCTGTAAAGAAGTTTTTCCTAATATCCAATCTAAACCTCCCCTGGCGCAACTTAAGCCCATTCCCCCTCGTCCTGTCACCGGGCACATGGGAGAACAGACCAACCGCCACCTCGCTACAGCCTCCTTTCAGGTACCTGTAGAGTGCGATAAGGTTGCCCCTGAGCCTCCTCTTCTCCAGGCTGAACAATCCCAGCTCCCTCAGCCGCTCCTCATAAGACTTGTTCTCCAGACCCTTCACCAGCTTCGTAGCCTTTCTCCGGATGTGTTCCAGGGTCTCAGTGTCCTTCTTGTAGTGAGGGGCCCAAAACTGAACACAGCACTCGAGGTGTGGCCTCACCAGAGCTGAGTACAGGGGGACAATCACTTCCCTGGACCTGCTGGCCACACTGTTTCTTATACAAGCCAGGATGCTGTTGGCTTTCTTGGCCACCTGAGCACACTGCTGGCTCATATTCAGCCGACTGTCAACCAATACTCCCAGGTCCTTCTCTGACAGGCAGCTTTCTAACCACACATCTCCCAGCCTGTAGCTCTGTTTGGGGTTGTTGTGCCCCAGGTGCAGAACCCGGCACTTGGCCTTGTTGAACTTCATACCGTTGGCCTTGGCGCATCGGTCCAGCCTATCCAGATCTTCCTGCAGAGCCTTCCTACTCTCGAGCAGATCGACACATGCACCTAACTTGGTGTCATCTGCAAACTTACTGAGGGTGCACTCGATCCCCTCATCCAGATCATCGATGAAGATGTTAAAGAGGACTGGTCCCAGTACCGAGACCTGGAGGACTCCACTAGTGACTGGCCTCCAACTGGATTTGACTCCATTCACTAAGACTCTCTGGGCCTGGCC
Organism: Nettapus auritus; assembly: GCA_011076525.1. Lineage (NCBI taxonomy): Eukaryota > Metazoa > Chordata > Aves > Anseriformes > Anatidae > Nettapus > Nettapus auritus. Next base: position 48,293,239 of record CM021765.1, read on the forward strand.
ATCCAGCCAGCTCTTAACCCAATGAAGCGTGCGCCAGTCCAAGCCATGAGTAGCCAGTTTCCTGAGGAGAATGCTGTTTCTGGAGGGGAACGGTGTCAAATGCCTTACTGAAGTCAAGATAGACCACGTCCACCACCTTTCCCTCATCCACTAAGCATGTCACCTTGTCATAGAAGGAGATCAGGTTTGTCAAGCAGGACCTACCCTTCATAAACCCATGCTGACTAGGCCTCATCACCTGCTTGCCCTGCAACTGCTGCGTGATGATGCCCAAGATAATCTGCTCCATGAGCTTCCCTGGCACTGATGTTAAACTAACAGACCTATAGTTCCCCAGGTTTATCCTCCAGCCCTTCTTGTAGATGGGCGTCACATTTGCTATCCGCCAGTTGAGTCGGACCTCCCCTGATAGCCAGGACTGCTGATAAATGATGGAAAGAGGCTTGGCCAGCTCTTCTGCCAGTTCTTGCAGTACCCTCGGGTGGGTCCCATCTGGCCCCATTGACTTGAGTACATCCAAATGCTGTAGCAGGTCGCCAACCATTTCCTCGTGGATAGTGAGGGCCACATTCTGCTCCCTGTCCCCTTCCACCAGCTCAGGGTACTGGGCGTCCAGAGAACAACTGGTTTTGCTGCTAAAGACTGAGGCAAAGAAGGCGTTAAGCACCTCGGCTTTTTCCTCACCTCTAGTAACTAAGTTTCCCCCTGCATCCAGTAAAGGGTGGAGATTCTCCTTAGTCCTCCTTTTGGTATTGATGTATTTATAAAAACTTTTTTTTGTTGTCTTTAACAGCAGTAGCCAGATTGAGCTCCAGATGAGCTTTGGCCTTTCTAATTTTGTCCCTGCACCTCCTCGCAACATCCTTGTAGTCCCCTTGAGTGGCCCACCCTCTTTTCCAAAGATTATAAACCCTCTTTTTTCTCCTAAGCTTGAGACACAACTCTCTGTTCAGCCAGGCCGGTCTTCTTCCACACCAGCTCGTCTTTGGGTATGTGGGGACAGACCGCTCCTGAGCCATTAAGATTTCCCTCTTGAAGAGAGCCCAGCCTTCCTGGGCTCCTCTGTCCTTCAGAACCACCTCCCAAGGGACTCTGCCAACCAGTGTCCTGAACAGCTCAAAGTCAGCCCTCCAGAAGTCCAAGACAGCGGTTTTACTGGTCCCCTTCCTGACTTCGCCAAGTATCGAGAACTCTACCATTTTGTGGTCACTCTGCCCAAGACAGCCCCCGACCACCACGTCTCCCACCAGTCCTTCTCTGTTAGTGAACAGAAGGTCTAGCGGGGCACCTTCCCTGGTAGGCTCGCCAACCAACTGCATCAGGAAGTTATCTTCCACGCTCTCCAGAAACCTCCTGGACTGCTTTCTCTGGGCTGTGTTGTGTTTCCAGGATATGTCTGGGAAGTTAAAGTCCCCCACAAGAACAAGCGCTGACGATTTTGCAACTTCTGTCAGCTGTCTGTAGAACTCCTTTTCCACCCCCTCATCCTGGTTCAGCGGTCTATAACAGACCCCCATCAGGATGCTTGCCTTGTTGGCCTCTCCACTGATCCTAACCCATAGCGACTCCACCTTGTCATTGCCAGCCTCAAGTTCAATGACATCAAAACACTCTCTAATATAGAGAGCCACTCCACCACCCCTTCCATGCTGCCTGTCCCTTCTGAAGAGCCTATAGCCAGACATTGCAACACTCCAGTCATGAGAGTGGTCCCACCACATTTCCATGATGGAAACCAAGTCATAGCCTGCCTGCTGCACAATGGCTTCCAGCTCCTTCTACTTGTTGCCCATGCTGCGTGCATTAGCGTAGATGTACTTCAGCTGAGCCTTTGCCTTCTCTCCCAGCCTTTCCACTCTTCCCCCTGTACACCTCTAACAAGCTTTGTTTCATCCCTGTCCCCCTTCTTACCTAGTTTAAAGCCCTCTCAATGAGCCCTGCCAGCTCCTGGGCCAGGAGATACCTGTCATTTTTGTACCAGGGAGCCCAGAACTGGACAAAGTACTCCAGGTGAGGCCTGACTAGGGCAGAGTAGAGGGGGAGGATCACCTTGCTTGACCTGCTGGCTTCTTTTAATGCACGCCAGGATCCCATTGGCCCTCTTGGCCATGAGGGCACACTGCTGGCTCATGGTCAACCTGTTGTCCACCAGGATCCCCAGGTCCTTCTCCTCAGAGCTCCTCTCCAGCAGGTCGTCCCCCAGACTGTACTGATACTTCCGGTATCAGTACATGTATGTATCTGTACTGATATTTCCGGTAGTTTGTGAATGTGAGGGCAGATCTTGCAGATTTTCTGGTTTTGCACCAGAGTAGAGGTTGTCTGATAGCACTGGCAGATGAGATGTGACTACCCTTGGTCAGAAACTCCAGTCAGGCTGCCATATGACTAAAAATCTCAGATATGTCCCTAAGCAACTACATAGTGCTATATATCCAAATGGATCTGGGAAGCTCTGTACCTGCTTTTTATTTACTTCATAGGTGAGCAACTGGGCTCAGTTCTGGTGTCCCGAAATCACTAAATTTATTATGAACATGTGAATATTATAAAATGTGTATGGTAAAGAGATCCAACACTTCCTGGGTGCACCATATAGCACAGTCACCTGTGCTTCAGTACAGGAAATCCTGTACAGAAGTATGGCAGCCCCTGCATGCCAATTCTCTTCCAAGTATTTTGATTTGTTGTAGCTGCTATTTATTACAAATGTTTGTGATTTATCATAGAAACTTTGTCAGAAACTCCTAAATTTGGTAACTTTATCTTCTTATCCTCTTGTCATGATAAAGGATGTACTGGAAGATGTAGAAGCAGTTAGGACTCTCACTAGCAACCATGTGACTTAGAAAGAGAAACCTCATATTAGCACCCAGACCTGTGAAGAAAAGGGGAATTAGCATGAAAGAAGGCACTTCCACTATGCAAGAAACACATCATTTTCTTCCAGTGAAAATAGGAGTTTTCCCTTTAGCTTACTGAGCACTCTGGGGTTGGAGGAGTGCTGGCCAGACCATGGCCATAGACATCCATACTTTCTTTATAACGATGTGCAAGGTGGACTTTTTGTTATGATGGTTCTTGAAGTTTTTGGGATCAAGCAAACTTTTTACCTTGCAAACTCCTTAATACTGTTAATACTTTATACAAGGCACTTTGCACAACCTTTCAGCAATTACCATGACTGTATACATACAAAAAACAGCAATAAGACCTCCTTTCAACCCTGGAATTCATAACCAATGATCAATTTACAAAAGCCCCTCTCCTCCACACTCATGAGAGCTTTTTTTCCCCTCTCCCCAAGACTTATCTGGGGCTGGTAAGCCAACACCCTCTCATCTTGCTTTCACTGTCGCACTGATGCTAGCCATCAGTGAAGGCAATCCACAGTGCAGGGAAGAGATGATAGAGTTGGCTGTGAGTTCTGCACTGCAGCCCCAAATTGTGTAAGGCTCCATTTGAATTGGAGAAAGCTCTTTGGTAATGCTGAAAAACTCAGGCTTTCCACAGCTCTATTCTGGAGAAACTGTACTCTACACTGTGAATTGTAAACGTTAATACAAGCAGCCGTCTTCAAAACTTACACAGCAGGCTTGGCAGTGAGCATGCCTGTATCTGCGAGTTGCCTCCTGCAGCAACACATTAATGGCTCTGTATGAGGGTTCCTGTCTGCTCTTGTGTCTCTCTACAGACACACATGCCATTTGCTGCACGCGATTTATGACCAAGAACAAGATTTTAAAAATTGGAGAAAGTAGAGCTCAAATGGGAAAAATCACACATTTTGATTAGGTTTGCGAGAGAGCAAAGGCTCTCTCTGTCAGTATAGCTAATTGCTGACATTGGTCACAACATCAGCGACAACCACCACGCTCTGTGAAGCAAAAGGAGCGATGGAGTTTCAAAGTGTGAAGTGGTCCTTGCAAATACTCAGCAAGACACTTGCTGTAGTATGGAAAGCATTGGGACAGACTGAAGAGGAGCCTGTGAGTCCAGCTTGTTCACTTTTCTGCTTTCAGACATAAGTTTCCTTTACTTTATGCAACTGAAATTGTCTGGAGGATTGCATAGAGAGTCAGGAATCTGGGATGTGAGATTATTTTTCAACATAGTGACTAAGGTATTTCCAGAGTTCCCTTGCATGTTCATCATCTACCAGTTTGAGACTTTCCAGAGCACTAAAACCCTTTACAAAAGAGAGATTTTTAGGTGCTATCTAACTATGATTTCCCCTTTTGAAATTTGCTGTCAGTTATCTTACAATATTTGGTATTACCTTTTTATTTGTAGTACATAGAAAATAGAAGCTTAGTCCTGGATTTCAAAGACTATGGTTTCCTACTAAAAAGACATTCGGAAAATAAGACTTATGTGGAAATGCTGAGAGATCTGAGTTTGTTTAGTCTGGAAACGAGGAGCTGAAAAGGCCAAAGATACCAGTTTTCAGGTATGCCAAGACAGCTAGAGAGGACAGTGACTGATTGGATTATTCTCAGATCATGGGGAACAGAGCATGCAGAAACTGTTTTTTTTTTTTTGTTTTGTTTGTTTGTTTGTTTTTAATATATATTTATTCAGCAGAGAGATTTAGATCAGTCATTAACTAAACATTGGTATAGTTTCTTAGACAGATTGTGGAATCCCTTTAATCATCTAATGTATATTCTTTCAAATGCATAGGTATCAGTATGGTATAGGTACGCTTGAAGCTGCCCCTGAATATGGTGATGGGTTGAATAGCTGACCTCTTCAGTTTTCTTCAGCCACATACTTCTGTGATGTTGCCCTAAGAAAAAAAATAAATTATATTTTCTTCCCTTATTTTGCAGTCTGACTTTATAGAGATTAGAGGGGAACTTTTCTAGATATGCTAGAAAGCTAACCATGCTGGTATCCCAGCAGAGGAGGCAAAGGTGGTGGGATAGAAGGAAGAGAGAAACTCAGAATCCTTACAAAACCCTCCCCCAGACAAGTGTAGCTAATGAAATTGTGTTACCAGAACAGCCTCTAAGACCTGCCAGTGTTGCAGAAGTCTTCTTTCTAAATATGTTGCTCTACCTGTACTGTTATCTTGTAGCCATCAAGAGACTGAGTGCTGAAAGGCTGGAGATTTTGGAGACCATGTAATCCAAAGCAGTCAGGATGGTGATCAGAGTGCCACCTGCCCAGCTGCCTATGGCAAGTGGCAGTACTGAAGCTCATTATGGGCATACCAAGAAGTAGGTTGTTGTTGACCTGCAGTCCCATGGCCCACACTGGTCTCAGCTTCCCCTGCCACTCCCATGCACTGAGGGAATTGGGTGTCACACCCAAATGGTGAAAAGCAAGCATTTCGGGAGGAGGAAGACCACTCTCTCACTACTATCCGAGAAGGCCGACTAAAGCTCCCAGCAAGAGGTTCTATTGCCAGAGGAAAAAAAAACAACCCTCCCCTGTTCCCACTGTGCCATAGGAGTTACCCAATGTTTTCACATGCCACTTTCTGCTCACCAGGCAGATTCCACTTTCTCCACTTCCTGAGGTCCTGTAGGGTCTTTGTGGAACAGTCACACATTTCCTTTTTATGAATGTTCTTGATCACATCTGGGTAGAATTCCTTAGGATTGCCTTGCTAGACAGTACTGTAGAGAGAATGGTGGCTGTGTTGTCATAATAACGAGTTACAGGGTGGTATGGGTGACACACACTGTATGATGACAAAATAACGCAAAAACTCAAGCAATTTTGCAATGCAGAAGTGTTGGTATAAGGTCCCTGACACTCCCTTTTCCTTGTTCTGATGGAGTTTCTGTATTGACCAGTCTTATAAAGTGGAAAATCCAAAATACTCATGGAAAAGTTTTACTTGTGGTCTATGACCAAGTCATAGAAATAAAGTACTGGAAACATTGTGAGAGCATTTTACCCAGCTTGGCAAAGAGTAGCAATATTTATTTATTTATTGCTTAGGCTGGTTCAAGCATTTCAGTGGTAAGCACCAGGACTTCCCAGACATTTATTTATATTATTTTTCTTTCGCATAAACAAGAGAGTTTCTATTTGTGATTGCCGTCATATGTTGCAGTTTGTACTGGTTCAGTTCTATTAACAAATGACTAAATAAATCACTCTCCAAATTTCTGAACTAGCATTGCTTCCTACACTGTTATGAATAAAGAGCTTAAAAAATGTTTGTGGAAGAGGCTCTGTCTTTCTTTTGGAGATTTTTCACCAATGAGAATTTTTTATATAGTACATAGCTTATGTGTTTTTATTTTATTATTTTTTTTCCTCGTTTTTGTTCTTGTGTTCAGTGGGATCGAGTCTGGACCTCAGCACCGAAGAGCATTTAGCTAACTTCAAACTTTTGAAACTTCACTGGTGGTATTTCAGTGGGTCTTTTCATGTAAAAAAGACTGTCTAGCATTACTGATACATGCCAGAAAAAGCAAATAAACAAAAAATCATATAAAATATTCCTTTTGTTGAATTTGAATTTGTACCCAAGATATATTTTAGCTGAGATTTGAACTCACTACGGTATCAGAGGAAGAGCATAAAGATGAGGTATCGGTCATTTACCAATCATTTTATTGAGAAGGGGAATATTGTCTTTTCCTTTAGAAAGTAACAATTAGAATTTAAATTTCATTAGCAGCACAACACAGCAAAGTAAGTAATTTTTATAAGACATTTAAAAACATGTTTGTTAATTGGATGGTCTTTTCAAATTTGTCTTTATATATATTATGAATAAACAGCTAGGACGTTTAACCATGTATTGTACTCAGAGATTATGTGCACCATTCTTCAGAGCTCACATAAAAAAAAATAAATATATATGACATTTTAAATGTGGATCAAGCTTCAGATTTTCTCTCATCCCTAGTATATGTTTATTCATTGACAGTGTCTTGCTTGCCTGTATTTAGAAGTAGGGTTGGAGACTCTGCAGCAAAACATAACCAAGGCCTTCCAAGTAGCCCAGACTCTTGTTTCCACTCAACTTTTTTCATGGTTTTCTGGATTTATGTCATTACTAAGTGCACCCAAGGTACTGAAAACCTCAGTCATTTGGGTTAATGTCACTTCCTCACCAGTATGTACAACAGTGAGGAAAGGAGGATTTCCAGGTAGTGAAATAAGTTTGACAATATTTCTCAAATATATGAGGAGTAACAACAGGAGCATGGATCGCTGAAGGAGAATGGAGTGACACCTGGAATATGCTGCTTACTTCCCTTCACCCTCTTCTCAAATGACAGTACAGCTGAGCCCTTCAGAAAGGCTTATGTATCTTAACTGGTCAAGCCACTGTGACCACTCCTCATAAAATCCTGGTAGGTAGCAATCTATTACCTACTCAGGCATCTCAGAGGTTCAATCTGATAAGAACTTCTTTCTGCAATGGCATTAGTGAGGCTTTGCTCTTTCAACCTTTTATTACTGTGTTTTAATGCTGAAGCTGTCCAAACTTTGTAACATCTCTGCACAGCTCTCTCCTCTGTGCTTGAATTCTGCCTTCTGCTAATCTTGGGTAGAAACTGGTGATACAAGCTCATCAGCATGCTGTGAGCAACTTTAGTGCACTATCAGCTCAGTCATCTACTCTGTGAGGAGCAAAGCAGAGGTGTTCCCTGTGTCCCTGGAGTTGCTCTCTTTTTTGATTCCTCTATAACTGCTTTTCAAAAAGTTTCATAACTGCATTGATGTTAATGATGTCTTTTCTACTGCCTTGTTTTAAAGTGTCCCTGATTCTTTGTTTAATGGGTAGCTACTCAACTATTGCCAAGGTTCGTTCTTGATTTAATATCAATTGGCCAATATATATATATATTTAATGTATGAAATGTTATTTTTTTTTCCTGTTATTTATTTTTCTTTAGTACTTGCCTTATTACTGCTAATTCTTTTATTAACTTTTAATGTATTTTTTCTCAACCATCTTACCTTTCTGAAACTAATGGAGAATTTTGCCTTTTGCTTCAGAGGAACCAAATTTTCATATTTATTTTGAAACAATAAAATGAGACCAATTTTACAAAAAGTTGTGAATTAATTGTATCCTTATAAAATAAGAACATCCAGTGACATTTATTTATTTATTTATTTATTTATTTATTTTAATTTCTTCTGAGCTCCATGTAAGAATATCTTAAAATATTTTTTCCTACATTTTTGTCTTTCCTAATCTTGGGTCACAGGTCTTTAGGATTTTTTTTTGAAAACTGTTCACTCCAACTGTTCACTTCTGTATTGCTGCAGCAATAAGATTGCCCGAAGAGATGCTCAAAGAGGTTGAAGTGTCTCCATCTTCGGAATTATTCACAGAATCATAAAATGGCTGAGGTTGGAAGTGACCTCTGAAGATCATCTAGTTCAGCCCCCCTGCCAATCTGGATCACCTACAGCATGTTGCACAGGATGGCATCCAGGTGAGTTTTGAATATCTCCAGAGAAGGAGACTCCAAAACCTGTGCCAGTGCTTCATCACCTTCACAGTGAAGAAGTGCCCTCTCATATTGAGCCGGAATCTCATGTGCTTCAGTTTGTGCCTGTTGCCTCTTGTCCTGTCTCTGGGCACAACTCAAAAGAGACCGGCTCCATCCTCTCGACACCCTCCCCTTAGATATTCATATACATTAATAACGTCTTCCCTCAGTCTTCTCTTTTCCAGGCTAAACAGGCCCAGTTCTTTCACCCTGTCCTCACACGACAGGTGCTCCAGTCCTCTAATCATCTTAGTGGCCCTCCTCTGGACTCACTCCAGTAGTTCTATGTCCCTTTTGTACTGGGGAGCCCAGAACTGGATGCAATAGTCCAAGAGTGTCCTTACCAGGGTCGAGTAGAGAGGCACAATCACCTCCCCTGACTTGCTGGCAACTCTCTTCCGAATGCAGCCCAGGGTACTGTTGGCCTTCATGGTCACAAGGGCACATTGCTGACTCATGGTCAGCCTGCTCTCTACCAGGCCCCTCTCTGCAGAGCTGCTCTCCAGCAGGTCAGCCCCCAGCCTATACCGGTGCTTGGGGTTATTCTTCCCTAGGTGCAGGACCCTGCACTTGCCTTAATGAATTTCATGAGGTTTTTCTCAGCCCAACCCTCCATCCTCTTATGTCCCTCTGAATGGCAGCACAGCCCTCTGGGGTATCGGTCACTCCTCCAAGCTTTGTGTTGTCAGCAGACCTGCTGAGGTTGCACTCCTTTCAAAGCCCAGATGGGCATAATCCTGAAGAGCCTGCTATGGAGGGGTAAATTAGATGGTCTCCAAAGGATCTTGCCAGCAAAAAACATTCTGCGATTCTGTAAAATACGGACAACAATTTTGATCTCTTCCTGTTCTCTTCCTATAAGAAATTTTATATACAAATTTAGACATCATTGTTTAATTACTCTACTGCTTTGTGCAAAAATGTTTCTTGTTCCATGAAGTCTGAGTAGGTAACCAATATTCAGGGCTTTACATAGTTCTGGGGTATTTTTTGTTTGTTTGTTTGCTTGTTTGTTTTTCCTTCCCTCAATAAGAATAGCATGCTTGAATGAGACAAATTTCTCTAACACAACTGAGTTTATTTACAATGAATACCCAGTTCCATTCACTTGAAAAAAAAAAAAAAAAAAAAAAAAAAAAAAGAAAAAGAAAAGAGGTAGACAGAGACTGTTTCCTTGCTCAAATTTTCCAAATCTTTACTCTTTTTCTTTTAGCACATTCTTGGGGCCATGCTTGTTTCTCTTCCTGCTTCCAGACTTCAATTTCTCTCTGTTTCTGACAAAGCAGACAGTTTAAACCAAAAAATACCCAGATCTGTACTCTCATCAGGTTGTGGAGACAACTCCACCCGTGTTACTCAGCCTCTGCTGAGACATTGCCTACTTATGGAGCTCTGGCTATGAAGGTGCCAGCTGTCTTATTCTGGGTAGAATCAACAGCTTCTTCCATTTGGCCAGAATGAAGAACAATTAATATATATGCATGGCTTATACAGTTCTTTGCTGGCAGCTCTCCAGAACATTTTGCATACAAAAGATGTAGATTAGGTAGAGAGATATAAAGCTGACATATAATTTGTCTCCGAAAGAGATGATCGAAGTGTCTCTTTTTCAAGTGGAAAAGGTTAAACATTCTAATTCATTCACAGCTGATGAACAAATACCACCTCTAAGCACTAAAAACAAACAACCCCTCAAACTAGTCATATAAAAAAACAAAACAAACAAACAAACAAAAAAAACCACAAAAAAGACGTCTAGGGCCTGATTTTTGTTCAAGATATTTAATTGTGTGAATTAAGAAAATGCACACATATTGCACAGAAGAAAAGAGAAAAAATGTAATAATTAAACATTCTAGTTTGCAATCAAAGTTCTTGAAACCATGCTGAGTGTCAACAGTTAGGAATTCTCTTGGACTGATATTCTAACTTCCATCTCCATGGAAACAACTGTCATTATAGGCATTGTGTTGTTCTGTGAATCATGAAAGGATGAAGCAAACTCTGAAGGAAGACTGATTCTCTGGAAAGTTGCAAAGGTTTCAATTTCACCAAAACTGAGTTAAACCAGTTGAGACACAATTAGCTAAAAAAAGATCCAATTTTTTGGAAGCAAAACCTTGCATTTCACATTACACCACTCTGACACACTTTACCATGAGGATTACAATGCCAGAAAACAGATCTGTTGATGTTTCCAAATAGAAAGGAAATACACTTCCAAAGGACACTTCTTCCCACTACAAATTGCATATGTTCTCATCTCTATTAAGAACATTCAAATTAGCCTATTATACTCACGGGAAACAGTTATGATGGCCCTGAATCTTAAAGATCTTTTACAAATAGTCTGAACTATTTTTCAGAATAGAGATGAGATATGTAATTCTTCTTTCCCACAGAAGTCACTACATATGTAAAACATCACTGGAGACTCCTTACTTCAAGCTGGGTTTCTCTGCTTCTCCAGATCAGTTTGGCTATTCCAGCATGTCTAAGGCACTCCATATGTTGATGAATAAACTGTAATTTCCCACTTGTAATGAGATTACTCAGTCCTTGGGAGCAGATTTATTAGCTACAGTTTTTTTTTTTTTTTTTTTTTTTTTTTTTTTTTTTTTTTTTTTTTTTTATGTCTAATCACATTCTTGTTTTCTGTGAAGAAAATGAACAGGGATGTATTGAATTTGAGAGCTTGGGGTCCTAAGTATTTGCGTTAGGAATAGATAGACTTTATTACTTGGAAAGAAAACAAAAGGAAACAATAAAAGGACAGAGGGGGGTATGGGGGAGGGGTGTGGGGGTTACAAACTTAGGTTAATAAATATGAGGATTTTGTCATTGGAATTTCTACACATCTTGAAGTTTTTACACAGGCTAAATACACCTTCACCTTATATTTGTCCGACAACATGTCATCTGTTATGAATAAATGATGGGTGGAAATAAAAAAATGCAATGGAGGGAATAAAGTACAACAGGGAATAAACAGGTCTTGCAGTAACAGCGTGGTGAGAGAGAGACTGTGTGTGAGGTAGAAACCACATTTCTACCAGATGGCATGGGCAGCTATCCTGGAGGAGAAGGGATATGATGGGGTCCAGCTGTAACACTTACTCTCCCAAATATCACCCTGATGCTGGAGCCATAAAATAGATTGTTTGGGGAAAACTAAAATTCATGTCTCCTCTTTTTCTACCCACCCTCCAGGATGAAACTGATGGAATATGTCCAGTCTGAGGCTCCAGCTGCAGGGGCAGCTGCAGATGTTGCCTAAGGAGGGTCCTTAACACATTTGGAGAACTTTCTATCTACGCTTGGACCTGTCATTACTATGCACTACCTCAACTCTTTCCTTAGTCTCTCCTCCTGGCCCTCCTTCCTGATGATCTCACCTTAATGTAAGCCACATCTGTCTTTCCTGTTACCTTCTTCCTTTCCAATTATCTCTTGTAACCTTCAATGTCTTCCCCCTCCTTATCCTATCCTTCTGCTTAGTGTTTGCTTCCAAAGTACCCTTCCTCTTCCTGGTGCTAATACCAACACATCTACTGCCATTTCATGGTTTTTGTGTGTTTTGTCATATCCATACTGCAGTCTATCTTGCAGTTTGGGGCAGAAGCCTTTCTGCAGCAAGCTGCAGCTCTGATACTTCTAGGGCTGTCCTCTAGGTTGATGCTGAGACATAATCATTCTCCACTGCTAACATAAAAATAAACAATAAATCAATCTTTTTTTTTTTTTTTTTTTTTTTTTTTTTTTTTTTTCCCAATAAGTTTGTTGCTCTTGTTGCAGACTTGGGGAGTTATCACTAAAAGTTACTATTTAGTACAGAATCTCTTACTGTTTGAGAAGAATTGGTATATTTGAATATAAGCAAACGTACTGTAAATATTTTTCAACCATGGAAACCTCAGTTTAGTGATGACTTCCTTCCTATAGAACAGTATATCGATCTCATTTTTCAAGGAAAAATTTTAAACAAATTGCTAAAAAATGCTACTGGGATTTAGAGGGCTCACTGGCTGAGATCTATTTCACCCGATGACAATGTTGCCAAGATATAAGAGAAACAGCTCCAGTGCTACACTGTTAAAATAGGATACAATTACCGTGTCTGGTATATTTAATATTATCACTTCAGTTTCATTCCTTAGTTTAACTGAGATTAGAACTAAGAACTGAAATGGTGAAAATTGACAGTTTGGGGCATTATATCAGACCCCAGCAAATATTACATACTTGTTTTACAGATAAAGGCCAGAGACCCAATTCAACATAGCTGGAGAATGCTTGGAAGAAATGTGCTTTTACACATCTTGGAAATTAGGGAAATCTCAAGCCTGTGCTATTGCAGATGCCTGCAGAAATGCCTCATCCTTGCTTCAAACCTTCCTTTTTCTGAGAAGTAGGGACTTTCAGAGACCTCTGGCATATTGTGCTCTCTACCCAGATATGGGGAAAGATTCAGAATATGATATCTGTATCCACTTCTGAACTATGAGATACTTACAAGCTGAGTGTTGAATGTGGTTTTGGCAATACAGTACTTGCAAATACCATGTATTTCATAATTTTCAAGGATACTTCACAAAATTTGTTAAGAATGTATAAAGAGTGAATATACTAAAATTATGTCTAATTATGTCAAGACTTTAATTAACCTGCTGTTTTCAACAACTAGGACATTATTATTCCAAGGCATTTTATAATGACAAAATTAACAAATGTCAACAACAACAACAACAACAACAAAAACACAACTATCCTGCAGCAGGAGGAATTAGAGGTGATTTGCATTCATGATTTCTTCGCTGAAATTTTGCTCACTAGAATCTCTGGCATAATACTCATAGGAGACCCGTGCTTGATCACATCATGTTTGCCATTCTTGTTTTCTTAATAACTCTGAACCCGATCTCCAAGAGGAGGGAGGAAGGGAGGGAGGGAGGGATGTACAAGAGCACAAAAACTGTAGTGACACATTCATTAATTCACTTCCCACTCTCTTCACATTAAAGATTTGGAACCTTTTTAAGTAATGAAATCTGAGGTCCTTAATTTTCCCACATATATTTTTGTCATTAGAGTCAACTTGGGCTAACAACTTCTGAAAATCCCAAATTGCAATAGAATCATAGAATAATATCCTGAGTTGGAAGGGACCCACAAGGATCCTTGAGTCCTACTCCTGGAACCACACAGGTCTACCCAAAAATTCAGACCATATGACTAAGAGAATATTCCAAATGCTTCTTAAACTCTGACAGCCTTAATGCCATGACTACATCCCTTGGGATCCTGTTCCAGCATGCAACAACCCTCTCGGTGAAAAAACTGTTTCCAGATATCCAGCCTGAACCTCCCTTGTCACATCTTGACTCCATTCCCTTGGGTCCTATCACTGGTCATGAAAGAGGAGAGACTGACACTTGCATCTCCACTCCCTCTCATGAGGAAGCTGTAGACCACAATGAGGTCTCCCCTCAGCCTCCTCTTTTCCAGGCTGAACCAACCAAGTGATCTCAGTCACTCCTTCTATGTCTTCCACTCTAGGCCCTTCACCATCTTTGTAGCCTTTCTATGGACACTCTCCAATAGTTTCATGTTCTTTTCGTACTGTGGTGCCCAGAACTGTACACAGTACTCAAGGTGAGGCTGCACCAGTGCAGAGTAGAGGGACAATCACTTCCTTTGACCGACTAGCAATGCCGTGCTTGATGCATCCCAGGAATGATCAACTTGAACATATTACTTTCTTCTAAATGTCAACTGTGTCCAAATAGTTAGAATTTTGGCTATAATCTTCTACTTCCAGCATGCTCAAACCTAAAGGTGATGCAACTCATATAATTATTTTCAGTTACATTGCTCCAATCATTTGAGAAGTAAACATAGTATCTCTCCAATCACGTCTTTACTTTAATTTTACTCAGAGAAACACATCCCCTTTCAGGGCTTGAATGGTTCCTAACACCTGAAACTAATGACACAGCTGCTGAAAATTATCCTGCAGCTGTAGCTGAGAAATTTGGTTTTCATACATGTGGACATGGCAGATGGGAATTCCAGAGATTTTTGAAAATAAAATTCTGGATTTGAATGACAGCCAGATCATGCATTAATATGAAGAACATGGGCTCAGCTGAGTGGTATGTATGCTTTTTTTTTTTTTTTTTTTTTTTTTTTTTTTTGATTAAATTAGACTATCAGAAGCTGCAGGATACATGGTTGTTTTTGTTTGGGGAAAATAAAGTTATCTTTCTTCCTATTTATTTTTAATTAGCAGTGACAGCATACAGAGAGCACTGAAGAAATTTGCTCTGTGGCAAAACTCTTCTCAGGGCACAGAGGATTTACACTTTTAGAAATCTGAACAGAAATGGATAACACTAAGGGCAAAGTTTATTGACATAACCAAAGTATATATTCATTAGATTGTGGCTACAGCTGCAAAACCAACAGTGGAAGTTCCCTCTCCTCTTGTACTGCCTTTGCACGTTAATTCCTCTCCTGTATTACTTCCTTAGTTGCAGAGTTATAAGTGCTTACAGCATTAAGCTGTCAAATGGCTTACTGGAATTACCACAAAGAATTTTTCAAAAAAGAGAAAGTAGTTTTACTCCTCACTCTGATTGCATCAGTAGTATTTGGGCTGCAGAGAAATGAGTGCAGGAGCCACTCACACTAGTTTTCCTGTCATGGCCGTCATCCTGTACGGATATAGATATAAAACCTCCACTAAGCAATACAGAAAACTTGCTTAGGTACCTCAGAATATGTGTTTTGCCTGTGCAGAGTTATTCTAGGCTGAAAAGACTTCTCAAACTTTACCTTATGCCTATACCCAACTGGCGCTTAGCAGAAAGACTTTCAGTGTCTCTGGAAAAAATAGCTAGTAGGCATGCTCTGAGCAAACCTGAGAGATAACATTGTGTTCAACAAAAAGTTAGGCCTTTATTTCTACTGCAGTTGACCATGAAGTTGAAAAATTATACTTATGCTCTTTGACAGGATTCAAGATTACTTACCCTAATTTCCAGGACATTGTTTTAAGCTTTGCACTAGCAGAAATAATGAGTTGGATCTACTCCTGGTTTTCAGTAACCCATTTTTAATGGGGTGGGAAAGCTATGAGGGATCTGAGATCTCAGTGACTGTAAGTACCACTGAGCAGATCACTTGCCTTCTCTGGGAGATGGGGTGCCTCTTCTGCATTTCTATATTGTAATATATACTATTTTCTGGATGCTAAGTAGAAACCAGTATCTGCTTTACACTTAAGTTAGTGTCCTCACTGTCTCCTCCACAGAATCATTAGGGACCACATTACTACTTCTGTATGTCATCGTGCTAGGCTGTGTTGTGGAATCTTGTAAAGTTACAAGAAAGAATATAAATCTGCTATTATTAAAGTGCATAATAAAGAAAGAGAATAATTAAAATTCTCAGTGCCTAATAATTTCTTCTATCTCAACAAGCAGCTTAGATATTGCAGTTTATACAAGGGATTCTGTGGCTTTTTTTTTTTTTTTTTTTAATTCCTATGTCAGTTATTTTTATTAAAAAAAAAAATAAAGTAATTTATATATAGTTTTTGAAAGTCTTAAGAAAGCTTTTGGCTTGTAGTTTTTTCCCTCTACCTTACTGCTTGCAAAGATACTTTGAAAGACATATAAAAATGCAATTATTAAATACAATTCAATAATGTAAACCATGTGCCTAGATACCTGTGGGTATGCACTCACACAGCTATGCAATGGAAAAAAAAATGTAAGAAATCATAGTAACCATGTTGCTCAGGAATAACACAGATTGGAATAATCAGGCTAGGATGGAATAATATTGTAAAAATTTTGCAAGTTATAGTTAGGTTAGTATACTATCTGACAGAAGGCAGCTTTGCCCAAATCTGTACAGACATATGTGGTTACCATTCATTTTACTAGTAAAACTCTTTGACTAGACACTCTTAAAACAACAACAACAACAACAAAAACCTATTACTTTATTAATTGCAATAGAGGTAATGTCATCTTATTTGCTTCACTTAATCCTTATAGAAAAATCCATTTTTGGATACTTGGATATTAATAATTTTCAAAATTACTATTTTGATAGAAAGGCAAGACTACTAGACTGGACATCTTTTTCAGACATTAACAACTGAAATTTTAGAGAACTTTTTTTGGTAGAATATGTTAACAAAGGAATGAAAGAGGTTAGTAAACACAAGTCTGAATACTGTTGAGCAAAATAATATCCTGCTCCTTCAATCCATTTAACAAGAATGGAATTTCTAGATGACAGGAGAAAAATGGTATTTGGTGGCATAATAAATTTAAAATTAATTAAAATACAAGAACTAAATTAATAATGAATGTGTGATTGTTTGTATGTTCATAACTCTTTTGCTCATTTTCACTGCTCTGTTTTTTCCAGATCCTGTAAACTCCCTAGTACCATTGCTTGGAAACACTTTAACGGAATTTTAGAAAATGAATAAAGATCTCTGACACTGAAACATTCTTCAAATGACAAATGTTTTTCAAGAACATCTCTGGTAATTTTAGTCATATTGATTTGTGTGAAAGAGGGCAGTAGATATGATTCCCCTTTTGTTCCTGGAGAAATGAGGCAAGAAAGGTAAAGGGGATTGCATTTTTGCAGAGGATTGCTTATGCTTTATTACTTATGGATCCTTTTGATTATTTAATTAATACTTCTCACTCAACAACACAAAGCATCTACAAGTGGAGTCAGCTTAGCATCTTGGAAATTCTCATCTTTGAATATCTAACAACTTTCCACTTTCAATATAATTTTGAGCGTGAGGGTAAGAGTCTTTACAGAATGCAAGAGTGATTTTTGTCCTCTTAGAGGCCACACTTCTCCACTAACATTTCCCTTCTTCACACCTTTAAAGAGTGGCATTCTACTGTGCAGCATCTATTTCTTCCTCTTCCTCTTCCTCCTCTTCCATCTTCTTCCTTCGCCTCACCCCCTCCTCTTCTTTCTCTTCCCCTTCCTCTTTGTCTTCCTCTTCTTCTTCCTTGTCCTCTTCATCTTCCTCATCCTTCTCTTCTTTCTCCTCCTCCTTTTCATGCCACAGCAACAAATACCTCAACTCACATATGGAGCGACAGTCTGCCTCTGTGACAGTAATTTGCTCCTTTCTGCCTCAGTTATCCCATCTTCCTATGCCAAGAGTAGTTTAATGTTTTATAAATCCAAAGTAGAGTTTGAAAAAAATAAAATTCTCTATTTTGAGACCAATGGGAATTGCGAAGAGGAATTCCTCAGTTATCAGTTTCTGCTTTTTTTTTTTTTTTTTTTTTTTTTTTACTTTATTTTTCCTTTATTTTTCAATGCTTTATGCTTTTCCATCAAAAACATTTCAAGAACTTGCAGTTCAGTAACCAAATATAGAAAAGAGAAAGCAAGGAGTTCCTAAAACAGACACCTCCAACTCTGTCTTCAGTATTAAAAAAAAAAAAGGAAACCCAGCTTGTTTTGATGATAGTGCAGCAAATGAACCACAATATTATTTAACTTTTTTAAGAGTTGAAATGCTCTGTGAGTAGCAAGAACAGTCCACTTTGCATTTGACATTGGACAATATAGCATGTAGAAAAATCTTATGCCAGTGTTGATGTCTTCAGTAGACTGTCTGCCTTCAGAATTCTACTGACTGGCTTGGGATCTGACTACTAATATGGAGGAATCAGCTAAAATTTTCATTTGAAACATATTTGTTGTCCAAAGATATCATGTTACTCCCTAGAGAGTGTTTTTTCCATATGCTCTTCAAATTACAGCTGCTTAGGCAATCCTCCTACATTTAAGTCATTCAAAACAATGAATATTGTATTCATGCTATTGAGGCACAAAATGTCTTTATACTTCATTAGGAAATATTTTAAGCCAATAAACATGCAAGCCGAACATTCATAATTAAGGCTGCCAATTTGTTCTCGGTTCATGTATTTTTAAAACAAAATATTATGCTGTTATTCTGGAAATAAAAGGTTGGGCAATTAAATGTGAATATTGAGATAGCTGCAAAGAAAACTGAAGTTGGTCCTTCTGGAATGGTAGGTGGGGGGTTGATGCAGTCGTCATCACTGCTGCCAGCATTCCCCTCTTCCCATAGACTCAGAAATGTCCTTGGTCTTAGTCTAAAAGAAATATTTCTGCAGTCAGAAAAGTGTTTTTGTTATTTCTTGTTTGTTTGTTTGTTTGGTCAGAAGAATGCAACTTTGGTATTCTTTTAAGCAGAAAATGCAGTCTGTCATTAATGTAAAGAGAAAAAGCTGGCTTTAAAGAGACAATATTAATATGAATTACACTCAACTTTAAGAAGCTAAAGTAAGTTTCAGTCCCCTACCATTTTAGGTAGCTTTACAATTTTGTTTCTCTTTTCCTACAGTTGAAAAATGAAATTGTCCCATTTTCCATAGCAACGCAAAACAGTGGAAAGCCATCTGTGTATACACTGGAAAACATGAAATGATAAAATTTTGAATTTAGTGATGGAAAACTCTGAATCACTAATCAGTATCAAAAGTGTTTGGCATAAATGAAGAAGTAGATCACTTCCTATGGCATTGGTCCTAAAAATGACAAAATGGGGCAGACCTCTACATCTTTAAAGAACCCCAAATCCTCTGCTGATATCTGCATGTGCAAAACAACACCCCACTGGGAAAGAGGACAACGACACATTTCAATACTTATGGTATTAATTTAAATATTTTTTTTTTTTTTAACAACTTGAACTATAATTTCCTGACTGCACTTATATTTATACTTATACGCCTTACACCTAAATTGTATTATTTTACTAAATATTTAAGCAACTGTCACAGTGATAGTTGTATTTAGTGACTCTCAGTAGTAGATATGAATAAAATTGCCTTTCATTTCCCTTCTGCTAGTATTTCCCAGTTTTTTAGCTTTACTATTAGCTTCTCATTTGTCTGTTCTGTAATTAGTTTTAACAGAGCATACAGAAAGCTAATATAATTTTATTTAGCAAACCCAAGCATTGTTTAGTAAACCCAAACACTTAACTTTTGTATTTGTAAATAATGTTCAGTAGGATTATCAGCAGAACATTTTCAAAGGAATTTTATATAGATAGCATTTTCACTGTGTTGTGTTATAAAGGTGTTAAATCAAACATTTTAGCATGTGTGAGATATATCAACAGAACTTATCTACGCTTATAACATTTTTCATGAAATTCATTTGACTGGTTTTCAGGCTTCTCTTTGGCTTTCTATGTTGTTCAGATTTTAGTTCTTTGGGTGGCCTAAAGAAACAGGCTATCATTCTAAATGTGCTGTAAAAAAAACAATTAGTACCTTATAAAAAGGAATTCAGAAACTTCCTAATTGCCCAGAAAGTGTGAATTAGGCTCTTATCTTTTGTGTATTTAGCTTACACTCTCCTGCACATGTGAAGGGACCCCAGAGTACAGGATCATGGCTTAGACCCATGGCTATGCCCTGTGCTGCAAGTGGTTGCCCAAGATAGCAGCTGCATATGCAGCAGCTTTCACACCATCTGTTTTCTGCAGACTCAGCCAGGTGGCAGGCAGCCCCAGGCACCTGCCTCATGTGCCTCCAGCCTAATTCACTCCCATGTGTACTGCCCAGGCATGAGGCATCAGCACTCCAAAGAGGCTTCAGGTCATTATTTCTGTCTGCTCTTTGCACAGCCAAGAAATTCACTTTTGGAGGGAGAACCATTTTTAATTTCATCATTTTCCAAATACATTTTTCTTTTAAAGAAACTATTTTTTTTTTTTTTCAAATAAACTTGGGAAAAGAAAATTTGGAATATTTATATGTTAAAGACCTGTATATAAACTCAATTCTTTCCTCAGAACACCTTTGTTTTAAATCAGCACTTAGGTGTCCACAGTAGCCTAAAGAATAATTAATCAATTCTTGGGTAAAATAAAGAGAAGACAGCATGTTTAATCAATGGTGTTTTGTCAGGAAATCATCAGTAAGCACCAGGAAAATGCCTTAATTATCACATTCAAACGTGTTTGTTTTTGTTTTGTTTTGTTTTGTTTTTTCTCTCTCCTACAAAGAAAGGCTAGGAGAACAGGGAGTGTTCAGCCTGAAGAGAAGGCTCCAGAGATACCTCATTGCAGCTTTTCAATACATAAAGGGGGTTTATGAGCCAGCAGTGTATGCCTGCATCCCAGAAGGCCAACTGCATCCTGGGTTGCATCAACAGAGGAGTGGCCAGCAGGGTGAGGGTGGTGATTGTCCCCCTCTGCTCTGCCCTCGTGAGGCCCCACCTGGAATTTTGCATTCAGGTTTGGAGCTCCCAGCCGATGAAAGATGTAGACCTGCTAGAGCGAGTCCAGAGGAGGAGTACAAAGATGATCATAGTGCTGGAGCACCTCTCCTATGAAGAAAGACTGAGAGAGCTGGGGATGTTCAACCTGGAGAAGAGAAGGCTCTGGGGAGACCTCATTGTGACCTTTTGATACTTAAAGAGGTCTTATAAAAAAGAGGGAGAAGGACTCTACTTGGGTAGACAATGGGGAATGGTCTTAAACTAAAAGAGGATAGATTTATACCACACTTTAGGAGGAAATTCTTCACTGTAAGGGAAGTGCCTCACTAAGGCACTGGAACAGGTTGTCCAGAGAAGTTGTGGATGTCCCATCCCTGAAGGTGTTCAAGGCCAGGCCTTGATTGGGCCTTGGCCAATCTGATCTACTGGCTGGCATCCCTGCCTATGGCAGGGGGTTGGAGTTAGATGGTCTTTAAGGTCCCTTCCAACTCAAGCCATTCTGATTCTATGATGATTCTATGATTCTAAAGAGGGGGGATTAGATGAGATGTTAGGAGGAAATTCTTCACTTAGAGGGTGGTAAGGCATTGGAACAGGTTGCCCAGAGAAGCTGTCAATGCTCCATACCTGGAAGTATTTAAGACCAGGTTGGATGGGGCTTTGGGCAACCTGGTCTAGTGGGTGGCATCCCTATCCATGGCAGGAGGGTTGGCAGGGTCTTTAGTGTCCCTTCCAACCTAAGCCATTCTAAGATTCTCTATTAGTCTCTGATTAGAAAACAATTAATCATGGTCTATTAGGAAACTGCCAGAACTGGGGGCTAGAAAACAGGGAGCTGCACAGTTAAACTATTACAAAACTACTAAGATTACAGCATGGATGATCTGCTCCCCTTCTCACTGGTGGTAGCAGAGGAAATAAAGGACTTTGCTGCAGCAAGAAAGCTTCAGGGTAGATTGTGGGAAAAATATCCAACTGCTGGGAAAGGTCACCTCACTGCTGCTGAGGGCATCTGTCTGGAGAGCTGTAGGACCTCCACTGGAGATGGCTCTAAGTGCCCTGGGCTGGGTGAGGGCATCTTACTTGTGAACTGGCTACAACTCACTCTGTTCTTTGGCATCACGTGGGAATGGGTGTCTTTGCCATTCCTGCCAGGTGCAGTTTTCTGTGTCTGTAGTTCTTAACCATGAGTCAGGAATCATTGCACAAAAGACAGATCATTAGTAAGTGATTATATTTTTTTTTGTTTAGGAAATAATACCAAAAAGATTTAGTTATAAAGATATATAGATATATATTTCATAACCTGGAGTTCTGGGACACTTTTTGATGCTTGAAGCAGAAGGGTTTCCTGAGTTTTTTTTTGTTTGTTTGTTTGTTTGTTTTAAGACCCCATAACTTCTTGTCCTTTTCTCACTATTTGCTGTTGGCTGTTGTGCTCAAGAAGCAGACTTCAAGAGTTTGGTCCACTGGTTTGTTTATCAATGAGAAAAGTACCCAGTTAAGAGTACAGACAATGTATTTGATAAAATGTGTTCTACTTTTTTTTTTTCTTTTTTTTTTTTTTAAAAAAACAAGCAAACAAACAAACAAACAACAAACAAAAACTATTTCTTTTATTGGAGAAGAAAATTATTCCCTCCTAACAATTTCAGTTCCGTATTACATCCACATTTCTTAGATGTATCTACAAGGTGTATCAAGGAACATGAAAGTGCATGTCATGACCTGCATAACATGGAGGCATGTTATTAATATTTACAGTTAGCAAGTTTGCTAATATTTTTAACCACCTTA
Organism: Nettapus auritus; assembly: GCA_011076525.1. Classification (NCBI taxonomy): domain Eukaryota; kingdom Metazoa; phylum Chordata; class Aves; order Anseriformes; family Anatidae; genus Nettapus; species Nettapus auritus. The sequence continues at coordinate 48,315,828 of CM021765.1, forward strand.
TAGTGTATAATTTTAACCCAGAATAATGCAAGCAATAAGTTTTCTGTAGGATCCTACAGACTTCTTGTCATGAATCATATCCAAAATCTCAAACAGATGCAAGAATATTTAGAAAATGTAAAGCTGTTTCTAAGCAAAAGGTTGGCACCTGTCTATGGTAATTTCTATATGGAAATACATGTTGGAAATTTCACACATATACTGTAAGTAAAAAAGTGTTTAAACTAGAATGATTCATGAGTTGTTGTTCCATTTATGTGCTTATGAAGACAAAAAATTTTCAAGCATTCAAGAAAGCTATAAACTATCTTCATTTCTGTATTTATTTTAACTTCACTTATGTACACTTGTGTACATCCACTTGTGTACATCCACTTATGTGCATGTTGTTTCAAATTAATATCTTAATGTTGCCTCCAGTAATTTCTCAGCCCTGTTTTTTTCACCAGAAATTATAACAAATATCAGTATATTTTAAAGTAACTGCATCAAAAGAAGCATGGCCAGCAGGTCAAGGGAGGTGGTTCTGCCTTTCTACTCTGCTCTTGTGAGAACCCCACCTGGAGTATTGCATTCAGCTCCGAGGCCCCCAGAAGGACTTGGAATTATTAGAATGAGTCCAGAGGAGGACCATGACGTTGATCAGAGGGCCAGAGCACCTCTCCTATGGAGACAGGCTGAGAGAGATGTTCATCCTGAAGAGAAGGCTCTGGAGAGACATCATTGCAGCATTCCAGTATCTAATGAGGGCCTACAAGAAAGCTGGAGAGGGACTCTTTGTCAGGGAGCGTAGTGTTGGGACAAAGAGTAGTGGTAAAGTAAAAGTGGGTAGATTAGGTTTAGATATTATGAAAAAGTTCTTAGCGGGTGGTGAAGCACTGGAACAGGTTACCCAGAGAAGTTGTGGATGCGCTATACCTGGAAGTGTTAAAGGCCAGTTTGGAAAGGGCTTTGAGCAACCTGATCTAGTGGGTGGCATCCCTGCCCATGGCAGGGGAGTTCAAACTAGGTGGTCATTAAGATCTCTTCCAACACAAACCATTCCATGATTCTATATTATTAGCAAAGAGAAATGTTGCCAAGAAGCCTACGCATCCTGTTAGGCTAATGCACTGCACATTAATTCACTAGCCATTCATGGTACTCTGGATAGCCCAGCATTCTGCACATGTATGGTAATAACTAAAACTGTAGAGTAATTAATGTCCAGCAGTATATTACACGTTATTTCCCAAATATTCCTATTTGAAGAATATCAGACCAATCCCATGCCAAGGAAAGACAATTTATTAGCTGGTGGAGCTGGGAAATGCTAAAAAGTTTCATATCATTACAGTTTCTTCTATGTAATATGGACAAAGTCCATGTTAGTGAAATTAGTGGTCTATGTAAATATGTTATACAGACGGAAAATAGGCTTATTAAAGTGTAAGTGAGCCAACACTTTTCTTTCTTCAGTAAGTGAAATATCTCTTCCCTTAATATTTTACTAATTTGTGATTTCAGTGTGGCTTAAAATTTCTAATTTATAATACAATTTCTAATAAATTTCTAATACAAATTCAAAAGTATATACTTGTATCCTTGTAGTCTCATTTTAGAAATGCTAAATCCCCACATTTTCCACTAAGCAAACACAACTGAGTTGATACATGAAAGTAACCTATTTATTTATGGTCATATCCATCATCCAGTGGAGTTAAAGGGAAAAAAATAATATTTAATGAAGTAGTATCAAAGAGCTTGTTTAGTTCTTTAAGTTTAGGCACCCCATCAAACAAAAGCTTGTAAAAGAACCTTAAAAATGCCCAAGCAGAATTCGATTTTCACTAGTGGCGTTCCCCAGGGCTTGGTGCTGGGGCCGGTCCTCTTTAATATCTTCATCGATGATCTGGACGATGGCATTGAGTGCACCCTCAGTAAGTTTGCAGATGACACCAAGTTAGGTGCCTGTGTCGATCTGCTTGAGGGTAGGAAGACTCTGCAGGAGGATCTGGATAGGCTGCACCGATGGGCTGAGGTCAACTGCATGAAGTTCAACAAGGCCAAGTGCCGGGTCCTCCACCTGGGGCGCAATAACCCCAAGCAGAGCTACAGGCTGGGAGATGAGTGGTTGGAGAGCTGCCAGGCAGAGAAGGACCTGGGAGTGATGGTTGATAGTCGGCTGAATATGAGCCAGCAGTGTGCTCAGGTGGCCATGAAGGCCAACAGCATCCTGGCCTGTATAAGAAACAGTGTGACCAGCAGGGCTAGGGAGGTGATTGTCCCCCTGTACTCGGCTCTGGTGAGGCCGCACCTCGAATACTGTGTTCAGTTTTGGGCTCCTCGCTACAAGAACGACATCGAGGTGCTTGAGCGAGTCCAGAGAAGAGCGACGAAGCTGGTGAGGGGCCTGGAGAACAAATCCTACGAGGAGCAGCTGAGGGAGCTGGGACTGTTCAGCCTGGAGAAAAGGAGGCTCAGGGGTGACCTTATCACTCTCTACAGGTACCTCAAAGGAGGCTGTAGCGAGGTGGGGGTTGGTCTGTTCTCCCACGTGCCTGGTGACAGGACGAGGGGGAATGGGCTTAAGTTGCGCCAGGGGAATTTTAGGTTGGATCTTAGGAAGAACTTCTTTACCGAAAGGGTTGTTAGACATTGGAACGGGCTGCCCAGGGGAGTGGTGGAGTCACCATCCCTGGAGGTCTTTAAAAGTCGTTTAGATGTAGAGCTTAGGGATATGGTTTAGTGGGGACTGTCAGTGTTAGGTCAGAGGTTGGACTCGATGATCTTGTAGGTCTCTTCCAACCTAGAAATTCTGTGATTCTGTGATTTCAGGTACCTGAAAGGAGGCTGTAGCGAGGTGGCGGTTGGTCTATTCTCCCATGTGCCTGGTGACAGGACGAGGGGGAATGGGCTAAAGTTGCGCCAGGGGAGGTTTAGATTGGATATTAGGAAAAACTTCTTTACAGAAAGGGTTGTTAGTGACTGGAATAGGCTGCCCAGGGAAGTGGTTGAGTCACCATCCCTGGAGGTCTTTAAAAGACGTTTAGATGTAGAGCTTAAGGATATGGTTTAGGGGATGATTTGTTAGTGTTAGGTCAGAGGTTGGACTCGGTGATCTTGTAGGTCTCTTCCAACCTAGACATTCTGTGATTCTGTGATTCTGTGATATTTCTTACTCAAAATATCACACAAAATTTTCCTTCTGGAAAATTGTTTGGGAGAAAGTAACTCTTATTTTTCAGTGTACTGTCATAAGACAAAAGAAGTACATCTGGAGAGTAATACATGTTGTCATAAGGCAAAAGAGGTATATCTGAAGAGTAATTCAAGTACCCTCAAGTAAATGCATTCAAACAACTTTCATATCTCAGCCTATTAATTCAGAATGTTTTCTCACGGCCTCTCATATAATCTATTTATATTGTGTCTGCCTTAAAAATATGTGACTGAGAATGATAGAATGATATTTATTTTACTTTTGCATCATACCAGGAAGTGTTCATTGACCTCTTTTAAACAAGCATTTAGAACCTCCTTGACAAAGACTTTAGAACATCTTAAAAAAAAAAAAAAAAAAAAAAAAAAAAAAAAGTTTTCTCTTCAGTCTCTTCAGTGTGTAAAGCTGAATGAATCTGGAAAAAAAAAATGAATGACTTGCTCCAAAGAGAAGAAGTATTCATTAAATAAAGCAAAGAAAAATTGTTAAATAAAGAAAATAAATATCTGACTAACAATCCTTATGAAAAAAAATGCATATCTAGTATGTAGATTTCCTCAGTAATTAGTCAATTCTGGCAACTACTTTACCCATGGGCCTTCTCTCTGGGGTCATCCTAGATAACCTGCACCAGTTTTCTGACATGCCTGTGACAGCCTTTACTCTTCTGCCCTTGTCGTACTCTGTGTAACCCTGGAATTGCACTAGAGTGACCCAGATGAAATAAATATATAGGTCCTGCAGTGGCCAATGAGCAGCCAGATTGCTTGTTCCAGAGCTGAAAGGCTTTCAGTGGCCTCTGTGCAACAAGTACATTGAAAAGTGTAGTTATGAATTATATTATTCCGAAGTTCAATCCACAACACACTTTTTGAATTAGGAAACCTTGAAGAGAGAATTTGCTAGAACAAACTTCTAGCACAGTCCTTTTTCTAAAAGAAATTGAAGAAACTTCTCAGCATGAGAGAAAGTAAAAAGATGTATAACCCTCTGGGAGTGTTCAAGTGCACATATTTCTTAGGTCTTATTGGTGAAAAATGGGAAAAGATGTCAGAAAAATATGTGTGAGTGGAAGAAAACTTTAAGTGATTCAGTCTGGCAAGCAGCAGGAGTAGCTTGAATTTTAACCTTTCTCCATCTAGCACTCTCCTGACCTCTTTTTCTACCTGATTTTTTCCTGTTTTCCCCTTTAATTTATTTAATTACTTCTAATTATTTACAGCCAAGCTTATATGGGTGTTGTGGTATAATTTTTATTTTATTTTTTATTTTTTTCACCAAAAAATGCTTACTCTGAGACATCCTCATTTTTTATAGAACTATGTGCTAGAGCATAAGCTTCTCAGATATTCAAGGAGCACAGTTTTTGCATATAGGAATTTCTTTAATTTAGTAGCATTTAGTACAGAAAATAATGAATATAACTATTTCGCCCTTTCCATATCTACTCTCCAAGAATGTCTTTCACAAGAAAATATCTGGATTGCAAACAAAACCTTCAGTGCCAGAAAAAAACTCTGTTTTGTCTATGGAACTCTGCAGTCCTGTTGATCTGCAGTTTTAAAGTAGCTTTACTATACTTTTATGCCTACAAATCACATCATTGTATGTCTCAAAGTTAAAAATTCCCTCAGTAACATTTCATAGAATCAGAAAATCTTAAAATATCCCTAGTTGGAAGGGACCCACAGGATCAGTGAGTCCAACTCCTGGGTCCCCAGAGGACCACCCAAAAAGTAAGACCATGTTTCTGAGAGCATTGTCCAAATCCTTCTTATAGTCCAGCAGGTTGGGTGCTGTGACCACTTCCCTGGGGAGCCAATGCCAGTGCATGACCACCCTTTTAGTGTAGAACCTTTTCCTGATACACCTGAACTGCCCCTGTTGCAGCTTCAAGCCTTTTCCTCGGGTCCTATCACTGATCATCAGAGACAAGAAATTGATGCCTGTCCTTCCACTCCTCCTTGTAAGGAAGCTGTAGACCATGATGAGGTCTCCCCTCAGTCTTCTCTTCTCCAGGCTGAACAAGCCAAGTGACTTCAGCCACTCTTCATGCATCTTCCCATCCAGATCTTTTACCATCTTTGTAACCCTCCTTTGGATACTCTCTAACAATTCTATGTCTTTCTTATACTGTGGCACCTAAAACTGTACACAGTATTCAAGGTGAGGCTGCACCAGTGTAGAGTGGGACAATCTCTTCCATTGACTGGTTAGCAGTACTGTTCTTGATACACTACAGAATACGACTGGTCCTCCTGGGGCTCATGCTGGCTCATGTTCAGCTTGAGGTCAACAACTCCCCCTCCCCCCATCCTTTTCTGCAGGGCTGCTCTCCAGCATCTTGTCCCCCAGCTTGTACTCTTTTCCTCCAGCTTGTACAAATAAAAAAGGTTGCACTTTTCCCCTTCACAGGTCCAGAATCCAGCACTTGTTCTTGTTAAACTTCATATTGGTAATTGCCCAACTCTCCAACCTGTCTAGATCTCCCTGCAAGGCCTCACCACCCTCAATGGAGTCAATAGGTCCACCAAATTTAGTATCGTCCATGAACTTGCTCAAAAAAAATACAAGTCCTTCATCCAAACCATTTATGAAGCATTGACTGGCCCTAAAATGGAGCCCTGGGGAACCCCAGTAGTAACAGGTTGCCATCCTGATGTAACCCCATTTATAAGAAACTTTTGGGCCCAACCCATCAGCCAATTGTTCACCCATCTTATTATGCTTTTATCTAACTGTATTCTGGTCATTTTGTCCAGAAGGATACTGTGAGAGACAGTATCAAAAGCTTTACTGAAATCTAGAAAGATTACAGCAACTGTCTTACTTTGTTCAACATTTCTGGATGTTTAGTGGTTCATGTGAAATGTATGGCTGTAAAATTTGAGTCCACATTTTTATTGTACTAATGAAGAGAAAAACACAGGTTTAACTCCATTGTCATTTTAATCCATAATTTCTGACTTCAGGCACATATGAAAAGATAAGATTTTTTGGGGAGAAGGTCAAATTAAACAAGCTACAACATTTCTCTGAAATAATATGCACTTTGCACTAAATATTTATAAATGAAATCTCTAAGGGTAAAAAGAGCTAAATCAAGCCAATTTAAATGACTACTGTAAACTTAGTCATATAGGTTGAATATAGGTTTATATTAAATTATAATCTGTAATATTTACACCAAAGAAACTGAAGGAATACAAGTCTACAGTTCTTCAAGGGAAGTAGTAGTAATCAACATCTCTCAGAATTATTTTGCTTGATGCCACCTCACAGAAGAAAAATGAACTAGATGGTCTTTTTTGGTGTATCTCCTACTTTGCTATTAGTTATGCAGATTTCATCCTGCACTTCATCAGAAGCTTGCAGTAGCATATCTCTACTGAGTGTGTTAGAACTTCTGCCTCATAGACATAATATGCTTTTCTTAAAAAAAAAAAAAAAAAAAAAAAAAAA
>CM021765.1:48322591-48351203 GCA_011076525.1 Nettapus auritus
AAAAAAAAAAAAAAAAAAAAAAAAAAGAAATAATAAAGAAGGCACTGTGTCTTTAACTCTAAAACATGTCCGCATCCATGATACACATTTCAGATTAATTATATTTGTTTGTGATAACATATATATATATAATTAATGAAGACTGAAGGAAACCACTACATTTTACTTGGCAGTCCTTTAAACACTATCTCATATTTATTATATTATGTAACTAGTTAGTAGGTGATGTACATTTAAATACAAGAGAGATGGGACTCCAGCTTACAGCCACATTTATGGAAGAATCTTACTGAGTTAAAGAGGAATATAATAAATGTTCTTTTATAGAAATTACTCAAAACCCAAGAGAAACAAGTAATAAATGAGATTCTTTCAACAGCATTTTTACATAGAAAAGGATGTAGAACAGAGCTTTATAGCTGCAATATAATTTTCCATTAATTTTTCCATTTGTCCATTTTAAAATACTATTTTAAATACTGTTTTAAAATATTATACAAAAATAATTTTGTTTCATGTTTTTGGAATTTTCCATAAAAGCATATGTACAAGTCACACAGTCAGATTTCCTATCTCTTGATTTGGGTTCTTTTTCTCTTCAGAGAGCCTAATGATTATGAAGACAAACAAAAGAATATTCTGTGCAAATTAATTTCCTTTATGAACTTCTAAATAAAAGTGCATATGGATACAAATCCATCACACATTGTAATAGAGAATATCTTTATGTCCATTTAAAATCTCTGTTGGGTATACTGTTCTCCAAAAGCAAAGAGACTGGAAGAATTAGAATCTGATGCACAGTTTTCTATGTCCTACATAATCATTAATTAACTGGTCTTGAACTACCTCCAGGAGTTCAGAAAAGCTAAACCAAAATTCAGTAAACAGTAGATCTAATCAATCAATCAAACAAACAATAAAACACAACACAACAACTACAAAATTTGCACTTATGATAAACCTGGGAAGTCTGGGTAAGGTCAGAGTATAGGTTTAGTAAAGCAACAGTCATTTCTTTCATAAAATCATAGAATCAATAAGGTTGGAAAAGACCTTCAAGATCATCTGGTCTAACCATGACCCTACTACCAATGTCACCAACTAAACCATGTCCCTAAGCACCAGGTGCAACCTTTCCTTGAACACTCCCAGGGAAAGTGACTCCACCACTTCCTTGGGCAACCCGTTCCAATGCCTGACTACTCTTTCTGAGAGGAAGTGTCTCTTAATTTCTAACCTAAACCTCCCCTGTCAAATATTAAGGTCATTCCCTCTAGTCCTATCACTAGTTACCTGTGAGAAGAGGTCAACCACCAGCTCACCACAACTTCTTTTCAGGTAGTTGTAGAGAGCAATAACCTGAACCTCCTCTTCTAGATAATCCCAGTTCCCTCAGCCGCTCCTCATAGGACTTGTGTTCCAGGCCCTTCACCAGCTTTGTAGACCTTCTCTGGACAGGTTGCAGAGCCTTGATGTCTTTCTTGTACTGAGGGGCCCAAAACTGGACGCAGTACTCAAGGTGCATCTTCACCAGAGCAGAGTACAAGGAAACCATCACCTCCCTGGTCCTGCTGGCTGCTGGCTACACTATTCCTCCTAATACAAGCCAGGATGTCATTGGACTTATAAAAGAAAAAAAAAAAAAAAAAAAACTGGGAAAAAAAAAAGAAAAAAGAAGAAAGAAAAAAAAAAGAAAGAAGAAAAAAAAGAATGTAAAGCACTCTGGATGTCTAGAAAAGTCATATTTTATTTTATTATGTCATATTTTGCACAAGTTTGCTGTATAATTATAAGCTGCCCCTATATAGTACTATATACTATATAGTAGTATATAGTATATAGTATATAGTAGTATATAGTATATAGTAGTATATAGTATATAGTAGTATAGTAGTATAATAGTATAATAGTATAGTAGTAGTATATAGTATAGTAGTAGTATATAGTATATAGTATAGTATAGTATATAGTCTATATAGTCTATATAGTCTATATAGTCTATATAGTATAGTATAGTCCCATTTAGCACATGGTTTGTCTCTCCTTGATACCAAACAACAACTTTTTATTTACAATTTAAAAAGTTAAATCTCTTTGAGCACTTCACTGGACAATATGCAAATATATACTTTATACTTTATACTTCACTGGACAATATGCAAATATATACTTTTTTTTTTTTTTTGGTGAAAAAAAGAGAATATTTAAAAGGGAAAATTAACAGCCTTTTTTTTTTTTTTTTTTTTTTTTTTTTTTTTTTCAGAACAGACTGATTAATTCTAAGACTGGTAAGGAAACTAAATTCAAGCTCTCATTAATATTGTACAAATTTTCATTATAAAGCAGTAATCTAACTGTTTTTCCTTGATGAAAGATATCTGACATTATTTTTAGAAGATTCAGACTTGAAATACAAGAATGTGAATTTTCTTCTTTTACAGCCCCAAACCTTTTATTATAAACAGAAAGTCATATTATGTTTGTTGTTGTTGTTGTTGTTGTTTTTAATAAAATATCCTGAGATGTAATCTCATAAGAGAAGCCATATAAAGATAACAATCTCAGACAGGCTGAACCTTCTTTTGAGGTTTAAAGAATACTTGTAAAAACTACAAAAAAATATTTTTCTGTCTCCAGTGTAAATGGCAGTAACATTTCATACATTTTGTACTTTTTCAGTTCTGTTGATTTTGTCCTCCTTTGATCTGAAACACACAATAAGGAATTTTTAAATTAAAAAAAGTATGTCCTCCTACAGAGGTGATACAAACAATTTGGAGGATAGACAGGAAGCACAAACACAGTGGAAGACCTTTAACAAGACAAATGACAGTTCCAACCTGTCTCAAGATCCAGCTTACAGTGGTTTTGGTTTTATAAATGAAGGGCAGGCTCTGAACAGATTTTTGCTTGCAAATATGTGTGGCTTCTTCAGATGTAAGCTTTCCATCTTGTTATAAAAATGTGATACATTTATTTTGAAACATCCCGTTTCATTTTTACATGTAAGGCAAAAAAACTCCATCTTTAATGTAGTTGGTAGATCCAAATTAATTCAATACACTGTGGTTTTCAAAGGTGATTAGTTAGTTTAAGTGCCTGGGGTTTTGTTGTTGTTGTTGTTGGTTCGTTGGTTGTTTTGATTTGTTTTTTTTTTCTGAGTCTTTTTTTTTTTTTTTTTTTCAGGGCCTTATAAAATACTTGATTTTCAAAAACTACTCTTTGAATGTCTCTCTGAAAATCAAAACTATTAGATGTATTGAGGGAAACTGTTTGTCACTTTTCCAAACCTTGATTTAGATCTCTAAGGGACAGGGTTCCTGGTATATTACGAGAGATCAAGATGAGTCAAAAGATTCAGTGGCCAGATTTTGAAATGGGGTAAATCACAAAATGTGCAATCTCAATAAAATTATGATTCATGTCCGCTGAGGGCCTGTCACATCAAGTTAATAAATTCATCTATTACACATGCAGACATAATAATAATAGTAATAATAATAATAATAATAATAATAATAATAATAATAATAATAAAAACAGTGAGCTGAATAAATACAAACCAAGCATATTCATAAACAAGAAAAGAAATAACAGCAAACCATGCCAAAACAACAACAAAAAAAACAGTGTTTCCCTATTACTTCACTTCTTCACTTTTTTTTTTTTTTTTTTTCCAGCTTCACTATGGAAAATTGCTGTTGAGGAACGTTAGCGCAATTGGTCTGAGTAATATTTTTTGTATATAGTTAGAGCTTGCTTATATAAATAAGTGCTTATTTATAAGAATAAAAGTAGAATCTGCTTAAAATCTGCAATACAAACAAACAAATAAAAAACATACGTGGTCTATCCATTCATGTGTTCAAGGCACCAGTTAACAGCAAGATAAATAGAATGATTCTTCAAATACTTAATGAAATTCAATGGATATTTTGAAGACTGTTACCTGAGCTTAGTATAACTCTCTGGATTAAAAAAATAAATTATTTAATGCTTGATGACCTTAATTTCAAGTTTCAAGTGATCTTGGGATTTGAAGAAATCTAATTCTGCATTGATTATATATATATATAAAAAAAGATTTAGAAGTTAATGAATTTTAATTATTAAATTCAGATACATGCTACAATTAAAATTTTCCTCTTATATCAATTCCCATTTTGCTTTTCTTGAAGATATTTATAGTCTTACTTTGTGTGAAATCTGAGTAAAACATAGAATGTTCTCACAATCACTTCTTCCCCTTGAATGCTAGATATCAACTGTATTATATGAACTCTGCTCCCATGTCATTATTTTTCCTTATTATGTTTTCAGATTTTCTCAGATGCAGTCAATTACTTGAAATGTTCAATAATTATGAAGTACACATCATTAGAATCCCATAAGGCATACTCTGTTTAGACAGAGTTGGCTCCTTCATAACTAACTCATCACCATCCACCTTGAGATTCTCAACAGTACTCTGTAGTATAGTAATACAATCCAAACAAAAACAGTAACTTATGATGTCATTGCTTATATCTTAAAAGTCACTATTTTATATATTTAGTTGCAGTTATAAATTATTTCCTCAGCAGATTGCCAACATTAAAAAAAAAATACCATTTTAATATAGAGAGAAACAACAAATGCTACTATAAATGTCCTCCTTTTGTTATTACATTCCTTATTTCAGGACTTTCCTCAGTAATACAGTCACTAGCTTCCTCTGAAACAGTTTGCTCTCTGTGATGACTAAATTGGAAAACAAGGATGACCTGGCCATTCATATGTTTTTCATAATCTGGGAATAGGTCAGAGCTGCACAGGATGTGTCTCATTTTGAATGCTGGTTCATAACCCCTGACTAACAAAGGACATGCAAGGCATATAGTTCCAACAATTGCATGAATTATTGTCATCCTTTTCTAGGACATTGTGTAATCCAGCTGGGATGATGAAAATTGTCCAGAGCATGACCTAAGGTCCATCAAAATGAGAGTAAAGGTTTGGATTTTTCATTAGAACCTTGAAAATTATTGGACTTCAATTCAGGATACTGAAAAATAAAAAGAAAAGACAACATCTGATGAAACAGTGAACTTTAATTTTTTTCTCTTACCTAAGCTAGTCATCTCTCTTCTCTAGTCATCACTCCATCATTTGTGGCCTTCACTCCTATAGTGAGGTTTATTCCCATAGGGAGCTGTATCTTCTTGGGCCCTTTGGTGAGGAGGATAGACTTGCACTTTATTTTCTTAATGTATGGGATTTTCTGGAGGGCAGAAGACTTAACACACACAGAAGTCAGGCAGGAAAAAAATGTGATGTTGTCTATCACTGAAAAAAAGTAAATGGGGTACCTCAATATCATTACAAAAGCATATCAATGTGCATGATAAGAAAAGGTTTTGCATATGTTTTCTTTATTATTAATTAGTCACACTAATTAGAGATTCTAAGGTCTTTGGTTCCATGATCACTTTTACTTTCCTCTCTATTCTTTGCTCCTAGAATGGGTAGCAAGTGGGAGTATGGGTATAAATCTGATTTTATATGTTCACTGTATTTTTCAGGAAAACAGGCTAAGAGTGATCACAAAATGTGCATCTACACCACAGAATTGTGAGGAAGAGTTAGGACAGGCTTTGTCCTCAAGGATTAAAGTTGAATTCAGAACATTGGAAATCACAGTAAGTAGTAAAGCTAAATTGGTATGAGTTAGCCGCTGCATTTTCTGGATGTACTTAGAACAATTTGATTCAAGAGAGAATAGAAAGACCAGTGGAAAGGAAAAACAGTGTCAGGAAAAACAGAAACATACTACCATTTCCATAGAAAAGAGACCAAGGTAAAGGACATGATCACGTATTGAATGCTTAAATTGCAGACAATTTGAGTTTGTTTCATTAAGTGAGCTGCAAACCCCATAGTCTCCATTCAGAAGACCAGAGAGATGACAAAGAGAGGTGGTTTACACAGTACATAATCTTGTGAGTGGGAAAGGGGGAGAAAAGAAAACAGACAGACAGAAGAGACTTCCTCCAAAAAGACGGATCTGTCTTTTGAAGTTTAGTTGCTTTTTGTTCAAACAGTTTTACAGGAGGTATTTTCACAGGTACAGAAAAAATAACGTTACTGATAGTATCACAGAATCACAGAATTGTAGGGGTTGGAAGGGACCTCAAGAGATCATTGAGTCCAACCTCCCTGCCAAAGCAGGTTCCCTAGAGAAGGTTACCCAAGTAGGCATCCAGACAGGTCTTCAATATCTCCAGAGGAGACTCCACAACCTTCCTGGGTAGCCTGTTCCAGTGCTCTGTCACCCTTACCATGAAGAAGTTCTTTTGCATATTGGTGTGGAACTTCCTGTCATCCATTTTTTGGCCATTGCCCCTTGTCCTGTCCCCACATACCACTGAAAAGAGGTTGGCCAAATCCCTCTGTCTTCCATACTTAAGGTATTTATAAACATTAATAAACATTAATAATAAACATAAATAACATTAATCCCTTCACAGTCTTCTTAAGGCTGAACAGACCCAGGCCCCTCAGCCTTTCCTCATAGGAGAGATGCTCTAGGCCCCGTATCATCTTTGTGGTCCTCTGCTGGACACTTTCCAGGAGACCCCTGTCTTTTTTTGTACTGGGGTAGTACTTGTCCAAAGTCTCATATTTTGGTCTTTTTGATTTGTAGAAATATCAGGAAGTACATGACTATCATTTATGAGGTCAGAGAACACTGAAGGAAAATTGGTATTCAAAATACTCAGAAATGGCTGTTCTGTCTCTCTAACTACTTTCTCATGCTGTGCCTGGGTCAATATTTACCTGGATCAATGTTTATTAAGCTTGAGTCAATATTTACTTGCATTTTTAGTAGAAGAACTACATTGCTATCATAAAGAACATCTTTCTACGGGTACTTGGAAGAAATTATGCACTGAACAGAAAAGAGAAGAGACAGCCAGTAGTATATTAGAGAGAACAGTGGATGACATGTTAGGGAGCTAGTAAAGCCCAGGCATGAGATGTAGGAGAGGTGGCAAGAGCCCCTAAAAGGCAGCCAAACAAGAGATACTCTTTCATCCCATCCCCTGTCGGGGACAGGCACTTGACTAGCTGTTTCATGAGGACTTTGAAGATTTGCTTGCCCCTCTTACCACAGCAACCACAACAACTCTAACCAGGTGCTGATCATCAAAGATGACATCTATTAGAAAGCAGCCCAAGGAAAATGCCTTTTTCAGAAGAAACTTAGAATGAGGAAGAACCTGAATCTCTGAGCTACCATGTCTCTGAAGGGCAGATTCTGTCCTTCTTTGCTTTCATTCCAGTAACTTACTGGATTGCAATAAATGCTACTCTTCTTTCCCAGGCTCCCTAAAATCAATTTTTCTTTCCACTCCTTTGAGAGCTGATTGTGTCAGCTCCCTCTTCTTCTGAGGGAGGCATGCAACCTGTACTGATAGCTCCTGATGCTTGCAGGACACGTTTTTCTTCCAGGCCAACCCCATACTCCAGGAGCTCTTCCCCCAGGGTACTTCTGCTCCTCACCGGGCAGCTGCTCTTCCCCTTCCTGCGGACTTCCACTGGACCTGGGCATAGTCACCAACAGCAGACAGTCTGGCTTGCTCTCCTGTCTCCTGTTGCTGACCTATGAAAGGTCCACAAAATAAGCCATGAGCAAACAAAGCAGATGCTATCCATCAAAATTTAATAAAAATATTGTTATATAAATATCATTAATATGCAGTTGTCTGTAACGTTCTGGAAATAGGTATTTGGAGCAGCGTGTAACCCTATAGATTGGTTAAATCAGACTAAGATCTTCTAGAAACAAATTTTTCTAATCTTTTTTTTCTTTTTTTTTTTTTTTTGATGTTGACTAAGCTGTTGTCAAAGTAGGTCAGACTGACACGAAGAACTTATAGATACTACACCCTGTATATAGTCATAATCCTTTAAATTACATACTGACTTAAGATTGTTTTGTATTGTGTTTGTTTCAATGTCATTCTTCTTCTGAGTGACGTAGCAAAATGCAGAGAAAGGGAATAAAAGAATAATTGTGTCAGAAAGGATCCCACATCCCCTTATAAGCACACAAAATACCTAGAAAATAGCATGCATTAACACTTAATAGGGTACTGTGATGATATTCAGTCTCTTAAGTCCCCACCACCTCAGTTCCTCAGTCCCCCCAAGTACTCCACTTTGCATTTCAGGAGGGGTTGGACATCTAAAACATACCTGCCCTACCTCTGGGTATCAACACTCAGAATTAGGGTTTTTCATAATTCCTAATTTCCATAATTCCATCTGTACCCTTCTGAGGTTCTTGGGATGGAAGTCATTACAGAAAAAGAAGGAAAATCCTCCACTTGATGAAGCTGTGCACCAAGTGCCCCACCTGGTCTCACCTTGATCTTTATATTTTTGTTCAACTGTCCCTCCTGCCGAAGACAGAAAAGAGAGGTGGCTCTCCATCTTCTCCCATGCCTTCAAAGAGATGACTAAGTTAATAACTTGTAACACCTTTCAACCTCATAACAGATATCAGAACAAATATATTACAGTTTTTCTGGGAAATATGAATAGATTTTATGAAGCAAATTGACAACAAGTTTATCCTGACCTGTTCCTCATCAAAATCTTGCTTTGAAATGTTTTTTTAAACAACCAGATGCAGCTGGTGACCAAGGTTCAAATAACTGACATTACTAAGATGCAGCCAAGATTTCAGCAAGCTTCATGGAGACACTTCTGGACAAAGATAAGGCTTTGTTGTAAGCATGAAAGCTTGGAACACTACTAATCATATGTAGAAAAAAAAAAAAAAAGTCACAACAAAAATCATTAGCAGTCTTGAATCCATTGGTGAGGTGGAGAAAGAAGGCAGAGGAAGGCTTGAGGACTGGGAAGGAATAAATGATCCTTACTTTTAGAATGAAATATATAAAGAAGCTGTAAAATAAGTTCTCTGATTACATCGTTGTGCTACACTGACCAAAACTAACAGTCAATTATTCCACCAAGTTTTCTTCCACCAAAGAAAAATTTTAAGAGCTCTTTTCTTGGCTCATCTTAAAATCAAATTAAAAGAATAGCTAAAATTACAAGATTTTATTGTTTTTCTAAAAAATCAGACTTCTTTTAATCATACATTCACATTTTACAGGCTTTAATTTCAGATTTGCACCTGGTCCTAGCCTAGGGGTAGAAATAAAAAGATACAAGTCAAAACACAGAGACATAAGCTTCCAGTATTTAGACGGGAGAGTTAACAGCACAAGGAAGCTACACATGTTCACAATGTGCTTGGATAACTAACTAAATAATAATTATTGTATTTATTGTCCTTTCTGGTTTCTAGATTTTTAATTTTTGTATTTTTTGCAGAGGAACAGAGAAATTGCATTTTAGATTCTACTGAAATTTGCATCAAAAGAGATAACTAAAACATAAATCTAAACGAGTAAAAAAAAAAAAAGAAAAAAATTGCTTCATTCATGTTTTAAGAAAACCTACTGTATATTAAAAAAGAAAAAAAAAAGAAAAAAAAAAGTTGAATCTAATTTCCCTTTTGCTTTGCTGTCCTGGTTAAAAAAAAAGTAAAAAAAGTAGTAAAGAAAGCAAAGTTTATATAAAACAGTTTTAACCACAAATGCTACAATAATTCAACTAATGAAAACATGATTTTCATATGTATCAAAAACATGCTGTAGTATGAAGAAATATGTAAAATCCTATTATTATACAGGATAATAGTAGTATATTACACTATACACTACATGCTTTAGACAATGATTATAGCATAAGCAGAGGCAGGTTGATATCTGTATAAATAGTTTTACCTAAAGCTACTCCCCCTTTTTTTTTTTTTCTGATGTTAATCTCCACTTTGGCTAGCTCTAGGATTAATTTTATATCCTTTCCTTGAATTATAAGTATTATAAACAAGAGGAACAGCCAAACTTTCTCAGCAATGAGTCAGAAAAAAAAAAAAAAAAAAAGAAAAGAAAGAAAGAAAAAAAGTTAAAACCAAGAAAACTTCACTAAATATATGGTTTAGAGACTGAAATAAAATAAGTGAGATGATTTACAGCTACACATCTGTCTTACAGTGTTCAGGCAGTTTGGGGATCTAGACAGATGAAAAAGGAATAAAGCAAATGGAAGAAAAAAAAAAAGGAGGAAAAGAAAGCAAAAGAGCTGATAAAGTTTCTGGCTACAATACAGGAGACATATCATTACCATATGATCTAATGTGGGTGTCAGCCTGGATTGTGTTCATTGAGAGAAACCTTATTTTTTAACTGTGCTATGGAATAGAAGCAGGAGGGTTTTCCACCAAGTGACAGTCACTGAGCTGAACTTACCCCCTCCTCCTTTCCACACCTGCAAAGCCTTTTGCCTGGGTTGAATATTTAGTTTAATTACATCTCAGCTTTGAGAGCTCCTGTTGCAAATCCCTGGATTAAAAGGTATGGTTTTCAGAAATTCTCCTGAACTATGTTGCACTAATAAAACTTCAGGCAAGTCTACGGCAAGTAGTTGAATTTTAACAGAAGCAAGGAAAAATCTTACTAAATGTTTAGCAATGTTAAATGTTGTATCCAGCACTTTTGTTTCTTGAAAACATGAAAATGCATTCTTAAGGACTGTGCACATTTCCTACTGTTTATTTGACTGTTCTGTCTCTTGTTTTGATTTGTATAAGCACTGCTATAGTCCTTTCTTTTTCCGTACTGTAAACTTTTGCAAGTATATTCTCTGTTTGCAATTCAGTGTTTAGAATCTATAATGTAGTGAGTGTAAAAAAAAAAAAAAAAAAAAAAAAAAAAAGTGTTGAGTTCTTGTATTTCTTGTTTAAACAGCACTCTGAGATATATATTTTATTCAGATTTCTTCATATATATTCCAAACTTTAATGAGTGTAATTTTAGATTCGAGAGAAAAAGATGTGTAGTAGATAGTTAAACAGGATCGGTGTATGTATTTGTAATGTTAGAAAGTGTTATATTACAGTGTACAAATTATTTAAAGAAGCTGCTTGTGGATGAAATAGTAGAAAAGAAAATTCCTGCAGTTGAAATTCCTGTTAAAAGAATTATAAACTCACATTTTTTTTCTCCCACATATAGACTTTTCTAAAAAAATAAAAAATAAAAATAAAACACATAATGAAGGAGATTTCTTCAAAATTGCATGTGTTGTTTAACTTGCCATTTGTGGCATTTGGAGAGATGTCTGATGGTGGATGAATTAATATTTAAAAGATAATATTAAGGCAAACTGACAAGAAGACCACCAATACTGTGGTGACGTGAACTGATGAAGCATATTTCCAATGCTATTTTGAACTGAAATGTGGCCAAGTCTATGCTATAGTTTCCTCTGTTTGTGGAAAAGTCTTACTCATTGTAAACACATAATTAAAGCAAATTTAAACAGTTCTGTACTGCAGACATAAATATTGTGTCACAGACCTTTAAGAATTCAGAGTTCATTTTCCTTCCTTATTTTTTTATATGTGAAATGTAAACATTTCTTACTGGTACATTTTTGTATATATTTTGTATCTGTTTATGTTCATTTGCACATGCAAACAATATGAACAGATATGTGTGCCTGCAGTAGGTAAATACATAAATAAATATATGCATACACATATCTATTTTTATTTCTTGATTAATATGTAATTGTGTTTGCTATTTTCTCTGTTGTGATCAGATTAGATCCTTGATATCTTTTGTTGCCCTACAGTCCTCCTTTATACACAGTTCTTTCTGATTTTGTTACAGTTTTGGCAAAACAGGGACCAAAGGAAAAAGCCTGCTACAGGCTTTCACTGAGATAAGTGAAGTTCATTGATATTAATATGATCAAGTACTAAAGCATGAAGACGCTTCCAGAGTGCTTTTTTTTTTTTTTTTTTTTTTTTTTTTTTCCCTCTCCTTCCTCCCCCCTTCCCCCTTGTGAGGGGAGGGTGTTAGTAATTTAACTCCAGGGTAAGATCCTGATTGTGCATTCTTGGGAAAGGGGTGGGGGTTGGGAGAGGATGGTGCTTAGGCAGTGACCAGTGACACTGGGGGAAATAGCAACAGTTTTTTAAAAATACAATAATATGCAAGAAAGAGCTGAGATGACCTTGTTACTATTTATTTATTTATTTATTTATTTAAATTACTGACTGACAGTGCCCTGCCAGGAATGGTGCACAGCTTTCCCAATGTTTATAAATGTTAATAAGCATTTTGAAAAATACTCTGTACTCAGCATTTTACTGATAATTTTCACAAAGCAGCTTATTAAAACAAATAGTGATGATTTAGCAGGTTTGCATTCCCATTGAAGCTATTAATAAGTTGCATTGTTATTCTATAATCATCTGTACATAATAATAAATATACAAAATCTTGCGTTAAGTTAAACCATAACTTACTACAATGTACTAACATGAAATTGCTGTGACATCCCTGCTTGCCCATCAATACTGCAGTATAGGGGTATAGGCTGGGCCCTGAAGTCATCAGGGGCCAGGGTAGGAGGGAGTGCAGGAGGATGCTCCACCCAGGAACACGGCCTCTCCCAGCTACATGACACGAGTTTGTATGGCATGGGGCTTTGCTACCAGGATGGGCTAAAAGGCTTTGACTCTCTAGCTGATGTTAGGGTCTGCCAAGTTTCTCAGTGCATATAGTCGGTAATATGATGGTCTACTCCAGGAATAGAAAATACTTTAAGGTCTAACTAAGAAACCAATTATGTTTCTTATAGAGATAACAGAAACAGTGTTTTTCTCCACGTGAACTCACTTTGAAGTCTTTGGGATATCTGAAGATGTTAGATACTTGTTTTCCTGTCAGGTAGATGACGGAAGAGTAAACTGATTTTAAAACATTATCATAGTTGATAAGATAGCCTTATCATCCTCTTAAGACTGAACCTCAGAGGTTTCTGCAGGACTGCATTTTTGACATCTATAGGTAAAAAATTATAAAGGAAATTGAACTCAGGCACAATACAGATTGTATCTAATTGCAGGCCTATGATTTTTATATTTTTACTTTTTTTTTTTTTTTTTTATTTTTAAGTATGTTTTTCTATATTGACTATTTCTGTTAGAGTTCCTGGATGTGGTATTCTAGAGAGGCCTCAGTATGCAGTGCTCACCAAATATCAGCTGTCCATGTTTGTCATCTAGTCCTACCTAGTAGGTTCCTTATGTCAATAGAGAGAGGGAGCTATTAATTCTCCTTTTCCTCCCTCCCATTTTTTTTTTTTTTTTTCAATCTTCATTAGTCAGTATGGGGCTGAGAAATGACAAATCCTAACTGTTGGATAACTTCTAGATAATATACATCTCAACTAGCACCCAGACAAAGCATTTCAGCAGCAAATGTCAATGATCTAGTTATTGACTTGAAGAAGCTATTGAATATTTTTGCTTTCCTTACACAGATCAGTATCCGTATTCAGGAATATGTTGTGTCCTAAATAAAATACAAGTTTGCCTTTCTATCATTTGATGACTTGAAGGTAATTTTCTTTTTGTGTGTGTATTTGTGTTGCTTTTAGACCTATGAAAGGGTACAAAACATAAGCTTCCTTTTGTAAAGCAAATAGTAAAAGAAAGTAATATTCAGAAAATTAGCTGGTCTCTACAGACCTGATACACAACCTAGAAACAGCTGTTTTGTGATTTTTTTTCTTAGTGCACAACATAGGTAGCACCGTGTGCAGTGTGCAGAAATGCATTTAGGCTGAAGTCCTGAAAACACATATTAAAGTGGTTTTGCTTAAATGGCAGTGTAGCAATCAGTGGTAATTCACAATTCTGTAAAGTTGCTTCTGAGCATGAAAGACTGCAGGATGAGGCCCTGAAGTCCAGTTAGAAAGTATGCTGACAACACTACAAGCATCAGTTCATATGCTTACGCATTACAAAGCAGAGGATTTTCAGGGTGCATTGTTATAATGTAAAATCCCTTACAGAATCACAGAATCACAGAATCACAGAATTTCTAGGTTGGAAGAGACCTCAAGATCATCGAGTCCAACCTCTGACCTAACACTAACAGTCCCCACTAAACCATATCCCTAAGCTCTACATCTAAACGACTTTTAAAGACCTCCAGGGATGGTGACTCCACCACTCCCCTGGGCAGCCCGTTCCAATGTCTAACAACCCTTTCGGTAAAGAAGTTCTTCCTAAGATCCAACCTAAAATTCCCCTGGCGCAACTTAAGCCCATTCCCCCTCGTCCTGTCACCAGGCACATGGGAGAACAGACCAACCCCCACCTCGCTACAGCCTCCTTTCAGGTACCTGTAGAGAGTGATAAGGGAAAAGCCAAAAGTCTGGAAAGTCTGGAAAGAAAGCCAAGAACATCTAATATAACACAACATTGTATTCCATTTATTGTGCTGTTTAAACTGAGAATGAAGTATAGCTTACTTAAATAGCTAAAGATCTTACCCCCTCTCTCTCCACCCCATCACTAGATCTTACTTTTTCTCAGTCAGCTTTACTATAATTTAAAACACACAGCAAGCTGGCACTTTTTTTTTTTTTTTTTTAAAGTTTTCTCAAGACATGACATACTGCATTATACTGCATTACAGTGAGTTTGGGAACCTGAGGTTCGTCCCCAGGGAACAAACCCATTGCTATGAAACAAATGCTAATGAAATCAAATGGACTGTTACTTTGGCAGAAAACAGACACATGGAAAATGTGGCTTATTGTGTTGACTGTTTTGCATAACAAAGTTGACAGTGCTGCCTGTTCCTAATAAATATTACTGTAAATGTGCAAGCAGATGTGTTTAGAGTTGCCTTTAAATGTCTCTGTAAAAAAAAAAAAAAAAAATGCTATTGGCAAGTAGTTACCGGACTCCTATCACATAACTGTCCTATTTTCAAAATTCAGATTTCATTTATTGAAAGGAACAGTTATGCAACTGGTGGATATGTTGGACCTCCTTCAGCAGGAACTGTGTAGCTATGGAAAATTGCTACTTCTGTTTTAAATTCCCTGCTTTGGATCCTAGGTTCTGCCTGGAGTCAATGAACTAAGCCATGAGGCTGGCTCTCCTCTTCATCCTACTGCTGCCAGTATGCTTGGCCAAGCCATTCCACCAGATGGGCCTCTTTGACTTTATGCTGGAGGATGAGGGGTCAGCTGATATGGCTCCAACAGATGATCCTGTCATATCTGGATTTGGGCCAGTGTGTCCCTTCCGCTGCCAGTGCCATCTCCGCGTGGTGCAGTGCTCTGACCTAGGTAAGCCCTGGAATGTGTCCAAAGGGTCCAGTCATGACCACAAAATATGTTTGATCTTTTATGTATATTTTATGTATGCACATTTCATTTGTTCTTTGAAACACCACAGATTTCTGTTGCAGGGAAAATCATTTTTTAAGGTTATTCCTTTAAAACTGTATTAAATAAATTCAGTGAGGTTAGATGTGGGTATGGAAACATTTTAAAAGGTCTTAAATTGCACAGTCCAGACTTCAACACCCTTAATCATATTGACAAATACCTCAACATAAAAATCATCCTATTTCCATAGGATTACATGAGCATGGAATAACCAACACTGAATCATGGAACAATCAACCATAGAAACAGCTTTCTGGAGGAAAGAACTTGGAAACACTCCAAAGCAATGAACACATTTTGGAGTTCCTAATTAAATATCTGTCCTAGACACTGTTCAAGCTGAAACCATAAGAACATTTCTTACAAAATCCCTGTACTCCCACAAGTACAGGGGCTTGTCTATATCATCAGGCCAGCAGGATATGAAGCTATGCCTGCCGTCACTGTGTTCTGACTTTACCATGCAGAAATCACAAGTAATGAAGTTGACTTCAGTGTAACTGCTTCTGGTTTATGCCAATTTTAGTCAGTCAGTGAAAAAAAAAAAAAAAAAAAAAAAAAAAAAGTTATTTTTTTTTTTATTTCCTCACAAGGAAATTAGATTATTCAGTGGACAGACAAATATCTGGTCATAATTTTATAGGCTTTTTTTTTGTTGTTGTTGTTTTTTTGAGTCTTCTCTGAGATGTTTGAATGTATTTCTGGTGTTTCTATTTTCCTATGTTATAATATTACCTTTGATAATTACTGTAGGTCATGGCACAACTCTAACGAAAAAGGCTTGGGTCTCACTGTGGTGGGTGTTGTATAAGAAGTACAGAAATGAGAGGGAAACATTAGTTACATCCCTAGAAACTTCTGTGATTTTTTTTTTTAAGGCAAGCCACATAATTATGCAATGAATATGTTTGGCAAGCCCCAGTGAACAATGCAAGCCAAGTTGCACAAATGAGCACAGACTAACCTACCCATGCATTCATAAAACTTTCACAGCATTGGCCCTTTTTCACCATTTAGACACCAGACAGTAGCAAACATCGATAGTAGTGGGGAGGAGGTTGCCCCACATACCATGAAGACCTTAGGTTTTTATTGTTGTTACACTGGATAATGCTGTTGGAATTTAAATTATTTTAGGAACTTAAAAGTAGAGATACACAGGAAACCATTGTTGCTATACTTGCTCCCACATTCATTCAGTTCCCCTTCACATTCATGTGGTTTCCAAGGGGGTTCACTACAGTCCACTGCCTGCAATTGCTTCTGGGTTAATAAAGTCCCATAATGTCAGGGAGACTCAGAAATAAAGTGATTAAAGCCCCAGGTCTATGTTTTACACATATTTTTGAGAGGGATGATAACAAATACATTTTCAGCTTGGTTTAAGCCCCCATAGTGCAGATATTGGAATGAGAAGCTAGTGCTTTTGAAGCAGCTCGCTGATAACATCCAGCCTCTCTGAGCACAAAGGAAGTGAGATCTCCCTGGGGTTCAGAAATGCAGTCCAGCAAAATAAGTAATACTTCCCTGGCAGAGCTCAGTGAAGTTATAACCATTCAGCATTATCCAGCCTTGGCATGAAGTTTTGTCTATCCCTGTCACGTGTAGCTATGACAGCCACTTCTGGGCCTGGCCCAAATGGAGCCTCACCAGGACACAGGTCCAGTGGACACCCCTGAGAGCAGGGACAGGACAGCTGATTGTGCCTCTGTTCTACACTCCTCTTGCCTTAAGTCTGTTTCTGTGTGACTCAAGCTCTGTTGAGGTCAGATTTACTCAAAGACTTGAGGAAAGCCAGGAGAGTTCAAAGAACTCAAAATTTCTTTTGGAGCAGTGGAGGTTCTGCCAAGCTGAACAAGCATGCTCCTTGGCTGTCAGATGAAGTGCACAGGGCACAGTGATCAGGGAGACAATATAAGTGCTGGAGCCGTAACACCAGCAATGAGAGTTGTAACTCCCTGCAAACCACTGCTCCTGGTGTGCCTTTCCCTTGCAGTTCCAGGCGTTTCCTACCCAATCAAATTAGCTACCTCCCTCCCCAAGAATTATCAAATTGATTCATGTAGTCCCATGGACACTAATTGAAGAAAAGCTTCAGGCAATAACAAGACTCCTCCCAAGGATATATTAAGAACTTACTAATTAAATCCTTGTCCACAAAGGAAAGCTGTAATCTAGATCCTGTCTTCTACTCTCTCTCTGTGGCATGGAAGGAGGCCTCCTTGCAGCTGGGTGCAGGGGACAGGTTATAGCAAGGAAGCTGGGGAACCTGACTTGGGCTACTTATGGAGATTTCTCTTCTTCCTCTACATGCTTCATTTTGTGCCTGACGAGGCATTTACTATTTGTAAACTCTTGCTGTGTAAGGAAGAGCCTACTACCTGACACACACACTTCTGTGGAAAAGAAAACACAGCAGAACTATAGTATCCAGGAGGGTCTGGAGATGAGGTTTGTCCCCCCCCCCGGCCCCCCCCCCCCCCTTTTTTTTCTCCTAGTTGCCATGTCTCAAGAGTACTCAATGAGAATATTAAAACAAAACAAAACAAACAAACAAACAAAACCTAAATGTTATGAAAACAGTGAAAAAATGCCTGGTGGTCTAGTTACACTAGTGTCAGCTGAATTTTTTCATTCTTGCACTTTTAAGCTTTAGTCACATCTTCCTAAACACATACCTTAATTTATTTTGCCTCCAAGCCAAAAGCTGAACTATCAGGAAAGAGAACACTGTCTTCTCACACCCCAAAGAATTCTCTCAGAGGTGCAGTTACTGACATATTGAGAACAAGGCCCAGTGTGCCTACCTCATATGAGATTTATCACCTTTGTGCAACAGGCTCAAGGATCTCATCAAAGAAGACCACTGTGCCATTTTTATGAAAGCTCTGCCTTTTCAGAATTTTCTTCCTGTTGCCAAAAGAGAACCAAAGGTTCACTTTTTGATCATGCTTCAATGAAACCATTACTACGCTATAGCTGTGCTTTCTGTAGAGATAGTAGTCTTCCTTATTAGCATGCACTACAAAGTGGCTGATATAGCTGGTCCGAGGCAGCTCTACATGTATCAAAATATCAAATATAGGAAAGACATGAAGTCAGCTGCTCAGGCAAACATGCCTTGTGAAAGCCCTAGGAAGAGCTGACAGTTCATTTTAAAGTCTCAGCCTCCCAAAGGTTCCTCAGAGAGTGCCCTGGTAGACAAGAGAAAGAACATGGATATGATTCAGCCCTGTGGCAGATGCAGAATGCTCCCTAAGTATGTTCAGTGATGGTGGACAGAGCTTTATTTCACCTTCAGGTGAGTCTAGCAGCCCTTTATGAACTGAGCAGTGTTTGTTTTCTGTGGGATGAGGTGAAATCACCTTCCTTAGAGACTTCACAGAAGGTGAAGATTCCTTCAGCCATCTTGTCATGAGCATCCATGGGGGCGTTGCGGTCTCCAAAAGGTGCAGGAGAGATGAATGTCAGCAATTAAAGTTCAAGCTGTATTACATCTTAAATTGGAGTTTTGCTCACAGCTCAGAATTGCAGGGTTTCTCCAGCTGTAAAAAAGCATGTATTGAAGCTCAGCATGGATGCTGGAGCGTGTATTTGAAAAGTACTTTGAGATCAGCAGGTGAAAAGCTCACAGATGTGTAAAACATTATTCCAGGGATCCAGTAACATGAGACAGTTTATCTGAATACAAAAAATATCTAAGTTATATTAACTAATATCCCTTCAACACCTGGATAATGCTAACATGAAAACAGCTAATTTGTTTGTTGACAAAAGACAATTTACCTTGGATAAAATCTTCCAAAAATAACTGAACACCCATTTTCTGATCATATGTCTGATTGGGAACCTCTTCTCTCCTTTAAAGGAAATTAGCTCCTTTGGGACATACCTTGTTTTGGACTTCCATTGTCAATACAAAATATTCTTAAACAAAAATAATACTTACCTTATTGGTGATCAGTGTCAATCATTTTGTGAGTCCAAGAAAATATTTGGAAAAACAGAAACTGTTGAGTACTTCAGCTTTCAAGTCTCTACTATTACCATCCTCTCTAAATGATAATTTTTTATAACTAAATGTTTAGTTCAAAATCTGATGGGTTTCTAAAAGTGCAGTTAGAAATATATATATATATATATATATATAAAATGACCAGATTATCTTAAATGACCAGATACTAAAAAATATAATTTTAAATAAATGTTTTTGTCAACTTACATTTTACTTGCTGAGCTTTTAGGTTAAGTCGTTAAGCTATGTGTGATAAAATTAAAGGATGAAAAAGTCAACTGAGGATAGCAACATTGTTTTTAAAAAAATTTGTCATGATTATAAAAACTTTACTATCTATTCAGTTTACATACTATTTTGGGTCTGCCTTGGAAGTTAAAGAAACCATGAAAGAAAGCTCTGTGCTCAGTAAATCCTGAAAATATTGTTATATTAAAAGAAAATGATTATAAAACACTCTTGAAAAGTTGTCAAGAAAAATATTGGCTAGATGTGGAGTGATCTATACTTATAAAATGTTAGCTTTCTCCACTGTAAGAACAAAAGACAAGCCTTGTTATAAACCACCAGTTTTACTACCTGAATTCTTGATGTTCCAGTTCCCATTGATAGACATGATTCTGGGTGAAAGTTAGTTCATTCCAAGTACATCCTCTCTTTGTTGCCTGCTCCAAGGTAACTGTTACCACCTCTATGTGTTTGTTTGTTGTTTTTGTTTTGTTTCTAGATTTATTCACTTGTTTTATACTAGAAAATACAATTTAAGAAAGCATAGTGGCAGGAATGAAAATCTTGAGTGCCAAATGCAAGTGGTAAAAGAAGTGACTGTTTTCTGGTTCATAATATAACAAGGTTTTATTTCTAAAATATCCCACAGTACAAATAAGTAACTAATAGCTAAAAAAAAAAAAAAAAAAAGTGAGTCAACTGTTAAGTCATTACAGAACATAGAGGGTAACTGAAGCACTTCAATCATACTAAATAATCACTACTGACATCTACTAATGTTATGGACATAATATTTGTATTAAATTCTCAACATCTTTATATGTTGTAGTATTTAATAAGAGATATAATTGTTTAGAAACTATTGATATTTGCAAGACACAAAACCAGTGCTATTCACTTGCTAAAGACTCCCTGCCAAGTGTTAGAAAGAGTGTTAGAAAGAGGGAGTACAAAGGCTCCTTCCCAGAGTTCACTGAGAATCCTCAGCTAGTAGGGATGTGACCTAGGGATTTGAGTCCTACTTGAAGCCACCAATGATAATACCAATTAACTACCAATACCAGCCCCCAGCTGCTCAGCAAAAATGCTTTTAGAGTTCAGTTACCAGGGAATTTTTAAAAAGTTTCTATTTTTAAGTAAGTATATCTTTAAAACATCTTTCTAACCTAGGTTTGAGGGTATCATTTCTAACCCTTCTTTATCAACTTTGGATTCACTGGTCTGTGTTTTACTTTATCTATGTCCTGGATCTACCATGTGGTTACAGGGCAAAAAATATATATATTTTCCTGAATATATTTTTGTCTTTTCATAAAGTTCAGATCAAATAACATGTACTTTACAATGCATTGTACATTCTTTTGAATCTTATTTCTCCTGTTTTATATACTTGTCCTAAATAACAGTAATAGCAAATGATAGATTCTGTTGTATTATGTTTAAAGCTTCATTCATGCAGAGCATTATTGTCTAGAAAAGGAAAGGAAAACACTAGGAAAAGAAAACAGGTAGAGCCGAAATTTCTCCTTGGCTTCTCGGCAAGAAAAGCGATGGAAACAGTGAAGACAGTCACACAGGGGCCTTTAAAACCAAGGACCATGCCCATAAATAAGTGTGTATGGGGGAGGTATTGTGGATTTTGTTCATTTTGCATGTGTTTGTTTGGTTGGATGGTTTGTTTCCTGTGTGGCTTTTTTGATCTTGTAGGGCTTTTGTTTGTTTGTTTATTTTTGTGTAGTAGTTTTCAGCTCATGGGATTGATGGCCTTGAACAGGTCTGTACAGCATTGTTAACAGGGTTACATTTGCTATACATGGTAGACTTCTCAGGCATTCTATAAAGAATGAAAAAAAGTGAAAAACAACATTTAAAGATTCTCTGTGTACTCTCTGTGCATGCTCTTAAGTGAGAAGACACCTAGGAGGATATCCCATACTAGCCTGGAGTTCATTTCCTGAAAGCTATTTGGAGTGCTACAAAAATCTTTTAAGGAGAGGATGTTGGCAGTTTTTATTTTAATATGAAAAATAATGTAATAAATATGAAATAATATAAAAGCAGTGAAAACTAGAAGTCCACCTGATTTCATGGTAACTTTAGGGATTTAATGGTTAAACAAATGGACAGATTATTTCTAGAAATGTTACAACTTTACAGACTTGAAAATATAAATGAATTTACAGCCTGGTTCTGTAATATATCATCACAAATGACATGTACAATAGGTCATCCTAGAATCAGCTTCTGCTGCATCATCTGCATCACCTAAAATGTGAAAGCCCAGCATAGCCTCAGTTTACTTGCTAGAGCATTTTCACTTTGGACATAACATTCAAGCTAATCACTGCAAACATTCAAGTTAAACACTAAGTCTAGAAGCTCATTTTCCAGTAAATGTTTTCCCCTCTACTGCTCCAGTGTGGGCCTCAGACACTAAATTGGCTCTCAGTGAATTCATATTTTAGGGTAACATGGAAGAGTGTTTGTACTGGTACAATAGACACTCTTTCTCTCAAAACAAAACAAATAAACAAAAAACCACCTCTGTCCAAGAAATGTAGGAAGAAAGAGATAAGTGAGTTAGCCAAACAAGACTAAAGGACTGTTATCATTCAGCTATAATGACTTTCCTTTCCATAAGTTCAATTAGGATTTCCACACCTTCAAACTGAGGAGATCATATAATTCCTCACCACTGGAAGTAAAAATGGAAAAAATAAAATAAAAAAAATAAAAATAAAAATAAAAAAGGGGGAGGGGGGAAGGAGGGAGGTTAATAATGTTTGTATAGTGGCAGCAGCAGAGAATTTTTTAAAAATACAATGTGCTAAATACAAGAATAAAAATGAAAGAAAATAAAGCAGTGGAAGAAAAACAAGAAGGCAGACAAAATAGAAAAGACTTAAGGAGGAAGGTATGAACATGAAAGGGAAAATCTCACTTTTTTAAGGCAAGCCATAAAAGAAATATTTAAAAAATGAGACCTATAGTAAGTTTCAGATATAGGTGAGGAAAAACAAAAAAATGAACTTAAGACAGGAATCTAACGAAAATCTTGCAGCTTTCAGGGTCAGGGGTTAAAATTTCTCTTTATTTCTCTTTATTTCTCTTTATTCTCTCACGCTATGGTGGAGATCTTACATCATATGGACTGAAAGAGATGACTGTTTCAGATGACCTGGAGGAAGTCTATCACTAAATAACCAATAAAATAAATAAGTAACATAAGCAAAATGTCAAAGAGTCACTAGAATATATATAACATAATCTGGTAGAAAGAGGGAACTAACAGCACTGCATGCTCCCTAATTCTTTCAGGAAATTCTCTCAAAATTTATTTAAATGTTACTCACTATGTTCAGACATATTCACAGTGGCTCTCTTCCTTTGTTTGCATGAAAGTAAGTTGAAAGCAATCCTAAAACATTTATGAAAAATGCTTATGTCCCTAAAATACCAGTAACAAACCTCTGCTCTCAGATCATAATAAAACTAGAGCTGTGCAATGACTATGTGGTCAGAAAAGGAAAGTGTAAATTTACTGGAAAGTACAGGAGATCCCACCAAACCACTCTTTATGGCTACCCCTTTGAGTTAGCACTAATTCTGGTAAATCAAAAAGTAAAGATTTAGAGTGGTAGACTTAAATTTGTATCTATTGCCTGCTACTTAAACTCTGAACCAGGCAAATATCAAATATCCTAAGGTTCATTCAAAATTTAATGTTAGAAATTTCCTCAGTCATTGAAATGCTCTCTTCTGAATACTGTGAATATTCATAAAAAATATATTTCACCTCAATGCACGAAGAATCATAGATAGTACATCTGCATTGCATCCATGTTGATTAAAGCCATGATACATACCATACTGGCAGATTGCATGTATCACACAGGACTGTTGCTGTTCTCTGATAGAATGTTTTATGTCAGTAACCATGACAGTAGGAATTGTAATGTTGGCAATTCTAGCAGATACTTCAGAAATCTCATGATATTTTATTTTTTACATAATGTCTTCATCCCTGAAGACTCATGATTGTTTCAAAAATATTTTTCTTCCTTTTTAAAATAAATCTGTCCTTCCTGATAAGGTATATATCTTCCAGACCTTTGAAATTAAGTCAGTTAGAAAGAACACAGAAATGGTATTTGCTTGATTTTAAGATTTAAGAATATATCATTACTCTTTGGTATTATTATTATTATTATTATTTTTGAGACAGGAGGCTGAATCTATCTGTACCAGAAATGTGACTATCCCAGAAAAATAATTCATAACATCTGTAGCTTACAATATCTGTTATATTTTGAAATATATGGTCTCTACACAGAGTGGGTAGAAATGGAAGTGAGCAGATAAGTTATGCATTCATTTCAAAACCTTTCCTTGGGTTTTCACAATTATTAACACTATCATAATGGAATTACACAGTTGATCATAATGTTTTTATTGTTTGTTTGTTTGTTTGTTTTTCACTGTGTTCTTCACTCTGTTCTGGAAAACGATGTTGTAAAAATTTGGGAAAGCAAGCAGACAAAAAACCAATGTAGTAGTATACCAGTTAGTCCTTTCACTAGTTTTGTGAAAGACCATCTCAGCAGGGAATTCATTTTTTCATTCTTTCCAATAGGAAGGGTCAGAGGTATGCAAAAATAATAATATGTGATGAAAATGATTAAAAGTTCCAAATGGATCTTAATGGAACAAGAATCTTATAGACTGAAGAGCAGGAAGAATATCTGAAAAAAAGATATTTATCTTTACAAAAGATATATTATCTTTATCTTTCAGATGTATTTTAAGAGTTTCATGGATTCCACTGGTAACTGTTGTTCTTTTTCTGTTGTTGTTTCTGAAATCTTTAAGAATTATCACCTGAGAAAAACAATTCTCCAATTCTTCAGACTTTTATTATTATTATTATTATTATTAAAATGTTCCCATTTGTAATGATGATTTCATAATAAGAAAAGGAAAGGTAAAGAACAGACTTTTCTGTTGAAAGTGGGAGGGAGAAGGAGGTTGTGGGTACTCCTCTGTAAAGAAAGAAATTTTTTTCTCATTTTTCTGGTTGGTAGGATTCAAATTGTGAAACCACTCCTATTTTCAAATCCCACACAATAGAGAACAAATTCCAGTAAAAACTGAAGTACACAGACTGGGAAAGTTTCAGTGAACTCTTCTAATTCAAAGCATTCAACACTATGCTGAGTTCCCTGCCATCCTTGAGTCCTGTTGTTTTCCCTGACTAAGTCTCCTGAACCCATGAGTTTGCCATTCACCCCATTCTTCCCAGAGTCCACACAGCCCACTGCTGAGACGAGGCAGAGTTGGGCTTTGAGCAGGGGATAACACATAGCAGAGGAAGCACAGGCAGCTGCTGAAGAGGCTGCCCCCACCGGGAGAGCAGCCACTGATGACCACGTCTGGGAATTACATGTAACTCAGCCCAAATTCTTCAGCTGGCAGCAGCTGTTAGTGGAAACTAAAGGAGACTTGAGAAGAGCCCCGTTTTATGGCCCCTATGATAATAATCGTGAGTGTTGCAATGGAATAACAAATGTATCTGAGCTACAGCTTTCAGATCTCCCTCTGCCTTTTGACCCCTTCTCCTAAGCTGGGAAAGGGAATGTTTATTCAGTAGAATAAGCCCCATCCCTGTTTGTTGTAAACTGGGTAGGAGGAGGGAAATATATATATATATATATATATATATATATATATATAATGAACCAGGCTCTGCTGCCTTAAGTTCTTTGAAATTGGCACCAGTTACATATATCTTGACTATGTGGTCTCAGATTTGCAAGGATACAGTTCCCAGGGAAGTGTCCTCATCTCTGGGCTACAGACTCAGACTCCCTTTTGCTTCATCTCTCTCACTAGCCCCATAAATCTTGCATTCCTTGTCTGCATAGTGGTATGGCTTCAGCAAAAATGTGGCTTTGTGCCACATTGCAGACTCTCAGTTCTGAGAAACTGGAGCAGTGAACTGAAGCCCCTTCATAGTGGGGAGGTTTCAAATGCCACCCTTCTCATTTTGAGCGTTAAACAATTCCACAGCCAACTTGATCAGAGCTGAGCAGGAGCTGCAAATGTAATGAAGCTTGCCTTGTATACTAAAACCCCTAATCCCCCTTAGTCCTCACAATATTCCCAAATCCTTGCTACATCTCCTACACCTGTTTGGCTGGCTAAATCACAGCATATGTGAGTTGGGCTAGTGTATCACTAAACAGGAGATGACTAGCCACAGATTGCTGCTCTCTCAGGGACTCAATAAGCGCTGAATTATACCAGCCTCACTGTATCATTAGTTTGGCTCATTTGTGCTTAGTTTCTAGTCTCATAAAATCTCCAGACCCATCAGAGTTCTGTCCTTTCCAAGTGGAGAGGCAATCACAGATAAGCAGCCAGACATTTCAATTGCATTAATCGAAATTATTTAAGAAATAATGAGAAAATACTACACATCACATAGGTAGGATCCCACTGAGACAAGCCTGATATTCTGCGAGGTTACCTTTATCTCCATTCTCCCACTATTCCTGGTCCTGCTAACCTCTCTCTACTGAACATCTTCTAGTTGACTCTAGACGAGCCTTTCCTTCACAAAAGTGAGCGTGGGTTCTTGTTGTCTGTGTAGTGAAGGAAATCCATTGATGATCCAGCTTTGCTAAGCATCTCTCTAATACATTTGATCCTATTATTGTATTAGTTATTCCAGAAATCTGTGATGTTCTTACTAGTGGAAGAATAAGAATAGGAAAGTATAAGAATATAAGAATAGGAAACCTTCTGCTGAGAAAATAAAAGTACAACTGATCCTGAGCAACAAAGGGAAGTATTTCAAGCTCATTTACTTGTTTCTTATTATTGTTCTCTAGTATATTGTACTCTTTATGTATTGTCATATCCATGCATATTTTCACACATACATGTGTGCTCGTGGGAATCGCTAAGTGCTAGGGGCTGATGATGTAGGATAGCAGAAAATTTCTATGTATTGTAATCTGCAGAGAATGACACTGATCTCGCACATATTGCAGGAATGGATATTTGTTTAGCTTCTGTAAGGAAGACATGATTTCTCTTGGAGAACTATTTTAGTGCAAAAGGCAATAGTTTTCTGACTAAAGATAAAAACACTTTCATTTAGTTCCTTATGTTTCCAGAATATTTAGGCTTTTAATTTCAGTGTAAGCAAGCATTTTGTGAGGGTGGGGCTATACCTTTTCTACTCATTCATTTATTTTTTTAATGCATTAAACAACTTAAATAATAACCAATCTTGTTTTATTCAACCAAAATTAATAAAACAATATGTATTTTCAATTTAACAGATAGAAAGGCAGAAATATGTAAATCTTTAGTCAGTTTTATGTTAATCTTAGAAACCAGAGGCCTGAAATATTTCCAGAGAACTGAATACCAAACTGTATCACTGAGTATTCACATAAAAAGTCAGATTGCTATGAAATATTGCTGTATAACTTTCTAGGAAACAAACTTAAATGTGTGTGTGTGTATATATATATATATATATATATATAAACTTAGAGCTGAAATAGTTGTGAAATCATTTTAAAATGATTAAGAAGTGACTCAATTGGTATTTTCCTGTACTAGTTCCTCTGTCAGTTGACTTTACATAAATTTCTCAGGAAGGCATTAGTGAGTGGACACAGAGTCACACTACAACAGGTTTTCAGAAGTATATGGGCATTAAGTCATGGGAAATAAGTAATAAGTACAGCCCCCAGTTCTCCTCTAAATTCTCCTCTCTTCCAGCCAGAAGAATCCAAGAATCATCCTGGGCAATTGTAATTCTAATTTAAGATTCAAGAGCCATTTTAGCTTCTAGTGGGATTACAGTTCTCCAGATTCATTTCAAATTTTGTCATGCTGTCATGTTAAACTCCCCCATCCATGTGTAGTACTTATGTAGTGACCTGTTATGACTAGAAAGACTTGAAGGATTGCTCCTCACATAACAAAACTCCAGAGAAGAGACTGACTTCAGGAGCTTGCAGGTCCAGGATAGATGTAGAATACAAGTAGAAGTGCTGTTGTAGTGCACACCAATGTAGATGGACAGCAGTGAAACACTTGGATCCAGTCCACAAATTAAACACAGTTTAATCCTGAATTATTAGTTGATGATTTTATAAGACAGTGTCCAGATCCACCCATTTACAAACTGTTGTGTCACTGGAGAGCTCTATTTGATATAGCTGTCATTTGGTGGGTGTACTATACTGCTTAATATTAATGTAACATCTCTATGGCACCCAAGGTGCATCCTGTACTCCTATACACAATGTATGATACTTTGCTCTCCATATGTTCAAGCTCAGACAAGCCAAGGAGAAATCATATACCATGCTTTCAGTTCGACTCTTTTCTGAACCATTTTTAGAAATGGCTTCAGGAAACACATAATAGAATATACATGAGATAGGTAATAAAAGCATGGGTTTATGAAGGGTAGGTCCTGCTTGAAGAACCTGATCTCCTTCTATGACAAGGTGACAAGCTTAGTGGATGAGGGAAAGGCTGTGGATGTGATCTACCTTGACTTCAGTAAGGCATTTGACACCGTTCCCCACAGCATTCTCCTCAGGAAACTGGCTGCCCATGGCTTGGACTGGCGCACGCTTCATTGGGTTAAGAACTGGCTGGATGGCCGGGCCCAGAGAGTGAATGGAGTCAAATCCAGTTGGAGGCCGGTCACTAGTGCAGTCCCCCAGGGCTAGGTACTGGGGCCAGTCCTCTTTAACATCTTCATCGATGATCTGGATGAGGGGATCGAGTGCACCCTCAGTAAGTTTGCAGACGACACCAAGTTAGGTGCGTGTGTCGACCTTCTCGAGGGTAGGAAGGCTCTGCAAGATGATCTGGACAGGCTGGACCGATGCGCCAAGGCCAACGGTATGAAGTTCAACAAGGCCAAGTGCCGGGTTCTGCACCTGGGGCACAACAACC
>CM021765.1:48356203-48375225 GCA_011076525.1 Nettapus auritus
GGTTGTTGTGCCCCAGGTGCAGAACCCGGCACTTGGCCTTGTTGAACGTAATGAATGTTAAACTAAAGAAAAAAAAAATGTTAAACTAAACTAAAGCAAAAAATAGAATAAAGCCATAAAATAAACAAGTAATTTATGATAAAATTAATGACCTTAAAGTTTGCCACAGTTGAAAAGGGTAGCGTTTTCTCGCTCTAGAATGTCCTAGTATAAGGATTATTTTTATTGGAGCAGTAAAATGTAGAGTCAGCAGTTCTTTGGTCATCTGTGCAAGTCATGTTACACAACACTTACTAGTGACGGCTCAAACTCAGTGCAAACTAGATCTACACGAGGCTCCTCAGCTCGCTGATATTACTCAACAAGTTTCTGTGGATGTGAACAAATTGTTTTCCACAGCCTTCTTTCCTCTAGGAAAGCCTTCTTTCCTCAAGTGGCAGGCTTGTTTCAATGTCTTGCCGTCTCCTTCTTCACAGTTCATCCATCTCTTCCATCTCCTTTCTATGCCATCCATTTTTCCTTGCTATTCTTAGTTATGTCTACTTGATCCACTTTACTAAAACCTACCAAAGAACTTAAGGAACAACATAAAAAGAAACATTGCATTATTATTATTATTATTATTATTATTATTATTATTGTGGTTATTGTGTTTTAATACATTTAGCCCTTTGCTGTCTTAACTCTATGTATCTTGGGCCATTCAGAAGACAAAACATCTGGAATTCCATTCAGAGACCTCCTTGGATTCAGAGCCTCTTAGTTGTTTCAAGTTTACCGATCTTTACTACTGTCAAAATGAATTTAAAAACAAATGCTTATTTTGTAAAATTCTATCTTCTGGTAAAATATAATTAGAGAAGGGAGTAAAGTTATTTTGGAGTTGTTTATATAGATATATTATTTTTATTCATTTTTTATTTTTATTTAGTTTTGTTTAGTTTAGTTTAGTTTGTTTGATTTGATTTAGTTTGGTTTGTTTGGTTGGTTGTTTTTTGTTTGCTTCTTTTTGTTTCCCCAACATGTGCACATTCACTCTTAATAATTTGGCAAAAATTGACTATATGTCCAGGTTATGAATATGTCTTAATAACTGAAACCATAAGGAAAAAAAAATAATAATAAAAGGACCAAATTTATTATTATTTTTATCTGGACACCAGATTCCACAGCTTACAATTCTTAAGGCATTACTGTACATCGCAGCACTATAATAAAACAACAGGTAATAATATAATACATAACCCAGGAAATTAAAAAAATTCCATTGGGTCAGCAAATTGATTTTTCAGTTTAAACCCTGAAGGCCACATGCATCATTAAAGATTTGATGTTAGGTAAGAGTACCATCTCCAGCTGGCAAAACAGATGTATCAGCATGTATTTCACTTGGTAATAATTTGCTGATTGTTTTACAGTTCATTTCAGCTTTTGGCAAGGCTTTCACTTCAAACTGTTCTAAACCAAGAAGGACAGATGTAAGGATGCAAAAGCCACAGAAGAGTTCCCTGAGATTCTCACATAATAAAGTTGTATCAAAAGATATAGTATCCCTCTTTCCACCTCCAGCCAGGGCAAAAATTATGGATTTTGATAATACCAAGAAGAACAGTGCTATGCTAGTTCCTACATGACTGCCACATGCACACTTTGCAGTTTGTCAGGGTGTATTTTGACAAGAGCATGCTAACAAGTGTTTCAAAATCTTCATGAACTGTGAGTTCTCCTTTTTGGTTAGGGAATAAATATTTGAGGTGGAAACCAGACCAAAGGGAGATAAATGGCCAGACTCCCATGGACTTTAATTGAGCAGTATTCATAGAGTCTTTTTTTTTTTTTTTTTTTTTTTTTTTTTTTTTTTTTTAATTTTATTCCTATTTTGTTGTAGTTGTTATTGTAGCTACAAGCAACTACTATAGGTAGTTCAGTAAAAAATAAAGTATCTTTGGAACAAACCTTTTTTACTTCTCTGAGCACTGTGTAAATTGTAGATCATGATGAAGCAGTCTATAGGTATTACTACATTGCAATATACAGTAATAAACAGAGTCGAAGTTTATACTGTAAGAGCTGAATAAGAGCTACAAAAGCTATGTTATTTTCCTATCCATAGGATAAGACTGTGAGCTGTCTGAGCCGAACTATATGGTGTCTTTAATACTTTGTGTATTTGTGCCTCTTTATTTTCTTGCCTCTTTTCTTGCCTATGGCTAAATATCTCAAAACCCATATCAAGTCATGATGAAAGCTGTGCATGCTGAAAGTCTTGGGATTTTAGTGATATTCTTCAGTGTTGGTGTCGTCTCCGTCCTTCCTCCCCCCCTCTCCCCCCCCCCCCCCCCCCCCCCCCCTTCCCCCCCCCCCGGCGTTATTTATTTATTTTTCTTAAAGAATCATCTTTATTCCCTCCACCAAGAAAAGGAAGCATGGAAGAAGATAAAATAATAATAATAATAAAAAATGTGGCTCTCTTCAAGTATTACCCTAAGCTGTCATATTTCTTAGGTCTGCCAAATTGTTCCATACTAGCAGCACTGCAAGTGCTAGCTATGGTTCAAGCACTTTCAGCACTTTCAGATTGACTCTCATTCTAAACTCTGAGAATTGCTTGCCTTGCACAAAATTAGTATATGGAGCTGTCCTTTAGCAAGATGAATATAATAATGTCCCACCATGCCATCTGGGCTATATTCAGGAAACTTAGTCCATGTGGCATTTTTTTTGTCTAACATCCCTTCCTCAATAACATTGCCTGCAGATGTTTTCCGTCAGATTTTCTTCTCTAGTTCCTGTTTTCACTGACCTCTAAATTCCCTTGAGTTTTTCATTTAATTTTATTGTGTTTTGTTTTAACTTTTGTTACATGCAAACCATACAGGGCGCATTCTGAGGAAAATAAACAGCAGCACTCCAAAGCTAATAAGTTCTTTCTTTAAGTCTTGCATATAATGAAGCTATTGTGAAGCAGGAAAGAAACTCATGGGTATGGCTGGCCAGGTGCTCTGCTGGTGTGTTATCCTCATCATTTACTGTTGCTCTGGGAGACAGTAAAACTTCTCTTGCAAATTCTGTTGTGTGGGCTTGTTTTTTCTTCTTTAAAACAGCACAGTGGTGTGAAAAATAATGTAGGTTTAAAATAGGAAGAACAGGGTCTTACACAGCATGATGCAAGAGAGAACTGATGTTCTGGTACAAAAAAATTGAAAACTACAGGCTTGTGATAGTTTTCCAGCTTATACCACCATAGATATGTTCCCACAGTGAAAGTATTTTTAAGTATACCTTTGATAGATATCACCATTTCTAAGTGGGATAGATTTTCTGAATGTTTGAATAAAACAATTGTTTTGTGTGTTTCTCCAAGATAACATGATCATATTCAGGAAAGCATTGGCAAAGCAGAACAGATTAATCCTAAATACATGGACAATTTCTGGTTTTGGTCAGGACTAACAGTTCTTCTTGGAAGAGCTTTAGGTATTCTCTGAACATCAACTACTCAGAATATTGACATTACAGGGCCTATCTGAATATATACCTGCCTGTTTCCAGTGAGAAGTATTTTGTATCAGAACATCAGCTGTGATAATCAAACCAAAAGCATTTTTATCTAAAAAGAAAGCAAGTTAAAACAGATAAGAAATAATAATAATAAGATAAGGAAATATTTGGCTGAAATAAATGACCAAACACTACAAAGCAGGATGTAGGATAAAAATTAGAAGTGCTCACCAGTCTAAACTCATTGAATATTGGTTTAAATATCTATGGAAAATAAAACTATGGTAAAATCAAAAACAACAACAACAAAAGAAAGTATTTAGCAGTAGCGCATTAATTTATTCCATTATTATAATAAGAGCAATGAGAGAGATTAATCTGTATAACTCAAGCTGTATACTTCACAATAACTATATGTTTCCTGTGTCCTAATATGTGCAGGTAGCTTTAGTACACTAAGGGGAGAAGCTACATCCGTCTCCAAATTCTTGCAATTTTCTCTTAGGAAACTAAAATTGATGTGTTCCTATGGAGGTTCTTATAACAGTCTGAAATACAAGAGAGCAGTGGCTGTAACTTCCTCTGACCAATCTATTTATTTTGGGAGAGGTTTATTGTTAGTGAAATACTCTGCTGAACTGCAAATGACCTTTTCTACCTTCTCTTGCAAATGTGGCATTTCTAGCTAGCATTCAAAATTAAAAACAGATCTGCTCAACTTTATGCATACTCAGAGAAACCATGTACAGAACACACTGCTTGCTTTGCTCAGGATGAACTGCAAGAGTCTATTAGGGGAGAAACATGCATCAAATACAATTTTATACTATCTTGTTAGTGTAAACAGATAATGCTGTCCATATCCATATATTCCATTGTACCTAATTCACTGCACAAATAAGTAAAGCTGTACATCTTATAAGCAGATAGTAAACAGATGTTATAAGATTCATTCTCATATTCGTCATAACTGAAATCCTTTCCATTAACCTGAATTACTTTTCTGGCAGTAATGGGACTTTGCCTTTTTTATGTCATGGTTGATTAATCAATGTAAGTCATCAGTAAAGTAAAATTTCAAAAAATTAAGGTAATCTATTTCAAAATGGAGACCACCAGTTAACAGAGTTTTCATGG
Source organism: Nettapus auritus (assembly GCA_011076525.1). NCBI lineage: Eukaryota > Metazoa > Chordata > Aves > Anseriformes > Anatidae > Nettapus > Nettapus auritus. Next base: position 48,360,842 of record CM021765.1, read on the forward strand.
AGGCCTCTCTTCCCCGACTGTACAGGGACATAATTTTCTTACATTTACCCAGAGTCTAATCACAGTTAGGGGGGAAAGAAATTAGATTCCTACACAAAAGGCAGAACAAATAAATTCCATGATACTTCACTGCATGACTTAGAGTATAATTGTTCAAATTGCTCTAGTAAAAAAGAAAGAAAAAAAAATAGTATAATTATATGATGATGGATACAGTACAACTCTATCCTCAGAAAAACAAACAAACAAACAAACAAAAAAACACTATTTCCCCACTTATCTGCCTGGAGGGGTGAGGGTGGGGGTGGGGGGTGTCTGAGGTGTTAAGGTAAATAGAACATTTTAATTTTATATGAATGTGGATATAAATTATGATTCTTCTGGGTGTTAACAGAAGATGCATATACCTCAGCAATGAAGTACCTTTTGTAGTTATTTTTAAGCCTTGTTTATCTTTTACTGTTTCAGTAGTCCTTAACCTATTTATTTTAGAACTGCATTGTATTTTCTTCAGTTCACCATAGTGGTTAAAAATGATCAAAAGACACTAGAAAATAATGTTTTTTGTTTGTTTGTTTGGTTGGTTAGTTTTTCAATATTTCATTCCTAAGATAATTTCTCCAGTAAGCATGTAAGATCTCCCTCATTATTATTCCACAGGCATTAATCCTTGTTAACAACAAAATCAGCAAAATAAGCCCAGCAGCTTTTGCTCCTCTGAAGAAACTGGAAAGACTTTACCTGTCAAAGAATAACCTGAAGGAACTTCCAGAAAACATGCCAAAGTCTCTTCAGGAGATACGGGCTCACGAAAATGAGATCTCCAAGTTGAGGAAAGCTGTCTTTAATGGACTGAATCAAGTGATTGTCTTAGGTAAGAGCACAATAAATTGTAACAAAATCAAAACAGTGTATTAGGATATTGTTCTTAGTTTACTCAGTAATTTTATATATAAAATCTCACTATATATAGAAAGCCAAGAAATGTGGTAATGAATTGTACCTCCAAGTTAGCTTTGATCTATTAGTGATATGAAGTTTAATGGACATTGATACATGGATGTATAAACTGAAGCACTGCTCAATAACATGTTTTGTTGGCAGAACTAGGCACAAATCCACTCAAGAGCTCAGGCATTGAAAATGGAGCTTTTCAGGGGATGAAGAGGCTTTCCTATATCCGTATCGCAGACACCAATATTACTAGCATCCCAAAAGGTAAGGACTTCAATGAATATTTGAGAGATCTACACAGGTGTAAGATGGTGACTTTTAGTCAGTTCATGAAACTTTAAAATCAATAAATTATGGAAGTCTTTTGAGTCTTTAGAGTATACACTACTTGACTGCTATAAAATCAAACAATAAAATAAATAAAATAATACAATACAATAAAATAATAAATAAAATTAATAAAAATAAAAATAAAATAAATAAAAATAGCTAATTTTTTGTCAGTAGGCTTTTATTTGTTTGAAAAAAAAAAAAAAATTGTTTTACTGTTATGAGAAGCTCCACAAGAGGTATACTGTCAAAAGTAAGCCATTTTACTTTATTTTGATTTCCTTGTCTAACGTTTAAAATATAAAGTGGAAGAATGTTTTCACACTCCAGCTCTGGTTTGTAAACCTGATCAGCATTATACAGATGTAAACACATAGAATTAACGGAAACTCTACAAGCATAAAATCATCCTTCCATGAGTCTGTGGAGTTGAAGCCAAAAGACATGCAAATCAGAAACAAATGTAAAACAGAAACATTTGCAATTTTTAAAAACATTTTATTGTAAATTGCTACAAAATAAAAACAACTCTAGTATAACATATTCAAAAAGGAAAGACAGAGAGAGAGAGAGAAAGAAAGAAAGAGAAAGAAAGAAAGAAAGAATGAAAGAAAGAAAAAGACAAAGAAAAAAAGAAAGAAAAAGAAAGAAAAAGAAAAAGAAAGAAAGAAAGAAAGAAAGAAAGAAAGAAAGAAAGAAAGAAAGAAGGAGAAAGAAAGGTTCCGATACAGAGGAAATTATATTCAGTTTATTCATACTTCAGCCAGCGGAACATTTTGAAGTAGCTCTACTCTTTTTTTGAAAGTTAATACTAGTTTTTTCTTTCTTGCCACATTTCCTGTTTTGGCTGTTCCTTTGGGGAAACTCAGATAGTTAAAATATTTGGTAGCATTTTTTTTCCCCTGAAAAACAGAATTTGCAAACTAACATGTATCCCAGTAAAAATAACATTAACATTGTTTTTCCTCATCTTTATAATCTCATATTCTGCTGCTATTATTTATTAAATATCTAGGCACCAAGTGTTTATATATTTTTCTACATGCATAGTCTGGCTAAAATTAAGTAAATGAAGTAAATTTCTCTTACATTATTGTGTATGTCTTATTTATATAACCACAAAGGTTAGAATTGATATCTATGAAAAAAAAAAAAAAAAAAAAAAAAATCTTAAGAATTAAATACTCTTTGATGACCTTAGGATCTTGGTCTTATTTCATGCCAAATAAATTGTTACTAGCAGTATCCAGATCCCCTGATTGTGAAAGTGCTTTGTTCCATTCATTGTTCTTGGTCATGTCTGCTAAAAATCATTTTTGTAACTGTAAAAGGAGCCTCAACATAACACAAGTCCACTAAAATAAATAGATAAATAAAATCCAGTTTTATCAAAAGTAATTTTATGACGTTCTCTATCTCAGGACTTCCTCCATCCCTTACTGAACTTCATCTTGATGGCAACAAAATCAGCAAAATTGATGCTGAAGGCCTGTCTGGACTCACCAACTTGGCTAAGTAAGAATTCATTTTTTCTTTTCACATATAAATGTTGAAATTGTAATCATCACAGATACTTTTAGAAAACATAATTCTGGGCTTCATCAGCATTATTATCACTGGAGCAGTAAATAGCTTATCAAAAAAATCTCCTAAGGACTTGTACACTGAAATAACAGATCAAAACATTTTTTCTAACTACACTTTCCAATTATCTTCAGTTATGAATAATGTATGCCAAGGACAACTATTTCATGATTAAAAAAATAAAAATAAAAAGATCAAGAAAGCAATTAAAGTTTTTAATTATGTCATACTCCTCTCATTGTATTTCCATTGATAATTTAGGCAGTTTATGTGGGACATAGCTTATGCAAATTCCTCTGGAAACTGAGGAAAATCCACAGGAGAACTAACAGACCTTGCAACAATGTTTCCTCTGTTTCTCAAAAAAAAACAAAAAACAAGCTTGTAATGAATACAAAAATATGAAAAAAAAAAAATACAATGTAAATGAAAAAGGTGTCATTTTTCATGGTGATTATACCTTGGTAATCTGTGAATCTGTTGTTGAATAAATTTCTCTAGCTGTTGAAAAGTATAAGGAGAATTCCTGAAGAACAGTTGTAGACATACTGAATTATTTGTGAATTCATTCACATTAAATAATGTGCTAAAATATGAAAATGAGCCTGTAATAGATTGTTTTTTAATACCATGATACTTTAAAATACTTCTATGAAAATGGAAGTGTACTTGATCTACAAGACTATTACTCAAGTTATTATCCAATCCTTCAGACAAATGATTAACTTTGAATAAATAAATAAATAAACCACCAAGATCTTAATTTCTTAGGAAAAAGATAATTTATTTTACTGTGCGGAGATGTGTTGTCCTTCAGATGATACAGTTTTTCTGCTTTTTGACATTAATCTTTGGAAAACACTATAGATGTTACACGGTTAATGTTGTTGGAATTCCTTCCTTAGACATAAAGCAGCATGTAGAAGTGCTAATAGATTACTAAAAATATCTGTTCCTGTGCTGCTTCCATTGTGGTTATTCTTTACTGAGAAACAAGATACTCTGTTGATTGTGATGTGGAAATGTGGAGCTGCTCTGATTTGGCACCCGTTTTTAATTTTTTCCCTGGCCTGCAGTCAAGCAAGAAATCTAAGCATTGTCAGAAATCTTATTTTACAAAACTGATAAGTAAAGCAAAGTAGAGACCTGTTGAAAAAGGAGGGCATTGGACATAACACAGCAGACACATAGAAAGAAGGCAGCAAAGGGAGAGCTACAGAACAGCATCTGGGATAAATCTAAGTGAAAATATGCTTCTCCTTCCAGTTGAACAAAAATATGTTATCCACAAATAATTTCTATTTATGTGTTTAAGACTTCAGAAACATGCCTCTCTCCAGACCACTCTCTGGATTGGTATCAACACTGCTCAATAGTCTAATAGCTGCCCTAAAATACAGTCAACCTATGAGAAACATATTTGGCTGTGTGTGTGTGTGTGTATGTGTGTTAAATCATAAATTATTCCATGCATGACCTTGGTGTAGACCTACCATTTATTCTCTCTTGAATTCTTGCTTTCTGACAGACCACCAATATTTCTCCTTTTGTTTGTTTGTTTTCCTTGTAAAAATATTCTTATGTCTTTCAAAAGTTTTCGTATAGAGCTGGAGTGGAAAATAAATATATATATAAAGAATGTAAACTGAACAAAGACTTTCTTAGTTTCATTCAGGAAGGAGCTCCACAGGGGGATACACATATTATACAACTATTATTGAAATCCTATTGAAGTTTACTGAAAAGATCTAGCTGTATACACTTCAAGCCTTGAATAATGCAGTTTCTTAAAGTACATATAACAAAAAGTTGACTGTTGGACAAAAAAGAACGTGAAAAATATCTGAGAATTACTTCCATGTTTAGATGTGGTTTTGTTCATGTAGAATGCTGTAATTAAATCAGCTAAAACGCTACGTTAACAATTCATTAATATTAAAGGAAATAAAATTTGGCAACATAGTAAGCAAGAGTCGCTTTCCAACTTCCTCCAGTTTGTTCCTATGTGGGGAAAAAATGGTGGGAGGAGAGGAGGAATGAAGATGATATTATTTCCTCTTAATTATTTACTCCTAGTCACCCTGTACTTTACATAGGAATCTTGTCTTATTTCATTTGTAAACAAAGCCCCAAGTGACTGAGAGTTCATTCACATTTAGATGAGATGTAATTACATGTAATTTCACTGCTTATGTGAGATTGATTTTTTTATTATTATTATTTTTTTTTATTTTTTGCTGTAGACTCCTCTGGATTTACTCTTCCCCAAAAGCTTTTCCTTGCATTAGATAATCCAAATCTGGATCTTTTCCATATTTAATATCTGTAAATGTGTTACTTTTGCTTCAACAAGCCAATACGGTAGTCAGGCCTGCTTTTCTCATACTGTTCTCCCTAGATATGAAATTTCTGCTTATGAAGTGAGTTATGTGTTCACAAAAATTTATAGTCTTCTGCCTATTTTTTTTTTTTCCATCCTTTCAAAAACATCCACTATTAATATCTGTTCCTGAAAGCCTGTGTAATTCTGTGGATCTCCAGGCCAAATTGCTCTGTAGAATCAAACATCCCAAGCTTTATTAAAACTTGATGTACTGTTCTCTACAGGAATTTTATTCTAATAACTTTAAAATTAGATTAATAAAAAAAATCCATAACTAATTCTAGTAAAAATATAGCGTGCTGTGAATTGATTTCTGAGTAAATGAAATCTCCATTGATGTGAATAGGAGATCTCATTAAGCATTCCTTTGTCTTTTCATAGTATGATAATTTTGCAATATTTAAATGAGCATTTTTATGATTGTTTATGAATATTAGCTATCAAGCTCTTTCTTTGACTGTTTATTCTTAAAAGGAAAATTCTGAAGTGTGCTTCTGTTCTTCTACAGCTCTATTTCTAGAAATATCTCTGCTATAAATATCAAGAAAGAATTTTTAGTTCTATGATTTTGTACTAGATCCAGATTCTGACTTCTGAAACAGGCACAAGCTACAAAGAATTACAGTAGATTGCTGTGAATCAGACTTTCTTTAAAGGTATTCATCCATAGCAAATTATCATAGGGATTCTGATCACCTATATTAAATTATTTGTTTCAGTTATTAGTAGGCCACATATTTTTTCTCAAAATTATAAAAGGATTGCCCGAATAAAAATAATAAACAAATAACCCAAACTAGATGATGTATGTCTAGCTTTTACAGAGATAATTTTCTCAAAGGACAACACACTTACTGACAACTGAAGAATTACCACTGAATTCCTTACACAGAACATTGTAACTTATGACTGTCTTGAATAAATAAATAAATAAATAAATAAATAAATAAATACATAGTCTGATGATTGCAAATTTAAATACTGTTAACACACAGACATGTGGATAAAACTAGGTTTTCCAAACTGGACATGAACTGTGTTAATAAACCAAGAATATAAAGAAGTATAAATTGGGAGGGATGATTCTGTGGTTAAAGCCCTGGTCTGGAACCTGGGAAAAATGTGTAATGTCCCACTTCTGTGTCCTGATGAGCAGATCATTACATATGACTCAGCTCCAGTTTCCAGTTTGCAACATGGCTCTTAACTACATGTGTATTTTAGGATGTGGTGAAGATTTAAAATTAACAGTTCTGGTCACCGTGGGTTATGTATTTTGACAAGAAAGTTAAAGCCAGTGCTCCTAAAGTCCCACAATAAACTTTCATTCAGCTTTTAAAGAAAGGCCAATGCTTATGGGGTTAGGCAGTATGATGTATATTACTGATGCCACAGTATAATGCCATACAGTGCCATCAGTAATATAAGTTATGAAAGTATGCAGTACCATGGACAAAGATTGAATGAAGTCATGATAATTATGATAGTTCATATCAGATGTCAGACATTTAAATACACTTTTCTAAACTAGTTCTTTGTGATGAGTCTAGACCTCATGCATAATTAGCCTGGTCATTACTACTGCAGTAGTATAGAGATGTAAACACTCCAAGATGATAATGTGGGCAAGTTTGACATAATTTTTTATTTTTATTTTTATTTATTTTCTGCAGATTGGGTCTCAGCTTCAACAGTATTTCTTCAGTTGAAAATGGCTCTCTTAACAATGTACCTCATCTGAGAGAGCTTCATCTGAATAACAATGAACTTGTCAGAGTACCTAGTGGGCTGGGTGAACACAAATATATACAGGTATGGTTTATGATACTGCCTCAGAGAGCAATATTTGGAAGACACTGTATGATATATATATATATATGGTTATTTAGTTTTGAACAGAAAAGTATTTGTGCAAGAGTTAACTTGATTCAAATTTTATAAACCATTGAACTGTCATAGAAAGTTTGCAAAATACAGGAGTACTCATTCTGTTTTTTGTGTGGGTGTAGCTATGGACCTGTAGGCATTAATTTATGTCTCTAAGGGTAAAAAACAAATATAGAATTATTTGTGTGCTCTTATTTCTTCTTTGCTCAGAAAACCTACTTTCTGAGAACATTTCATCCATTGTTTTTTGTTTGTTTGTTTTATTTTGCTTTATTTTGGTTCGACTCAGTGACATTTTTCAACTTTTCCCAAGAACCATCCCTTTGGTATCTTACAAAACTATGCCTTCAGGTGGGCAAAGAGAAGAAATATACATTTCAAACCAGTAGTATTCTTAAGGTCTGTGTAACTAAACAGCAAGAAATATAACCTTCTGGAACCAGTTAAAATCTGTCTTCACTTAAACTAAGGTTTTACAGTAAACTCCGCAAGAATGAAGATTCCCAAATGGAAAACGCTGCCTGAATTTACCTTGAGAAAACTCATCAGAAATAGTTTCTCTGGAGCAAAGTAACCATCAACTCTTTTAATCATCATTAGCAATTACTTTTGGAGTCATGAAAGTTGGAGAGAAACCAATCAACACCAAATACATTTTTATATACAGTCCATGCTTCTGAAACACAACACTATATTAATAATATCACATTTGACTCCCTATTCAGTTGCAGTACAATCAAATGATAATATTACTACTGGACTTCCTTGCAGAATTTCTGCTTTTTCTCTAGAAATTATTTCTAATTTGGTATAATCTAGGTATTTTAAAAAGTAAGAAGAATCAAGTATTTGTTTGGAAAAGTGGATATTTTGTCAGTCTGTATAGTATTGCACAATGCTAACCAAGTATTTGACATCAAATGATTTATGTTATCTGCCACAGAAGCTTTATTTCTCACTTCTACATTTGTATACTTTTCAGGTGGTCTATCTTCATAACAACAAAATTGCTTCTGTTGGTATTAACGACTTTTGCCCTCTTGGATACAACACCAAAAAGGCTACCTACTCAGGTGTGAGTCTCTTCAGCAACCCTGTGCAATACTGGGAAATCCAGCCCTCTGCTTTCCGGTGTATCCATGAACGCTCTGCAATACAGATCGGAAATTACAAATAGATTTCTAAAGATGGGGTTCAGTTGTATTTCAGCTAAAGTACCTGTTGTAATAGGCCTGTTCAAAAAATTGTTGCTAACAATCAATGCCAAATGCCAGAAACTTTACTGCAAAGTGGAGATGATCCATTGATGTAAAATAAATTAATCATTGCAGATCTGCAAGATAAAACATGCCATCAAAAAAGAATTATTGACTGCTTTAAACTGACTTATTTCAGCCTTCTTTTCCAGCATGCTTTCTGTGGTAATTTTTGGTTTGCTGAACGCTACAGTTTTTCAGATTCCACTGTATATGAGATTCGGAGTAAATATTTGTCAAGTTATGATGTATAAAAAAGAAAAAAAAAAAAAAAAAAAAAAAAAGATAGTGATTGAGCATATTTTTATAGCCACACAAGACAAATAGAGGAAAAAAGGACTCTCAAGTCATTTTGAGACTTGAGAAGGTGAGAGTTACATCCCTTAATTTTTTTTTTTTTCAGGCCCTGGAGGTTTAAAAATATCACTATAATACTAAGCTAATTCTGAATGTACCTATTTAGCAAAGGCAAATAAAATTGTTGCTAATGTCATTATTTTGGGAAAAAAATAAAAATAAATTCATATTGTACACATAGTTCTTTTAAGTTTGCCATTCTTTTAGAGCATTGCTATTCAGGATTAGTCTAACGTAATCCTAGTGAACAAAATAATGAGTAGTCTGCAGTACAAAACCTATAACCTATGTCTGGAGCTCAATTAATAAATTTCCTTAGGGATAATCCCTCTTAGTCACAAGAGCAGTTTCACTGGATTCAGTGAGGTTGCTTTGCAGACAAAGGTGTTAGGGTTTGGCCTTTGGTATAAATCCATGTATATATCTAAAGCAAATATAGTAACAATTCCCTGTTAACTTGTTCTACATTGTTCATTCGTTATCATCATTTACTGATTTGGGTTCTTCAACACTGTTTTTAACTGTCAAGTAGAGATATGCAGGCTCCCCATCTGATGAATTTGTGGAATTTAGATTATGAGCAAAAACATAAGAATAGCAAAAATAATAAAATAAAATAAAAATAAAATAAAAAAAAAAAAGTGAAATAACTGCCTATCTGGACATTGCTGGGACACCGTCTTCTGAGAATGATTTGAAGCTCTCTGCAAATTTAGATTCTTCAACACATTCTAATGTGTAGCAAGCACATCAAAGGTAGGCTGCACATTTCTACTGTCAATCTACAAAGCTAAACATATACTCAATCAAAATGTCACCTTACAAGAATCTTCTGCAGCCTCTTAATTCTCCAAAGCCAATCTCTCTAATTTGTAAAACATATATGTCATTTATATTAAAGAATAATGTAATACAGGCAAACTCCAAAGTGTTTGTCTTTATTTTCTGTTTTGACAGCATGACATAATGTATCATAGCTTTAATTATGATTAAGTCCAGAAAAAAATGAACCTCTTTGTGAGGTTCAGTGATAGGTATATTAAAAACAGGTTATGTGAAAGCTCTTTTCTTCTTTCTCTCTCTCTTTTTTTTTTTTTTTTTTTTTTTTTTTTAGAAAGTCAATATAGTTTATAGTTGTAGTTTATTTAAGTAATAAATAAATGGAAATTATAATGAATTACTAAAGCCATTACACAGAAACAGTGTGTTGGCATGTTGGCTTCTTTGTTTCTTTGTTTTAAAGAGGAAACTATTGAGTTCCAACATTTACATACAATTTTCTTCTGGGTTTCACATTTTCTGAGTGTTATTATCTATAAAACTGACAGTATAGGATATCCGTCACTGGAGGGAAAACCCTCCAGAAAATCAGCACGTTTTTTGTTTGTTTGTTTGCTTGTTTTACGCTTTGGTTCTTAGTTGTATTTCTGATGTTACTGAGAGAGACTTCATGTAGAAAGCTAAGCATTAGCATTTCAGTCAAGGACACAGTCCTTTTTTGGCTTGAATTTCACAGTTAATATGCACATGATTCAAATTAATAGATACAACTTACAAGAAGAAATTTATTTAAAAACAATACAAATAACCTATTACATAAACTTCATGTGAACATATATATACAACCTTCTCTTTTTTTCTCTCCATAGTTTTAAAAATCTCTACAGAGTAAAGCGTTTCTTTCAAATTAGAAGTGATTTTAAGTCTAAAGGAAAATATCTGAAACTGTTCTCCTCTGCCTGTGTAATAGCTACACAATACCAATACACCAAACTTACTTGCCTTTTGTTCTGAAGCACTAGGTATTCCTCATATAGTGCATTCTCTGCCATCAATAAAGAACTGGAAATATAATGAGATTTCCATTATTCCCAGTCCTCCATAATGAAAGACAATAAGTAATTCCTATACCATGAGACTCCAGCAAGATCAATTCTGAAGGCAAACATGCTCTTAATTTTCCAGAAATAATGCAGCCAACTCTGCAATATCTAATTGACAGAACCCTATACTGGGTCCAACCTACATACAGCATCTGCAAAGACTTCAAAGCAGTGGGAAGCTCAATACTTTAAAAACTTTTTTTTTTTTTTTTTTAAATATAGAACAGATGATGGAAGGGAAGGGAAGGGAAGGGAAGGGAAGGGAAGGGAAGGGAAGGGAAGGGAAGGGAAGGGAAGGGAAGGGAAGGGAAGGGAAGGGAAGGGAAGGGAAGGGAAGGGAAGGGAAAGGGAAAGGCTTACAATAAGATATAAACAGTCAAGTAGAAAAATAATGAGACATAAATTAGAAAAACTTTAGTCTAAACAGTCCATCTCCAGTCCCTTCGTAAATAATGAAGATAGTAATCAACCACATCAAACATGGGATTACTTTCATTTTGTTCCCATAAAGGAATAAAATGCTTGCTTTCTGGGGCATGCTGAGGTATCCTAGCCCAAACTTCAACCCTGGACCACAGGAGGAGCACTACAGGCAAAACATATGTCCACCTCCCAGATTTTAGGATAGATTCTTCTAGGAAGCTTATCCAAAACCATATCCTAATAATCTGAAAATTCAAGATGGTGAAAACAAGAAATATGAGAATAAGATGGTGTAGTGACAGGATTTAACTGCTGTACAGAAACTTTTTATTGCTTCCACTTAATACAAAATAATAAAAATATACACAAACACACACAAAACCCTACCTTGCCTGTTTTTGCTTTTAAAAACATATTTTGTCATAAATGTATTTTTATGATGAAAAAGACAGTAATAAAATCAGACCACAATGTGTTTTTGTCATCTTTAATTAATGATGTCTATAATTTGTCACAGCACTTAGGAACAATCCTGAATAAAAGTTTCAATTTAATCTCCTCTCATTCAAAGGACTTCTCAGAGTTATGGCCAATATTTTCTACTGTTTTATGATATTTAAATGAATCTTTTTTCCATCATTTATTAATCTTATCAGAATATTCATTAAAATCCTTGCAGGAGGTTTTTAACTGAAAAAACAACAACAACAACAACAAAAAACAAAACAAAAACAAACAAACAAACAAACAAAAACAAAAAAAAACTTTCTAATTTCTCACTGAATTGACTAAATAAGTTGGAAACAAATATCTAGAAGAAGCAATGCTTCAGCTTTTTAATTCCTTACTTTAACTTGATGATAATGTTTGAAGTTGTTATTATTTTGCTTTTGTAGAAAGCTTCCCTTTATGCCCTCCCCCTCCCTTTTTTATTATTATTATAATTAATGATATCCCACAGGCTTAGGATTTTCCAAAGATATATATACATATTTATGTTAGCAAAACCAAATAATGTTAAAGAATTTTATTTTTCAAAACTTAACAAGAAAACCTCCAAATTAAACCCTTCATATATGCTTGGTTTATAGGCCACAAGAAAACTGATTTGTCCCTTCCAAAGTCCACCTGGTTATGGACAGTGACCACATATTTGATTACTGATATATAAATTACATTAAATCTAATTTAATTTCCAGGAAAGGATTAACTTTTAAATCCTTAGTATGAAATCAAATACTTCACAGACCACATTGCTCTGATTTCCAGGCCTATAGTTTTTCTTCAGATCCCTCCTTGGACTGCTTCTCAAATCCTATAAATAGAGTGTCTGGCAATAGGTATTTGTTCCATAGCCTTGCTTTTTTGACCTAAAACAGTGAGTAAATCTGTTAAAATCCTTCCAATACTCAGAGAGTATTGGTTGTCTCTTAGTCTTATATGAAAAATACCCCAAAATCCTATTTATTAAGTTTCTGTTTGAGGCTAGTATTACTTTTATGCATCTTTAATTTCATACACATAATGCCCAGAAAACATTACAGAAGTCTTTCCGATCCTAGCACTACTCTGAAGTGCCACCTAGTGTCACTGAAGCACAGTAACAATGTTGCTGTTCACGAATTGTGGAAACCAGGAGGAAAGAGATTCTTGAGGATTTATGAAAAGAGATTACATGAATTCACATGCTTATACTGCTGTGTTTTGCTGTTCTTGGTGGTGGTTTTGTTTGCTTGTTTTGTTTTGTTGATGTTGTTTTCTTTGGTAATTTTTTTGTTGGGGGGCGAGCATGCAACTCAGAGTGTAACTGTGGAATCAATAACATTTTTGCATGTCCACTGTCAAATATTCTTTTGGTTTTTCTTGTGGATGTATTTTTTCTCATCCTCTCTGAAAGTACACATTGTTCTGAAGTCAATTTTGCTGCAGGCAAATTGCTTATATATCTTTGTTTTTTTTAAAAAAACAAAGATATATAAGATATAAGATATATTTTTTTATATATCTTTGTTTTTTTTCCACCATCATCATCAAACTATTTCAAGGTGTTGGTATTTTGTTATTGTTGCTGTTGTTTTTTCTTTTTCTTTTTCTTTTTCTTTTTCTTTTTCTTTTTCTTTTTCTTTTTCTTTTTTTTTTTTGTTTGTTTGTTTTTTCTTCACAAATTTTGACCACCAAAGTGTTGTAGTTGGTATTGTTTTACTTGGAAGTAATTTAATCAATAATGAGAAAAATAATTGGGGAATGTACTTGTGATAACTTCAGAAAACACTGTGAAAGGAAAAATGCGGACTGTGAGACATCAAATACTAAGTATATCATCATCAAAATGCAATAGTAAAACTGAAAGTAGTTGATAAATTTTAAAATAAAATATCACTCTTGTTGCGCAGAGGCAGCATATCCTAATGCTCCAGCTGTTCCAGATGTATTAGAATAAAGTTTCTGTGCACTTCTTGAAAAGGCACAGAAACTGCTTTAGTGTTTGAATTAAACTCAACACTCTAACAGCCAGACTCACTAATGGATACATTTAAGGTGACATAAACCAGCCTTTAATCTCCTGCCTTAATTCCTGCTCTGGTTGTTAAGCACTGTTAATGTACCTTAAGAGCCTGAGGATCAATCTGGACACAGGCACTACAGAAGGCTGATGACCCTGCCTGTTAAACACCACACTTTCCTTTCTCAGATACTTGGAAGATGTGGTATGATTTCCTTCAAAACTGATTTGTCAGGAAGTTCCCTTACTTCGTGTATACATTGTGGCACTTAAAAATTTTGGCGATTACCTCTATGTGGGTGTCTTAAGCGAGCATACGAAAAGAATGTTAATGCTCTGTTACTGCCTCCTTAAAATGGAACTTATTTAAATCTCTGGAACAAATAATAGAATTTGACAAAACTATGAAAACTGCTATTTTTTAAAGCATATTTTATACATATATACATATACATACTGTTATGGATTATAACATAATATTGAAAAATAAAACTAAGAAATAAAGGGAACTTGTTGCAAAATCAGAGTATCTACAGTGTAAAGAAAAGCAATGATGCCATGTTTCTGAATCCACATGTAGGACAGCAGTGAGCAACACAGTGAAGAAGTTTTGGAGAAATAACAAGCAATGTGGGTCTTGAGTCTACAAATATTTACTGACATTGATATTTCCAATGTTTTCTGTTAGAGGCCAAGAAAGCCACAGATGGGAATTCACTTTTAAAGAACAAAGGCGAACAAAGGCAGAAAGAAAGAAGAGGAAGGAAGGAAGGAAGGAAGGAAGGAAGGAAGGAAGGAAGGAAGGAAGGAAGGAAGGAAGGAAG
>CM021765.1:48375235-48390285 GCA_011076525.1 Nettapus auritus
AAGGAAGGAAGGAAGGAAGGAAGGAAGGAAGGAAGGAAGGAAGGAAGCCACCAATGGCCTGAGCTGCCTTTAAACTATCAAACAAACAAAAAACGACCTAAACCACCTCCAAAACACTTCAGAACAATCTGACACAAAGATTTGTCCCAAGTAGTATATTTGGCCCAAGCCTGGATGAAGGGGCTTGCAAATTATCATTTCTGATACATGATATGGTATTGTGCTTATATCCACAAACATATTTTGGAATTAGTGTGTTTTGTTGCTTCTAGAATTTGGCAAGATGGACAATATAAGATATATGGCTTTCTCTGCATAAATGATTACAATTCAGAAAACTGTATATTTTCATATTCAACATTTAAGCAAGAAAATATCCAGTACTTTTCCCAGCTCTTTTTGTTATGGATTCAATAATTTTAAAGTGTATCATATAAGGTATACCATACTTGAACCTATTATTCATTTTCAGCTACAATACTCAACTAAATATAATCATAGAATCATTAAGATTGTAGATGACCTCCAATATAATCTGGTCCAACCTCTCCCCTACCACTAATGTCACCTACTAAACCATGTCCCTAAGCACCACATCCAGTCTTTCCTTAAACACTCCCAGGGACAGTGACTCCACCATCTGCCTGGGCATCTCCCATGCCTCTTTTTGAGAGGAAATTTCTCCTCATTTCCAACCTGAACCTCCCTGGTGCAACTTGAGACTATTCCTTCTAGTCCTATCTCTAGTTATCTACAAGAAGAGGCTGACCCCTAGCTCCCCACAACTTTATTTCAGGTACTTGTAGAGAGCAATAAGGTCTCCCCTGAGCCTCCTCATCTCCAGACTAAACAACCCCCATTCCCTCAGTGGCTCCTCATAAGATTTGTGTTCCAGACCCTTCACCAGCTTTGTAGCCCTTCTCTGGATACAGTCCAGGGCCTTGATGTTCTTCTTGTAGTGATGGGCCCAAAACTAAACACAGCACTAGAGGTGCAGCCTCACCAGAGCTGCGTACAGGGGGACAATCACCAACCTGGTCCTGCTGGCTGCACTGTTCCTGACACAAGCCAAGATGCCATTGGCCTTCTTCACCACCTGGGCACACTGTCAGCTCATGTTCATGTGAGTGTCAACCAACACCCCAGATCCTTTTCTTCTGCAAAGCTTTCCAAACAATCTGCTCTAAGCCTGTAACATCACTTGGGGTTGTTGTGGCCAAAGTACAAGACCTGGCACTTAGCCATGTTGAACCTCATCCCATCGGCCTCTGCCCATTGATCTAAACTGTCCAGGTCCCTCTGTAGGGCCTTCCTACCCTTCAGCAGAACAACACTGCCCCTCCCAAGTAGTGTCGTCTGCAAACGTACTGAAGGTGCACTCAGTCCCCTCATCCAAATCATCAGTGAAGATATTAAAGGGGATAAGGCCCCAACACTGACCCCTGGAGACCACTGGTGACCAGTCACCAGCTGGTTTTCTTTCCATTCACCACCACTCTCTTGGCCCAGCCATCCAGCCAGTTTTTAACCCAGCAAAAGGTGTACCAGTCTAAGCCATGGGCTGCCAGTTTCTCCAGGAGAATACTGTGGTAGACCATGTAAAAGGCCTTGCTGAAGTCTAGGAAGACTACATCAACAATCTTTCCCTCATCCACCAGGTGGGTTACCCAGTCATAGAAGATGAGGTTGGTCAGGCAGAACTTGCCTATCATGAAGCCACGTTGACTGGGCCTGATCCCCCATCTGTCCCACACATGCTGTATGATTGCATTCAAGATGACCTTCTCCATCACCTGTCCTGGCACCAAGGTCAGGCTGACAGGTCTGTAGTTCACTGGGTCCTCCTTACAATCTGTCTTATAGAGGGGTGTCACGTTAGCAAGTCTCCAGTCACCCAAGACCTCTCTGGATGACCATGCTGATGCTGATGGAAAGCAATCACATCCACCAAGTCCCTTACACCCTCAGGCAGATCCCATCTGGCCCCATGAACTTGTGACAGTCCAGGTGGAGCAGCAGGTCTCTAACTATTTTCACGTGAACTGTGGGGTTTCTTCTCCCCACCCCAGACTTACAGGTCGGGAGGCTGAGTAGCCTGAGGATAAGTAACTAGTCTGACTAGTAAAGACAGATATAAAGAAAACATTAAGAACCTCAGCTTTTCCTCAAGCTTTCCTTCAGTAGTCAAGTCCTCACCATCCAGTAAAGGATGGAGATTCTCCTTATATTTATAATATTATAATATAATATAATAAACATAACATAGTATAATAAACATAATATAATATCATAATATTATAAATACAATAATATCATAAGTGTAATAATTGTAATAAAATTTAATTGATTCTATTTTAATACTATAATACTATAAGTATTATTATAATAATGTAATATAATGATTATATATTATATTATATTATTTTAATGAAAAAGCTTTGATGATTTGGCTACTATTTTTACAAACCTTGTTACTGTATTATTGTTTCCAGCTGAAGACTTTAATTAAGATGAATTAGGCTAGTGCCTCTTCACACACCAACTTTTTGAAAGAGCTAAATAGATGTTAGGAATAACCCTTTCAATGGGAAAACTCAGAGCCAATTAAAATAATAATGCAGTATTCTGCTGATGAATCCTTTCATCTTTTGATTTAAAGGTATTGGATTTTTGCAGGAATAAAACAGTTTCAAAGAATAAACTAAATTCTAAAATGCAGAAAAAAATGTAATTTAAAAATACATAAAATAAGGCTGTCTCGACATGAAAGACAAAATCATTCAAAATAATTTTTGGCTATGTTAGAAAAACTAGACAACTGAATTTCTTCATAAGCCTTATCCACTTCTGAGAATAATCCTTTACAGGTTGTTTCATACACATCATTTTAATGTGGAAGGAGAAAGTGGATATGTTACAATGAACTCTTGAGACAAAACAACATCTCTGAAGTGTTGACTAGTCAAGAGTGATTGAGAGATCATAAACCTCAGGCAGTTTAGTATTTCATCATGCCATCACCGAAATTATACTAAAAAACTAACGTGTTTTTGTTGTTGTTGTTTTATTGTTTCTTTGCTTTGTTTGTCTTCTATCCTGTATTACATGTTTCCAGCACCAAGCTCTTTTAAGTCATGTCAGTCTTTTGTAATATATTGTAGGAATCACTGCATGTATTAGGTACAGAGAGATACAAAAGATTGTGTGAATTTCTGTACAGCAGATACAGATAATTGGATTATGTTTTGGAAAAACATGAGTAGGTAGGCTCCTCACCGCAGTCACAGGACTAATTATTGTGAAATAGTAATATTTCCTTTGAATTTCACTGGCAGATTTCTGACTCATAGGATTGTTGCATTCCCTACATCTTGGGCAGTGGTAATGTGCGTACACTATAGAAAAAATTGGACTGCTCAATGACTTTGGTTACTCTACAGAGCTGAGAAATAAAGAGAGAGAAAGAACAGAAAAGGAAGACACATAACATCTTACCAAAGCCCTGACCTACAGAAGAAAAAAATGAAGAAACCTCCCATACTTTCTAGCCTTTCAGCTACAGGCAGCTTCTGGTCTGGTATGAGAGCATGTGCAGTAGTACACAAACCTATGTGGTACCAGGCTGTGAGTACACCACAAGACTCTATTTTGGCCAGTCCCCTCCAGGGCCTCCACCTGCCTTGACATCTTCCACCAATTCATCCAGAAGCTGTTTCAACTCAGGTCTTTGTTATTTATCTGAGATAATTGTTGAAGAGCAAAGAGGTGGCAGCTGTGCAGGGGAAGGTAAGCTGGGAGTCAGTGGTCACACAAGGCAGGACAACATCCTCATCAGCAAGGTGCGCAGTCCCATAGCATCTGATCAAGAAAAGCAGAGTGGTTCAGTGACTGTAAAGAGGGCTGGCGAACCCTCTGAGGAGACAGATCTGCAAATAGGAGGCACATCCATGATCACACTCAAAAGTCAAGTCAATATCAGGACTGGCAATGTAGAAAACCAACTAAAGCATGTCCACAGCTGGGTTTTGAGACTGAGTTAAATACAGCTGCTGGGTCAATGGATAGAGGCAACGTGACCAGAGAACGTGAACTGGGATTGCGTGTTATCAGAGCCAGCTGGTGTGCGCAGGGCCTAGACACATGGCATCTATGATCATCCATACATGTTGGCATATATGACCCTGGAAAAGCCCCCAGTCACTCCCAACAGCCTGTTTTGCAGTCTTGAAATATGGGAAATCAATGAGGTCTTCTCTAAGGACATTCTTAGCTCCAAGCTTAATAAGAAGTTCAGACATAGACGAGATGATCTATATTTGGCTTAGAGGCACATAGGCACAGATTCAAGTTTTCAACAACACCTGAGAGGATTAGTAGCCCAAACCCTGTTTTCCAAGACTTGGAAAAGCACATATCTTTTCTGAAAATGTTTTGGGATGTGAATGTGGGACAAGACATTAGTGGGGGCTTTCAAGGAGCTTTTACTCTTATTGGTAAAGCAAACACCTTTTTCACATCACCATGCCCTGAGTCAGACTGTCACAGGCTATTACCTACCACCTAGCCCCCACTGGCTGTAAAGAATGCTCCCCCTCTGAGTTCCCTAGGAAAGTTAGAACTTGAGACAACGCAAATCTTCTCTGATGGGCCTGGATATACAGGACATGATGCAGTCTCACACTTGTGCTCAGTACGCACTTGCGTGCTTCAAGAAACCTCTTTATTAAGACACAGAAAGAGGGGGGACTAAACCTCAGTGGGAGAAAAAACAAAACAAAACAAAAATGGAGGAAGGCCTCATCAAGTATTCTTTTAAATATGGTGTGGGACTTTCTAATGTATTGCTGTGTTTATACTGTTTTCTGCTACCTGCTACTCTCAGGGTTATTCCATTACTGTTGTGATCAAAATTCTGTAGCAATTGCAAAGATTTAACCACTTTAACACATGTAAAACCCTTCTGTTTACCAGCAAAACTATTATGAATATGTATGATTATGGTAACAAGATCTCATTCTGCTTTCAGGATATTGGAATAGAAGCAATCGATTTTGCTATACAACAACTGGCTAGCCATTATTGAAGTTGTATATGGGATATGATCATAACCTAAATTATAGTGTGTTTTATTGGTACTGCTGTCTCTAAGTCTGTGAAACCAGCTTTTCCATTTAAAGATTATTACTCTGTTAGGACTTGGAACCAGATCTTATTTCTGTAGAATTTATTTCCTTTTTTTTGCAAATAATCCATGTATCTTCTTCAGAATTTCAGTGTAAAGCAAGAGTGACATATGCACACACACACACGTGAAAGCACATAGACATTTTGAGAAAATGAAGAAAATAATAAAATGATAATTCAATAAAAGTCAAATTGTGGACCAGCTAATGTCAACAGACTTTAGGACCTGAATGTTAATTTTTATATTGAAAGCCCAGATTATAGCTCAGAGTTTAAAGACGTGTCTTTACAATTAAGTGAAATCATGTCATTTTCCAGCTCTGGAAACTACTAACTAGTATAGCTTAGCCTGATCTCTATTCTAAGACTATCTCACTCCACAAAACTATATGGCTTCCTTCTAACATGCTGAGAGTAGTAAGTCACAGACCATGGCTATGAATTGTTCAGTTCAGGTTAGATAAATTATAAAATTGAATAAATTGATACTGTAATAAATTATTTGTCAATGCCAGAGTAACTATCTTATTTAGTATTGTAAGTAGAGACTAAACGGGAAATGTATCATGCTCATATTCAGTAATATTAAATGGGGTTCTGTTAGTGTTTTGCATTGGCCTATCCAGATATTGACAAATTTGTTACCTACTTGTTCTATGAAGGCTTTCCTTTATTATTATTTTTCTTCTCAGTCCATTGTAATGCCTTCTTCAGCCCTTCACAGCAAAGTTTACATCTGTCTTTGTCTTTCACCAACAGCTAATAACATGGAGTTCTGATCTGACTGAAAGCTTGGAGGAGTTACAATATTTGAATGCAATATTTTACTTTCCATACTTATGATCCAAGAGAAATTACAATTCAGCTTTTGAAGAGAGAAAGAAGAAACTTCTTCTAGGTTAAATACATACCACTATTCCAAAAACGTTAAGTATCTTTGAAAATGTAATTATATTTTTTTCCATAATATATATTTATATATGCAAAAGTAACTATAAATATTAAGAAATCATGAAAGAGTCTACCAGGAAGTCAAAGAGATATCTGTTATGTCCATTTGTGAGGCCAAATCTGTTTACCATTTAGAAAACAGACATACATGTATAGAAATATACAGATGCATAATTGTACCAAAACGATTGTGAAGAGTTTCCTGAAATTTGAAGTATATGAAGAGGTAAAGAAAAATATGTCAGAATGAGTAGAGAAAGCTCTAAGATCTATTGGAGGTGAGGAAGAAACCTATACCTAGAAAGTGATATATTCTCCTCCATCAACATGGGATGAAGGAAATATTGGTATAGCTTGTCCCTTCCTGGGTTGGAGGAAGAGCAAATTAGATCTTAAGCAGTCTAGTTTAAATTCAAAATAAGCCTGTGAAAGCCTATGATGCAAATCTCAAAAGATGTAAGCTGTTTCTTTCCTTTCTTACTTATAAAATTATATAAGAAATCGATTTAAAAGATTAAAAAATAAAAATAAAAGAAAACAGCTCACTGAGAAATCAAGTAATGACTTAACAGAAATATTAGACTGTCTTCTGAATTTTTGTTTGACCTTTGACCCCTTTCTCCCAGTTTGTACCTTGCACATCTCATTTTGCCTGACACTATTCCTATCACATTTGAATGAAGATATTGTTCTGAATACTCAGCTAATATAAGTTGGCAATGAAAACTGTTGGACAGAATACCATTCAGACAATTTCCACAAAGTGGGCATGTTGCCTCATTTTAAAAGATTGTCTCCTGGACTGGAGCTCCAAGTGAAGTATCAGGTCCCCAAACATGTCTAAAGTAATTTTAGATTACTTAGACATACCTGATTTCCTGCCACTGTTTCCAAACAGCAAAAGATCTCATGATCTTAAGTCAACTACCAGTGATGTGGACATGTGGATGTGCTGGACAGTCCAGGATATATCTGATAGCAGTAGATGTTTTCGTATCACCAGCTAAATGAAGAAACTTTTAAAACAAATATATTTTCTAATAGGAAATTTTATTTTCTGAACTGATGTCAGCAATGTCATGCAACCCATAATAAAGCATTAGTAGAGCTTCTTAACACTGTACAATTTATAATACAGAAAGTATTGCATACAACATGAGGCAAATCCACTTTGAACTTCCCTGTGATGAATAAAGACAAGTTAATCACTGGATTGGAATCTGGTGGTTGCCAAAGTTGACCATTTAATATGGTCAAAAACATATTTCTAGCCAGTACTTCAGAAGAGCTAAACATTCCCAAAGAGGAAAAGGATTAACAAATTTGTATGGAAGGAAAAAATGAGAAGAAAAATAAGAACACCTACACTTAAAAAGAATTTAAGAGATTGTCCTTACATACTCCCATGATTTTACAACCAAAAAAAGGCCAATTTTAGCCATAAGCATATTTGTTTCAGTAGAGAAGCGAAATGCATTTGGAAGTGAAAGGATATAAAAAAGTATTAGACATGAAAAATTAGTAAATATAAAGTATATTGAGAATCATTAAATCATAGAATATTTTGGGTTGGAAGGGATCCTTAAGGATCACTTAGTTTCAATGACACTGATATATGGGCAGGGACACCTCCCACTAGATCAGGTGTCCCAGAGCCTGGTCTTCAACACTTACAGGGAAGGGGCATACACAACTTCTCTGGGCAACCTGTTCCAATGCCTCACCACTCATAGTGAAGAATGTCTTATCTCTAACCTAAATCTACACTCATAGTTTAAAGCCATTGCCCCTTGACCTGTCACTAGAATAGAGTCCCTCTCCATCTTTCCTGTAAGACCCCTTTAGGTACTGATAGGCTACTGAAAGGATCTCCCCATAAACTTCTCTAGGCTAAGCAACCACAATTCCCTCAGTCTTTCTTCACAGGAGAGGTTCTCCAGCTGATTTATCGACCTCATGGCCCTCCTCTGGCCCGGCTCTAACAGGTCCATGTCCTTCTTTTGCTGGGGGCCACAGAGTTGAATTCAGCACTCCAGGTAGGCTCTCATGAGAGTGGAGCAGAGGGGGAAAATCACCTTCCTTGATCTGTCAGCTACACCTCTTTTGAAGAAGCCCGGGATATGTTTGGCTTTCTGAGTTGGAAACACACATTTTACACATACAATAGTGTCTTTGCTCATACCAGCAATAAGACAGAAATAAATCTGAGTTGCACTGAAGATATCAGTGCAAGATTCATAGATAGCAAAGCTGAAGATAGTTAGAAGAAGCTGAAGTTTATGACAAGTAAATGTTATTAATTTTATAGTCACAGCTAAACAGACACAAAAATATTCATAGTAATTAAATATGTAAATAAAGTCAGTAAAAATTATTCCTCTGCATTTGGAGAGGAGTAGACTGACATACTTTCATCAGGCTGAAGTACTTTCATCATAAGAGAATGATGATGTTAACTCTTAAGGGGAAATAAATAATATTTATTAGTGATAAACATTTTTAAATTGGGATGAGACAGTAATTTATACCTAAATGTTTTATGAAGCTATGTAAGAGACCTTTAGTTCATTCAAAGGCCATTTTCATGAGCCTGGCACTACCAGAACATCAGTGCAGTATTTGAGGACTACAGATAGGCAAATACTATAGCTACAAGCTTGCTAATCTGCCATTAGTCCCAGGAAAAACAATGTAAAAATGAATTAATTAATGAATAAAGTAACAACTAATGTTATAATAGATATTAATAGATAAGTAATCATAGGATCACAGAATCATTTATGTTGGAGAAAACCTTTAAGATTAAGTCTAAAAACCCGCCTATCACTACAAGTCTATCACTAAACCATGTCCCTAAAAGCCAGAGACACATCTCTTAAATATCTCCAGGGATGGTGACTCCAACACTTCCCTGGGCAGCCCATTCCAATGCCTAACCACCCTTCCCATGCAGAAAATCTTCCTAATATCTGATCTAATCCTCCTCTGGTGCAGCTTGAGGTCATTGCCTTGCATCTTATCACTTGTTATCTGAGAGGAGACCAACACCCACCTCACTGCAACCTTCATTCAGGCAGTTATAGAGAGTGATAAGTGAGATCCCCCCTCAGTCTCCTCTACTCTAGACTAAACAGCCCCAGTTCTGTCAGCTTCTCCTCATAAGTCTTGCTTTCTAGTCCCTTAATCAACCTTGTTGTTCTTTTAGAATCACAGAATCATAGAATCATAGAATATTCCGAGTTTGAAGGGACCCATAAGGATCATCAAGTCCAACTCCTTGCACCACACAGGTCTACCCAATAGTTTAGACCATGTGACTAAGTGCACAGTCCAAACGTTTCTTAAATTCATATAGGCTTGGTGCAGTGACTACTTCACTGGGGATCCTGTTCCAGTGCACAACCACCCTCTCAGTGAAAAATCTCCTCCTGCACACTCTCAAGCAACTCAGAATACTCATAGTGAGGGGCCCAAACCTGAACACAGTACTCAAGGTGTTGTTTCACCAGTACAGAAACACAGGGAGGATCACTTCCCTCTTCCTGCTGGCCACAATATTTCTGATAAAAGCCAGGATGCCATTGGCCTTCTTGGCCACCTGGGCACACTGCTGGCTTATGCTCAGCTGGCTGTTAACCAGCAGCCCCAGGTTCTTTCCTGCCAGGCAACCTTCCAGATACTCTTCCCCAAGTCTATATTGCTTCATTGGGTTGTTATGACCCAAGTGCAGCAACCAGCACTTAGACTTGTTGAAAGTCATGGGACTGGACTCAGGGTATAAATCCAGTCTATCCATATACCTCTGAAAAGCCATCCTGCCCTCAAGCAGATCCACACTTCCAGCAAACTTAGTGTGATCTGAAAATTTACTGAGGGTGCACTCAATCCCCTTATCCAGATCAGTGACAAAAATGTAAACCAAAATTGACTCCAGAACTGAGCCATGAGGAATGTGACTTGTGACTGACTGCCAAATGGATTTAACTCCATTCATTATGACTCTTTGAGCATGGTCAGCCAGACAGTTCTTCACCAAGCAAACAGTACATCCAAGCCATGAGCAGCTGGTTGTTCCAGCAGAAGGCTGTTGGAAATAGTATCAAATGCCTTGCTACTGTCCAAGTAAGAAATATCCACAGCCCTTCCCTTGTCCACTAAGGGAGTCATCTTATCATAGAAAGAGATCAAGCTAGTCAGGCAGGAACATCTTTTCATAAACCCATGATGACTGTGTTCAATTGTACATGGTGTGTGATGGCACTCAAGATGCCATCTGTAACCTTCCCTTTTACTGAGATCAGAATGACAGGCCTGTAATTCTCTGGATTCTCCTTCTTGCCCTTCTAGCAGGTGAGTGTCACATTCACCAACACCCAGTCAACTGGGACCTTGGCAAGTCACTCCTTCAGTACCCTATGGTGGATAGCATCTGATCCAATAGATTTGTGGGTATTTGAGTGGTATAGTAGGTTGCTAACCATTTCATCTTGGATTGAAAGTGCTTCATTCTGCTCCCTGTCTTCTAGCTCAATGGGATGGGTACCTTGAGTAGAATTAGTCTTAGTAATAAAGACAGAGGCAAATAAGTCAGTAAGTACCTCAGCCTTTTCCTCATCTCTTGTCATTATGTTTCCCCCCTTCAGATAATTAAGAATGGGGATTCTCCTTAAACTTCCATTCCTTGTTTTTGCACTTACAAAAACATTTTTGCAAGGTTAAGTTCTAACTGGACGCTGGCACTTCTAACTTTTTCCCTGCATAACCTCACAACACCTTTTTAGTACTCTGCAGTTACTGGCCCTTTCTTCCATACTTCTGAAGATCTTTTTTTCTTTCTCTTTTTTTTTTTTTTTTTTTTTTTTTTTTTCCCACGTTCCAGAAGAAGCTGTCTATTTAGCTATCCAATCATACAGAGAGACAGCCTTCCTTCAGATTTATTTCTTGAGGAATATTAAGCCTTCCTGGACTCTTTCACTCTTTAAAGCTCTCTCCCAAGGGACCTGTTAACCAGGTCCTTAAATAGGATAAAATCAGCCCTATGAAAATTCAAAGTAGCAGTTCTACTGACTGCTATCCATGCTTCCCCAAGGACTGAGAACTCTGTCATATTATGGTCACTGTGCTTGAAACAGTCTCCAAACATCACATCAGCCTTGAGACCTTCTCTGTTAACAAGCACAAGGTCCAGTGGATCACCTTCCCTAGTCAGTTCCCTCATCACCTGGGTCAGGAAGTAATCCTCCACAAATTCAGGAATCTCCTAGTTTGCTCCTTCTCCCCTATTTCCAGCAGACACCTGGGAAGTTGAAGTCTCCCATGAGAATGAATGCTAGTGATTTGCACTTCTGGATGCTTACAGAATATTTTGCATGCTTCTTCAGCTCAGTTGGGTAGTCTGTAACATGCTCCTACCTTAATATCTTCCTTGTTGGCCTTTCTTTTGATCATTACACAGAGACATTAAACCATTTCATTGCCATAACTAAGCTCCATACACTCCATACCTTCCCCAATGTAGAGGGCTACCCTCATCTCCTTTTCTTCCCTCCCTATCTCTCCCAAATAGCCTGTAGCCATCCATTTAAGCACTCCAGTTATGTAAGATATCCCAAAACATCTCACTGAGGACTGTGATATCATAGCCCTGACATTGGTATAAAAATTACAGTTTACCCTGCTTATTTCCTATACTATGTGAGTTTGCACAGAGGCATTTGAGTTGGGCCCCTAATGAAACTGACTTATTGGTTGGCATTTCCTTCTGCTGCATCTAAGGGCAGCAATAGTTAACGTCAACATCAACATTCTCCTGCCCTGGTAACTTTTGTTTAAAGCTTTCTTCACCAGCTTGGCAAGTCTGTAACTAAAGATGTTCTTTTCCTCCTCATACAGATGGACCCCATCTAATCCCAGTAGACAAGGTTTCTCAAAGTAAGTCCAATGGTCTAAGTAGCCAAATCCCTGTCTGCAGCACCAGCCTTACATTTTTTATTTACTTATTTTTCATTCACCAGATTCACCTGTCTCTTTCAAATCCCTGTTGGAACTTAGTTGCAGACAGTGTGTCATGGAGAAGCATGATACATCTAGCCAGCTTTGCAGGAGGAAGCAGTTCCCGCTCCCACTGAGGTCTTGTAGAGCAGGATGTGCCAGCATGTGCTGAGTGCTGCAGCTGCATGCACATAGATAAACAGCCAGAACCCCAGGACCACTGCATATGCTCTGTGAGCGGGGAGCTACTGTTCCTGGATAACACGGTAACTCTGTTAAGTTCATAAACCTAAAGTTGCTTGATGTTTATGCTTGAAGAGAAAATAGAGTAACACTAATATTTAGACTGGGGATGCCTTGGGTCTGCACAAGTTGAGCATGGTCTTTTCTACCAGTCTGGGAACCAGCCCTCCATTTCTGAGTGATACCTGAAAGTACATGCTAGCAGACACAAGGATGAGAACTGAAATCTCTTATAAATAAAACTTACGTAACTGGCAGTTTCAATGTCCAACTTTGCCTCAGAAAGCAACTCTCTGCCCACAGATGGAACAGTGCTGAGTGTCCCATCATAACCTGCCAGCTTGTGAAACCAATTCTAGTAAGGAACTAATTTCTCAGTAATTAAATTTTTAGTTTCCAGTTTTGGTTTATTTTCTTGATGATCTAATGGAAGATTAAGAAATGGCCATGTGCTAGAGGGTATTCTTTAATGGTGGCAAGCCTTACAGCTTTCAACTGTTAAGAAAGAGTTACTAGAGCCAAAGATTTTTATTTATTTATTCTTACAAGTGAAAGTTTTTTACATCAAACTAAAAAGCCCTCACATTTTTTTGGTCTTAGATCATGGCTAAATGGTATCTGGATCACATGTAGGCAAAGACATTTTATTGGATTTAATACAGCAGAAACAGAATAAATTTTAAAGTTTTGTGACATATTACAAATTGGGATGCAACAACCTTACTGGCCTTAAACAGTAGAGATTTGAATGAAGAAAGACATTGCTAATGTCAAAGGAGGTCTATGAAAGTAGAGCATTGTTATATATCAATGCTAGTCAGTGAGCCAACCAAGTTTGCCATGTCTAGATCTTTCTTTCCCTATATGTTATCTATGCTGTTTAATACTTTGTAACTTTTAACTGTAACAACAACTTTCCCAGAAATTCACCAAAATTCCTTGATATCTTCTCATACTCTATTTTAGTATTATCTGAGTTGGTTCATGTTCCAGGGCTACATGACTTTCTATATATTTATAAAACAGTTACTAACCTTAGTCTCTACTAACATAGAGACTAACATAACCTTAGTCTCTCTTAACATACAAGAGGTCTGGTCAAGTTTTGAATCAACTAAAAGGAATTTTGTCATTGACGATTTGAGTCAAATTAAGTGCAGATTAGTACAAAAAACAGACTGAGAAGCAATGGAGAGTACTCAGATATAGACGCTGGCAAGTCTGAAGTAAAACAGTAAGTAATTCCTCAGAGCCACAAAAACAAAGATCCATATTCAACTAAAATATCTGTTGTGGTCTGCTAATAGGTTGTGCCACTACTACCATTTTTGTAAATTTCCAAAGCTGTTATTTCCTTTTTAGGAGAAAGGGTAAAAAGGATTTGGATCACCGCAAATTTTGTAATGCTTATAGTATGTGCTCTAAAAATTTCCATTCAATGTGTAAATGCCCTGTAGAGGCTGAATAAATAACATTTCAACTTGGAAGAAAGGACGTTTTCAGATGAAGAAATAATAAGCACCTACAGCCTTCAGAATCTGGAACTGAATTGTTTTTAGTGGAACTCATTTGATATGAGTCAGACTTAAGCAATATTTTCAAAGTGCTGCAGAACTTCACAAAAACATTTAACTAATTATTACTGGAGGTTTGAGCCAATATCATATTTTTGTTTATTATCTGTATATAGGCTCACAGTCTATACAATTACTATATAGAGATGTGGAAAACATCACACATTTGCAATAACTCACAACAAATGCCGTACCATATAATATGTGGCTTATGTTATGGTGCCAATGGAATGATCTTTTTCCTTAATGAATAATTCTTTACCTTCTGCTGCAGTAAAAATAACCAATTAAAAAGAACTGGCCTTCAATTCATTTTGAGAGAAATATTTAAATTAAAAGAGAACAGTGAAAAAAAATACAACTCCGTTTATGTGGCAATTTGAAAAGTTCCACAAACACTTTATCTTGGGCTATATGGTTCTCGAACACAGATATCATATTCTTAAATCACTCAAATCTCTTGGCTCTTAGGGAAAAGGTACTTGCTTCTGAATAAGTACTCATAGAATTTAAGTTTAGTCACAATTAAACACTGATGTACTCTACCCAGTACCAGATATGTTTTTAAGTTTTAAGACTAGGAAGAAGCAGTTGTCATAGGTAATAACTATTAAGTTTCAGCAACTAGCATATTATTAGAAAATTAGGACAAAATCAAACAAAAGAGAAAAAAAATAATAATAATAATAAAAAAAAAAGATTACAAGGGGTTATTAAGAAGGTATTTTTTACAAGAGAGAAAAGACAAGAGATGACTGAAGAGAGAAAATAGTGGTATTGTAACTCACAATTCTGGAAAGCTAGATCTGACTTACAGCAAAGTGATATGATTGCAGTGAGGTTTGCTTTCAGATCCTTTTACTGAGATCTACCAGACTTCTTCGCCCTCTCCAGCCCTGTAAATGTCTGGATAAGAAGCCCTGAATCTAGTAAAAGGAACATTTCGGTTAATGTATCACAAGCTGAAGAGAACCAGATGACAGTAGGTTTTGTTCACATTTCCCATTAATGAAAAATAAACAGGAAATAAAGCAGAAAATTAAATGTGGAAAAAAAAAAGGAAAAGAAAAGAAAAGAAAAGAAAAGAAAAGAAAAGAAAAGAAAAGA
>CM021765.1:48390295-48418718 GCA_011076525.1 Nettapus auritus
GAAAAGAAAAGAAAAGAAAAGAAAAGAAAAGAAAAGAAAAGAAAAGAGAAAAAAGATAGATTAATTAGAAGTACAGCTACTGTAAGATGAAATATCTGCATGTCCTGACGTTAACAGGCATAAAGCATATTCGTGGTTGCTTTTTAAATTATATGGCATAGGGGAATTTATGTTATTTTGTGAATTCATTGGAAATTAGCTAGACTACTCTCACATTCAGTTTAACAACTTTTGAAAGCTGTGGGGAAAAAAAGAAAAAAAAAAAAAAAAAGAAAGAAAAAAAAAAAAGGCCCAGACGGAAAAAATGACCCACCTATTTTTCCCACCCTTTGTTGCAGAAGAAACCACATATCTACCAGCTGTACTTTAGTCCCTACCTGCTCCCCTAAGCATAAGTTTACGAGGTGTGTGCTTCCTGAGTTAGAACAGTAGGATTAAGAAAGCATATGAAATGGTGTTGAAGGAACAGTGTTAAATCACAGAATAGAGAGAAGGCAAAAATCTTATTGAAGAAAAGGAAAATTCTATTGTTTTATACCGTATTCTTGAAAGGCATGTTATTCTTCATTTTGACTGCGCAATTTATATAGCTAATTTAAATCAATCAACAAGAAGGGAACTATATGAATGAAAAAAATCTCATCTGAACTTTATGTGACCTAAGATTTTACCATATGTTAACTGTAAAGTATCATCACGTTTGTTTAATAAGATTTTTCTAACAGATATGAAAGATACGTATGTTTTGTGTTTCTGTTTATAGTATAAGACCAAAGATTTAGACTGGACCTACATAAATCAGTGTAATACACAACTGGTACATAAATATAACTTTGCCAAAAACATGTTGAGCCTGCTCTAACATGTAAAGTACAATGTCATGTCTGCCCAATGCACAATTCTGTTTGTACTGCAGAAGTTTGTTGTACCTTCTTCCCCAGAGCAATTCCCCAGACACTCTAAGGCATCTCTTTCTGAACTCAGAATGTTTTCTTTATTCCAGATAGATCATTTGCTCAATACTCCCGTTTATTGTTCCATTTGCAATCAAGTCTACAGTTGAGGTTTTCCCTGGTCAACTGAAACTAATGAAGTTATTTTCAGATAAGTATCATACTGTGTATGAGAAACTCCATGTGGTCTCCATTTGTCCATGCACAGGACAACAACAGCTTTGTCCACTTTTACATTTCCAGTCCTGATCCCATGCATATTTCACCTACTTAGCTTAGTTTACTATGGCAATCCCATGGCTTTAAATGGGAGGAGTTTTCATATTCTCTTAACAATTTAGCTGATTCACATCATTCAAACAGTGTAGCTATGGTCTGTCTTCAGCCTCTGTTTCTTAATATGTAAATGGCTCTCCCATGCCACAGTGACCAGCATGATGTCAGAACATCAAAAGAGTAAAACTTACTCCCTCAGAACTGAACTGGTACTTGGTACTCCATCTTGATAAATTTGTATGCTAATTTTGTTATGGCAGAAACAGGAATTGTAGCCCAGGGGGCTGTAACTATGTGGTGTCTTTCCCATTCTCTGTGAAGGGCATTGAATTATGTCCAACCTTTCCCTGCTCCCAGTGACCCCCACAGGCACTGTGGCCCAGATGCATCAGCAGCAGATCTCAGTGGAAGCCCCCATCCAGGCTTCTCTGCTGCAAGACACTAGGGTTCTCCAGCTTAACTAAATCTTGTAACATGACTTTCCACAGAAGTAGCTGGTCTCATTCCCTGCATTATCATGTGACTTAAAACAAAGCTAAATGTAGCAAAGGAATGGATTACAAAAAGTTATGGAAAAAGTAATTTACTCCATACAGGTGAAAACAGATAGCAAACAAACAAACCACCACCACCACCAACAAACTTGATAATTACAGTTATACGCAATTAAACACCTAAGGAAGATATCCACCAATTAGAGATAAGAGAAGGCTTTCACAGAAACATTAGGACCAACTATAAACTGTTACTGTCTTAGTGCATTATTTTTTTTGGCATTTCCCAGTGAAAATAACATTCTCCTCCAAGCTGTAAGATGCATTCTTGAACTACATCCATGGAATAAGAAACAGACAATGTAAAGCTGAGTAGTTCCAGATTCTGAAAAGCAGAAGAAAGTCGTAAGTACAAAAATGAACAAACTTATAAAGTGAGTTTACAGTAACTGCTGAAAAAAAATAAGTTCCTTGGAAGTGTTTGTACTAAACAGACATTCATTTAATCACCAAAGAAAAGCTACAGACCACGTAAATTCCTAAGCTTTGTAGAACAAACTTTGAACTCATTATTTAATGCTGAGCAAAAGGTTGTAATTCAAAGATAATTTTACACCTTTTAATCTGGTTCTTAAACTAAAATTTTTATTAAGGATGTTTTACTGTGCACATAAGATATTAAAAAAATAATTTAAAAAAATAACGAATGAGTCACTTGGTTAAAAAAAATACAGCGGCATTGAGGTCTTAGTGTTATTTGTTAACTCATGTCTAGCAGTATAAAATAAGTTGAGAAACAAAAGTCTGTTTATAATTTGTTTTACAAAGGAAAATATTTTCCCTCTAAAATACAAAAAATCTTTGTATAAAGCTGTGGCTAGTGGTCTAAACTTTTTCAGGTTTCTGAACACTTATCATTCTCTCATCCCACAGGAAGAGCAGATGGGTTGTCCTTGTACAAAATATGGTATCCACCTGCACTTCATTAGAGAGCTGTATTTTTGCACATGCCACACCACAAGATCACCATGATGACATAGCAGCTTCAGAGAACAGCGTGACTAGGGCTTTTTTTTTTTTTTTTCCTCCTCTTGTAACACAGAGGATCTGGCAGACTTTTACCTCCTGACACTGTTTACAGCATATATTGGTTGATACAGTCCCTTATTGCATCTGCTGTGGGAATTAACGAAAGCAGCTTCAAGGCAGTAAGGTAAGTGTTTCTGCATGTTTTAACTGTAATGTTCAGCTATTTAAATGTAGTCGTAATATGAATGTGAAAACATGTCAGGATAAGTTTGCCAATTCGTAAATTGAACACAAATCAACAGTTGTTTAGTACATTTACTTTTTTAGTTTCCATAAAACAACCTCACATGTTTTGTGGATGAATCTTGCACTCATTTCAAATCTGTTTTGTTCTACTTCAAAAGAAGAATTGATCTACAGTACAAATATATATTTTTAAGACTACTAATTCCTCATTTATTCATTTATTCTATTAGTAATAGCTCCATAGCACTCTGTTTGTTAAATCATTTTGATTCATTTCACAAAACCACAAGGCATCCAGACAGTTAAATATTTAATCAAGTAAACAAGAAGAGGAAAATTATAGATACTTTGAATAATTTAGTTAATTTTAAGGCACATTTGAAATATCCTATTGAAACTTCTTAATGATAATTGTTATGCAAATTTTGTAAAACGTTAAACTGCAGAATTAAGGTATGTTTATATTAATTATGGTGGGACCGTATATTTATATTTATTTTATTTCACAACAACTTTAGAACAAAGGCAGTATAGGTTCCAAAATAATTTGAATAGTTTGTCTACTCTACTGTAGAAAGCATTTTTCCAAATTTGTGGGTTTGTTGTATAGTATGTCTTGGCATGTCACCTGAGCAACTTCATAAATGCTTTCACAGGTATTTTACAACACAACTGAGTAGAACAAACACAAGCAATCCATTCAAGAACGCCTATATTTATAAGATAAACATCTAAGAACATATTCTGATGTTATCTTTTGAATTCATATAGTTCAGTGTAACAACCAAGCATGTGTACATTATCTATTTATGTCTTACATTTCTGACAGAGAAACGTTTAGAATCATGAATGAAAATAAATAAATAAATAGATATATAAAATAAATTAACTGCACTAAATATTTACTGTGCAATTTTATGTCAGACACATACACTTATGGCTTTGCACTAAGGAATTGGCATCTAAATTTTAAAAATTTTGATAAAATAATTCAAAAAAAAAAAAAAAATCTGTCTAACTCCAAATTACTTCCAGGGTTTTACAGAGTAGTTAAACATTGTATACTCTTTAAAATAACTGTCAGCCTATATAATGACTATATATATAATACCATGCCAGCCTCAGTAATAAATCAAGAATTATTAATATAATTTGAAAATACAAGAGCAATAGAATTTGAATTTAAAATAGGAAGTTTAGCCTACTTTATCAGTAAGACTATAAAATAATGGGGATGTGTAAAAATGTCATTGTAAGGCCAAATAAAGTAGTCAAAGAAATTCTCTACAGTGTTTTATATTTTGAATATTGAAGCAGTTAGTCTCCTGTCCTTAATGTTTAGTACCTAAATATGACCAGATTTTGAGGTGAATTTTGTCAATGTAACATTTATTTCAGAGGAGCTGTACTTTCTTATACCAGCAGGGGACTGAAGATCAAGTTTTCATGTTCCCATACAGTAATAAAGAACAAAGAAAATTACACTGACAACTCACATTTGATTGATTCTCTATCCAGTAGTTTGTAATTAGGTAAATGTGATAAAACCAACACCATGGAAAAAAATATGCAATCCTCCTATTCATCCAGAAGACAAAAGCTTTATATCCAACAGAGGTTTTTTTGGGGTGATTGACCAAATTAAAAATAATAATAATAATAATAATAAATCCTTTTTCTACACCAGATCAATAGGCCCTGCTTAGAGGCACTTTAGTTGAGCTGTTATGTGGCTTTTATCAAGTCAATAAAAGCAAGGCAATTTAGTTAAAGAAAACTTTATAGCAATAACCTTTCATTTCAATGGTAGGTATTCTGTGTTACATGAAACAGTGCCAATAGCAAGGCTGACTTTGCTGGAAGACTGCCTAGATCTGAGATCAGTGCCTGGTGGTCTGTTTAAAGGTTGCACATGCTGTCTGAAATTACTTGAGAACATGATTATTCTAAGGATTTTCTTAATTGTCTCACTCTTTAAACAGTAGTTGAGTACACTTTCACCAGTGAAAATCAAAGTTAGTTCACTGTCTTTACAATACAGAATCCATGTAGGTATTAAGAAATATTAGCAAGATATTTATCTCTGAAGATTGTGATATAGTAACAGATTAATATCTTATGAAGTATGCCTTTAAAAAGAAAGGTGAGATCACTCATATTTTATCACAATAAAACATACCCAAAGACACTAAAACGTCCTTTAGCTACATGGGATCTAGAAGTCTAACTATGTAAAGCAAGTACTTTTAGAATGGTGACACAATGTAATTATCACATTCATTGTTATACATCGACTTTGCAAGGACACTTGCACTATCTGAAGTGCAATCATTTCAGATCCACTGTAGACCCCTATTAGATAGTGAGATTATACCCATTCACCCACCATATGTAGTACTATATGTAGTAATGGTTGACAGGTCCAAGAGAACATGCACTATGTTTCTATGAGTTTGTTTATCTGAATATGACACTTGGTAGAACTTCCCACCTTTCTTTAGAGGAAATGGGAAAATAAAATATTTCAAGCTACTGGAATTTAACAGCAAACTCTATAGTAGACCATCCCTCTCAGTTTGTACCTTTCCTGACCTTTTTGAACTTAATTGAAAACACCAGATGTTATTTAAAAATGAGGCATTCTATCATATTAGTAATAGCAATGAAAGCTTGATAGAATTTAAATGGCAAAACTATCTCTGAATATGGCCTTCAGCAAAACTGGAAACTCTTCTGTGCCAAGTTTAGAAAACTTGGACATTATCATCCTTATTGTTACTTGAATGGCTGCAGTATGACTTTAAAAATGTGTTATTTGCAACAGCAGAATAACCTGCAGTTTCACACTACAAAGGCAGTTTATAAGAAAACAGGAACTGTAAGTTTGTAATAGCAACTGTGAATTACTAAAAATAATATATTTTTATTATTTAATAGCTTTATATGGAAGCCTGAATTGATTAGTTTTGAATCATAGTCTTTGTGTGCTAAAATTTCAAATATTTTTGAAAAAAAAAAAAATCAGAATTGTAACTTTTTTATCCCCCTCCACTATACAGGGACAAGACACATTGCAAAGATGACTTTAAACTCACTGCACATTTTTCTGGTATTGATTAGTGGCATTTTTTGCCAGTATGACTATGGTCCTGCAGATGATTATGGTTATGATCCTTTTGGGCCATCCTCAGCAGTCTGTGCCCCAGAATGTAACTGTCCTTTAAGCTACCCTACTGCAATGTATTGTGACAATCTTAAACTGAAAACCATTCCAATTGTACCAAGTGGAATAAAATACCTTTATCTTCGAAACAATATGATTGAGGGCATTGAAGAAAATACATTTGATAATGTAACAGACCTACAGTGGCTGATCCTAGATCACAACCATTTGGAAAATTCAAAAATTAAAGGAAGAGTCTTCTCTAAACTAAAGCATCTGAAGAAACTTCACATTAATTACAACAATTTGACTGAAGCTGTTGGACCACTCCCAAAAACTCTGGATGACCTGCAATTAAGTCACAACAAGATCACAAAAGTTAATCCTGGTGCACTTGAGGGGCTGGCAAATCTGACTGTCATACACCTCCAGAACAACCAGCTGAAAGCAGATTCTATTTCTGGGGCTTTTAAAGGTTTGAATTCACTTTTGTATCTTGACTTAAGCTTCAATCGACTCACAAAGCTACCTACAGGACTGCCTCACTCCTTGCTTATGCTTTATTTTGACAATAACCAGATCTCCAACATTCCTGATGAATATTTCCAAGGTTTTAAAACCCTACAATATTTACGTTTATCCCACAATAAATTAACAGATTCTGGAATACCAGGCAATGTCTTCAATATCACATCGCTGGTTGAGTTGGATCTCTCCTTCAATCAGCTGAAGAGCATTCCAACTGTCAGTGAGAATCTTGAAAACTTCTACCTCCAAGTCAACAAAATTAACAGTGAGTTAAATTTGCATATTTTCATTACCGTTTACCACTGTCTAGACATTAATGGTTGGCAAGTATCTGGAAGTGTAGTTCAACCAGTTTAAATAAATGGTACAGGCTAGAATTTCTCATACTGTTGCTCACATTGATATTAAAAGACATTTAGCTACGCAAATTAATCTTAAGGACACAATACTTTATTTTCATACATATATGGTTATTATTTGCCAAATACTCATCTCAGGTACTCTGAAGTACCTCCATCAAAATCAATGGAGTGTACATATACAATTTAGAAAATAAACAAACAAACAAAAAACTCTGGGAAAAGTTTAATCAGTGTGGAGGATAGTCATAATTTGTAAGTCAACAAAAAGCTGAGAATCAAACTACAGCGTGTGCAACCTTTCAGAAGAGTGTCAGTGAAAGTGCTGGAGGAGAGGAGAGAAGACAATAAATTCATAAGGTACTCAGCACAAAGCACAATGAAAAAGAGACAATGAAGCAGCTTTTATATATATATATATATATACATACATACAAATTATTTTTCTCCCCTTCCCTCCCCTTTCCCCTTTCAGTCAGTATCTTCCCAAACCCATCTTGAAATCCTCATCCCATTGCTTTCTATTTTCATTCCCATTTTCCACATAATATAATGAGGTGTCAAGTTTGTCTCCTTTCAAGCATGATTTTAAAACAGTTCCTTCTAAAATCAATAACAGCCACATCTTGTATGAGATCATAGAGGTTTCTACTGAGACAGCGCATTTAGAAGGCTGTTCTAATCCTGGGATGGGAGGGAGATACTATAGAGCTGGGCAGACCCCACCTTCATGTCAGAAGCTCTCCAGCTGGATCTCTGTCAGCATTGACCTATCATGGAGTGGTAGTATGGTCAAACACAGACAGCATTTCTGCTGGAAGACTTACATCATCCTGCTAGCTAGCATAAACTATAAACCATAAAATCCTCATCTGCTTATCTGTATCTGTCAGGGGTCTAGGATATCAGCGTTAGCTAAGAAAAGTTTTTTTTTCCTTACTTGATATTGGCCTTTGCAGCAAATTATTTTAATGGATATCTTACCGGGGAGAAGGCAAGACCTTTTGTTTGTTATTTACAGTTTCACATGCTCCTCGATATGATTTTTTTTTTTTCCTATATCTCATTTCCTTGTTTTGAAGAAGGAAAAAAATGAATTAATGCTTCCCACATGAGGTACTACATACAGCAACCTGTAGAACTCTGTCAGATACTCTCTTTCCTAAAAGAGCTGTTGATATTTAATTTCTCCTGAGATAAATGAGGCAATTTTAACTGAATACAATGTCTGTTCTGAGCCTTCTGAAAGATACTCAGGTACCAACTTTGTTTTCCATTCATGTTTCCAAGGACTTCTGAGCAACTGTGACAGCAATATACTTTTCAATGTAAGATGTATTTCCAAAATACTGGTCAGCATGAGAGGGTGACAGTGTAAGGAGTAGGACTGGCTACCATATGGACTGATGCAAGAGCTCTGATTTACTCTTTTGCCTGAAAAAGAAATGTAGCAGATTTTCATAATAGATTTTCTTGACTATCTAATTTCACACGCACACTATTGTGTTCTCCAACATGCTAATTATCAATGTGGGACAAGCAATAAGCATTTAAGGAGATACTACATATGTGCTGAGCAAAACCGTTGCAGTTCTTTATTCATTACACTTAAACTATAGTTTTGAGTGTTTAGCCTTTCTAAAAATTCACCTAATTCCCATTTGAACCTCAAACAAATAACCAGTTGCTTATTAATAAAATATTCTCATTTTCCAGAGGTTTTGGTAAGGATGATTGTAAACAAAGTCAGCTTCCCTTCCATACTATGTCTCATGGTACTCATACACTCTGAGGGGGAGACTGCTGTATTAGGTCTTATGATAATCTGTCCTAAGAGGTATAAAGTGCTTACGCAGCTTAAAGTTTTCACTTATACTGAATGCTAGCATAAATATACTTCTGCAGAGTTTTTCATTTGCTGTTGTCTCCCATTTTCTCACGTATCTTTAGGGTTATTGATTAACCTTAGTATTTGAGGAAGAGACCCACCTGTTTTGACACTACCAAAAATAAAGCACCTATTTCTCAAAGTTATTGTCCATGAGTTTTGTCTCAGGTCTGATACAGTCATTATGCATTGCCATAAAATTACTCTAAAAGAATAAAAATAAATTATTTGAGAATGTGAGTGACTTCAAAATTGTTGAAAAAGAGTCGATGTAAATATATATTGAAAGATTTGTAACAGAATCAGTTTCACTTCAGTGTTATGTCTCCATCCCACTGCACTGTGAGGGGTGGTAGCCAAAGAGAAATAAAGACAAATTCAGAATAAATCCTCTCCTTTGAATCTCCTTTTCTTTTAGTATGTCTTTTTTAATAATTTCAGGGTGGAGTTTCCTCATTAATAATAACATTGGTTTACTCCCATGCTTTAGGATTACATTGGGATTAAATACATATTTGTAATATTTATTATTATAGATTGCTCAAGGCAAAAATACATTCTGCAGTTACAGAAATTAAAGAGGATCCACAAGAGGGTCCACAGATGGACTTGTCTGTATTTCATTTGTGAAGGATTAAGGAAACAGTTGCTTCCACATGAATTCCTAGCAAGAAGATATCATATGAATGGTGTATTACAAGGGGAAATTCGAAAATGTTCAAGGGGATGGTCAAGGGACAATGTATTCTGCTGCAGTCCATTGGCTAGATCAGTAGCTGTACCATAATTTTAATTACTCTAAACACAGTTAGTTGTAGAGATGCTTTGTGGTCTTTTATCTGAAATACTCCAGCAATCCCAAAGTGATGTTTTACAGTGGCCTGTGCAGTAATGACTCAGATACGATTACTATGGGACCACATACCAGCAAAGATGTCTAGGACTGCTGATCCCATTAAGCTTTTCTGCTGTATTGCACAGCAATCTTAACACAAATAATCTTCCTCAGTTTAGGGCTACTTGTAGTCCTCATGTGCAAGGGATACACTCTTGCCTAGCATATAGTCAAAAATAAATTCTGTCTAAAAAAATAAAATAAATAAATTCTGTCTAAAAAAATAAATGTTTCTATGCTCCTAGTTTTCTCTGTGGGTGTATGAGAACAGAGGGCAAACCTTCTCCTGACTTTTTAACTTTCCCTCTCCCTCTCTTTTTTTTTTTTTTTTAGGTATTTCTTATAAAAATGTAGTTAGGAAAACATAATTTCTTATGGGAACAGACACATTTAG
Organism: Nettapus auritus; assembly: GCA_011076525.1. NCBI lineage: Eukaryota > Metazoa > Chordata > Aves > Anseriformes > Anatidae > Nettapus > Nettapus auritus. The sequence goes on from CM021765.1 coordinate 48,400,521, forward strand.
GGAGAAAATAACTGTTCAGGTGAAAATCCATTTTTTATCCAATCCTAGTAACTATCTCTTTGTCTGACTCATGCAGAAATTCTGATTAGGGAAAATATGAATGTCATACTAATAGCAAAATTCAATGTTCTTTACCTCTAAACCTTAATACTATTTATTCAGAAAAATATTTTAACAGGAACATCTGGAACATGAATCACTTTAATAAAGGAGGAAGTAAACTAGTAATATTTTATGTGCAACAGTGCTACAGTTTCAGTGATTGCAGTTTCCATACAGACCATATAGGAAACTGCGCAGAGTGCAATTCCAAGACACACTTACCCAATTTTCTGCTAATATAGATGGAATTATAAAACAGATATTTTTAATATGTTTCTTACAAATGACAATTATATGAACTGTATAATAAATGAATACCCAAATACATACACTTTGCACCAAGAAATGGAACCAAATATCACCGAAGCCCGTGACAGACTTCCTTTGACTTCTGTGAAGACTAAATCTGAATATACTTGCAAAGTTGTCTCAATCTCATAAACAATCTGCACAGCTGGGTATTTTGGTAACAGTAATAAACTTTGTTGCTTACGCGCATTAAATTTATGTATGAACTTGTGCTCAGAAGTAACAATATGGTGAACAAACAAGTAAATTTTGAAAACTTTTATATATATGATCTTCAATAAAATTATACTTACTGTGTCATTTTGTTTTCCATGAAAGACTAGAAAATGAAAAACATATATATTAAAATTCATGTTTATTTACCTCTTTACAAAGTATACCTGAACAATTTCCAGAGACCTTGGCCTAAATAATACATGGTAGAGTCTGTAGGCCAAGCAAACTTCTTTTCAAACAACAAAATCCACACAGATCCAATCTTATAATTTATTCTTAGGTTGTGTGATCCTATCTCATGAGAATCATCAGTTCACTTCAATGGATATATTTTGAACTGGTAAAGTATTAGAATTGGTTTACAAGTTTAGTATTGTACAATATTCCAATTTGGATTGCCCGATACTTGTTCCATTAAGGATGACTTTTATTTCACCCTTCCAGAACAAGGTTGTAAAATATTCAAAATCTAGGATTTTTGTTGTTGTTGTTTAGTCTAAAAAATCTTGTTGATCAAGATCTAACATTTAAAATACATTACCTCAATGTCCACATAAGGTTCCTTATTTTGTGAAAGATATGCAAATATTTACCCTTTCTTCAACATCATTTCTCTGTCTCTAACAAATTAACTGCACTGTCATTCTTTAAAGATCTGCATTTAGGGATGGGTGTACTTTTATACCTAGTTTAAACAATAAATATTTCATCAATGATAGAAGATTATTGTAATGTCAGTTCTGGAAGAATCTAATTGAGGTTAAAGTAGAGATATGAAAGACAGTTCTTCCTTTAGTACTACAACTGAATGTAGGCCATCTTGTTTTCTTAAATGAGATAAATAGTCATGCAGAAAGGATATATAATGTGGAGTTTTCAAAAACCCATTAATGACCTATGACCTGTAGTCAAAAGCACTTTTGATTTTGAGAACCCTACCTTGATTTCTCAGAAATTATGAAAGCTGGTCCTCTGTACCACAAAAGAAATTTATAACATTTGATCAATGACAAAAACCTTGAGAAAATCAAGTCTCTCAGATTGGTTCTTGAGTGGTGACAGTGTCTGAATCAAAGGGAGAAGAGAGAAGAATGAAGAACTATCTTTGCAGAGTTATACAATGTGGTATACAGTGGACATTAGGTTTATTTATATGCATTCTCTCCTGAGGATAAATCTTTTCTGAATGACTGAGGTATACAATGCATACCTATATGTGCTTATGTATAATGAGCACATAATTTCTCTGTTTCATGCATTTTTTTCTGCTTACAGTTAATACTACTCATAAGATACAATTTCCATTCCAAACCTGTCATATTCCAATTGGATGGAGGCTATATATAGCATGATATGTGAACTGCAATAAATAATAATAATTATTATTATTTTTTTTTTTACTTTTATACTTACCTTGCAATACTGCTTTTCTGGAAAGGTTCAGTTATACAATTTAAATATACAAATTTAATCCCTGTCCCCAGCCCAAAATTCATTTTAAAACTATTATATCAAAATGAAACATTCCAAAAATAATATTTTACAAACACAGGGGACTGCCTCTTCTTATGGGTAAGACTATATTATGTACAACTTTTCCAGAAACTTATGACTTTTCTTTCTTTCTTTCTTTCCTTCTTTCTTTCTTTCTTTCTTTCTTTCTTTCTTTCTTTCTTTCCAAATTGAGCCTCTAAATAAAATCCGAAGACTTACAAAGTAAACAGATACTGGAAGCACACAGCACTTGAAAAACCCAGTCTTGAAATTCTGAACTTCTCACAATTAATATGAAGAAGCTCTCTAACAAATAACCTTGAAGTCACAGTAAGCTCAAGGGGAATGATATTAGAGGAGACACACAAAATATTGAAAATAAAATAAAATAAAATAAAATAAATAACTTAAATAAAATCAATAGGAGATCACCGTTTCCAAGTTAAAAAAAAAATAAATAAATAAAAAAAATAATAAAGTTTTTATCTTATTTGTCTTAATTATTTGTGCTTTCTCTTACTCGCATCCCCTTTGTTTCAGAGTTCCCATTGAGCAGTTTCTGTAAGGTTGTTGGACCACTGACTTATTCCAAGATCACACATTTGCGCCTGGATGGAAACAATCTCACTCGGGCTGACCTGCCGCAGGAGATGTACAACTGCCTTCGCGTGGCTGCCGAGATCTCACTGGAATGAGATGCCTCAGTCTCAGATTCCCTTCTAAGGGTCATTATTACATGAATTACATCAAGATAACTCTTTAAAATTAAAATATGCCTTAAAAAATGTCAATCTTCATATTAACCATTCTCTTCATTAATATTTAGCATGCAACAGTAAGGCAACACTAAGGAAATGTGTGCATATTTTTACAAATGGTTATATTTAGGAAGCACAAGACTGACCAGATGTGGTGTAAAATATGCTTTCATCTGGTTAGTTAAATTGAAGAAAAATATTTGGCCTCATAGAAATCTACATCCATGTATGTAGTACGTGCCATCTGGTATCAGACTTATCTACATAAGTCAGATGGGTTTCATCAGAGTGTTGAGCAGTATGGGCTAGCCTGTGTAAACAGAAGATTCTCCTCCAAGCAATCCAGCATTCTTAATTATTCTTGCCTTGCTCATATTACCAATCTCAAAGGAAAAGAAATGATTTAACAATATAAAAACAGATTAAAATATATGAAAATATCTTTCAGAGACCATTACAATATACAACAATATACAACTAATGGAATATATGAACAATAACAGGGAAACTAACATTTTTTTCAGGTTAAAAATTGTTTACTTTTGTTCGTTTGTTTGTTTTTTGTCATGCTTTCATCTAAATTTTCATGGCAAAATTTTATCCAGTGCTGATATAATTCCTATTTCAAAATAAGTCATATATAAAAGTATTTTTATTCAATTACTTGCATGCTACTTTTAACCAAATTGTAGAAAATAAAATATAGCATATAGTGTTTCTGTGTCCATATCATTGTCAACTATGTTTCAGTCTTTTATAAATTGGAAGAAAAAAAAAAAAAAAAAAAAAAAAAAGGTTAAAATGTGATAATCTGAGCTATTCTATTTTGCAAAATTTATTGTAAGATTAAATAAACTGTTTTCTCTACTTTCAAGTTCCAATATGTTTATAAAGATATAGTTTAACATTGCAGTTGTGTTGGTCATTAAGTTAATGTCTTATGGAGTTTGCAGTATCGGAGTCACAGAACTATGAAAGTGTGAATTAATTCATCAGCATTGTCAAAAGAACAATAGAATCTCTCAGAAACCACAGACAATAAGTAAAAGGTAATCATAGCTACTCATGATAGGGAAATAGTAGTATATTCTACCTGGGAATTAATAGTCCAAATATTGTCAGCATTCTGGAACACACATTAAAATAAATGTAGCTGGGAATTATAAATAGCTTGCTTGCAAACACAGATAATCCCATGGGTACTCCTTCCCCTCCAACTACAAGGCTATTAAACTCTCAAACAGAAACTCTTATAGTTTCCATAGCAAAAAGAGAAAGTATCACCTCTGGAAAAATGAAAAACAACAACAACAACAACAACAAAACAGTAATAATACTAATTTTAAAAAAAATAAAGATAAAAAAAATCCCAAACCGCAAGACACCTTAGTCAGCACCTTGCCAGTTGATAGTGTTCAGAATCAATATGTAATCCCAAAGAAACCTAAGATTAATAATAATAATAATAATAATAATAATAATAATAAAAGTGAGATGCAGGAGACATTTCCCTACTTATTTTTTTCATTTAGAGTTCGTAAGTGTTATTACTTTTCTGTCCACATACAGGAAGGATTGAAAATAACCTTTGCTACAAGTAAGCTAGAATTTTCATAGAAGAATGACGTCTAAAGCTGGGAGTTTTGGAAAATATCAGAATAGGAATCATTATGGAATAGAACCTAGGCATTGTAAAATGATATGAGGAAAGGAGTTTCACAAAATATTAAAGAATTAATGAGTAGAGAAAGTTATGGGAAAATTATTCAACCACTTTCATAGATTTTTTAACCCAGCTGTCTTGTTCACAGAAAACACTAAACACTAGGACTTCTGCAGCACAAACCAATACTGAAATACATTGCCACTCAGCTGTGATCTAGAAAACAGGACAGAAAAAATTATTTTCAGTTTGTTTCAGTAATTTTACTTTGTGTAAAATGAAACAGTGTGAACAGTGAGACTGAAAATAGTTCACCTCAAGACAGATTAAAACCTGTTGCTGAGGGTAACTGCATAGCCAGTTGTTACATATAAAGCATCCACAGATGTTCACAAGATCTTTCATTCAAGGGACACAGGTGAATGAAGCTCACTGACAAAATATCAAATTATCAAATGATATCAGTGAGCTCCCACAGAAACTGGGGAAACTTTATCTTGCAATAAGTACTTGGACAATTAAAAGAAAATAGTATTTGGCAGCACTGTTTTATGTTGAATAGCTCTTTCCTATGATTCAGAAATTCCCTAAAAATATAAAACAAACAAAGAAACAAACAAAAACAAAAACAAAACAAAACAAACAAACAAAAAACAGAACATGATGTCCATCTGCTAAAGGAGAAAGGGGACACTGTACCCTGTATCTCTTTGTTCTTATACTGTAAGCCACAATACCACACTTTTGCATTAATTGGTCATTCTAATCACTATAAAGATTGCTTAAATTCCCAGTCCCTACATCCAGCAGAAGCAGATATCCAAAGATATATATAAAATACCTTATACTAAGGTACATCAATATACCTTAGTTCTCAGTTATGAAAACTACATCAATAGTTTTGTAGGCACTGGACAGAAACATAGGTGTTCAGTAATCCTTACTAGAGATAGAGCCTCAGAAACTGAGTCACTATAACTTGCGATTTCTGCTCTTCCTGGAAGGTAAGTTGATGGAGCTTGGTTATAAATGCTTCAGCACCCTAGATACAGAAAAACATGTTGCATATACACTTGTTCCCTCCTAACCTTGGTCATATTATGAAATACATCTGTATACAGGAGCAAACATAACTTAAAAGTAAGCAGACATTAATGGATAATAACACAGATGCAGTAGTATGGAGATAATGGAGTCTGTAAATTAGCCTCAACTAAACTTTTTTTAGGACTACAAATATGCCTTGGACAATGTTCTCAGATATATTATTTGATTTTTAGGTGGTCCTTTGTGAAGTCAGGAACTGGACTCAATGATCCTTGTGGATCTCTTCTAATTTGGGATATTCTATGAAATTCTATGAAATCATGAAAATCAGTGGAACCTCCCTCTTATCTTCAATATAAGAAGATCAGAAACTTCATAATTGTACAGACCTTCTATATGAAAATTATCCTAAAGGGCCTATCATGCTTTCTGAAAATAATTTCCTTAATGACCACAGTGCATATGAATACTTGTAGCTATCCAGGTATTGCTAAATTGCAAAGAGCAGATAAAAGTTGTTTTACATAAAATAAATACAGAAAAAAAAAAAAAAAAAAAAAAAAAAAAAAAAAAAAAAAAAAAAAAAAGAACAGAAAAAGAAAGAACATTATTTATAATAACACTAATGGCAATAACTGAGATGGTGGTAATATTTCCATTATAAGTTGTTACTTTTACATTTTTATAGTTATGACATAATAACATTATTGTAATTGAATTTTACTATTGCTGGCCTCAACTTAATTCCTAGTATAAGTATGAATTTAGTGACTGAGAAACTCATTAAAATGATACTAACTTTTTTTTTTTTCCTTTATTAAAAGAAAAAAAAAAAATCTAAAAAGAAGAATCATAGGTTAGTAAAAAACAGGTGTCCAAGTGCAAAAGTTGACTTTAGACCTAGGCTGTGAATTTTGTTCCAATGTTGAACCCAGGAGAGGTGAGAGTTGTCTTTGTCACAAAGAGGTAGAGTGAAGGGACAGATTTTAGGCTAGGGAACAAAATGGTAACAAAAGTCTATCGGAAATATTTATTCTAGGTATTACAGTAGTTTGACAATAAATGTAATTTTAGTTGGAAATATCCCAATACACTTGATAGAAGGAATCAAGTCTATCTGATTACTTGTGGTTATTGTGACTTCTTTACATTCTCTCAAGGTGTTATAACTTTGTGTACATTTCTACAGGTATCTGATCTACCAGAAAACCCTCAGTTTTACCAAAAGGGGAATAAATAAGTGTCTGTTCAGCATATACTAAATTATTTTGAAAACTGGGGACAAGAAAGTAAGACATTTTTAAGAAAGGCAGCTTGAATTTTTGTACCTACAGCTGCAATAAACATACAGTGAAAAGGGTAGGAGTTGTAAGGTTGTAAAAAAAAAAAAAAAAGAAAAAAAAGGAAAAAAAAGCCACTAAGGCAGAACTTCCCTGTAAGAATGTCCCTTGGTCTACGTTTTTTCTAAGCTATGTGAGGTCACTTCCTTTTGTATCTATGAATATACATTATTCTTTAGACCAGTAATTTATTTCAGTCATCCACGGGCAAAAGAGCACTGTAGAGCAATGGACCAGATTCAGGGATGCACAATGAAAGGACAAGAATGCAAAGGAAAAATTGCAAAAAGAGAAATTCAGGCTGGACAGATGAACAAATGCCTCAAAATGAGAGTGCAAACACTGACATGGGTTGCACAGGAAGGCTGAGGACTTTCTGTCCTTGGAGGTATTTACAACCTGTGTTAGCATTGCCCTGATCTTTGGAAATTAGGTTGAACTAAATGTCCTCCAGAGTTCCCTTCAAACATATTCATAATTTATATGAATATGTGATTCCAGGAATGATGGTAAGTAATAGAGAAAAAATATATATATATATCAGTTTTAAGGACCATCACTACATTTGAAGAGTTTTGCTTTAAATTCAAGTGGAAAATTTATCATTTTACATTCCAGTCTATAATTCAAACTCCCCTGAAACTTACAAAATCATAACTCAGCTAACATTTGGATATAAATTCCATAGGTAAAAACTGTGGAAACTTTTATTTGGTACCCACATGTCTACATCTGGCTTGTGCAAATCTGTTCCCATTCTGACACTTGTGAACTACTGATTACTAGCAGTGAAGGTAGAGATCCAGACTATCTAACTCTTAAATGTGGGACAGCACTGTCAAAGATGCTTAGATGTCTACACAAAATAATGCAGTCAGTCTTAGGAGCTACCACCCGAATGGGAAAAGTGCTCATGGGGAACATTTCATCTGAACAAAAGGAAAAACCTCTTTACTGTGAGGGTGACAGAGCACTGGTATAAGTTGCCCAGAGGATCTGTGGAGTCTCCTTCTCTGGAGATACTCAGAAGTCATCTAGACAAAATCCTGGGCAATGTGCTCTAGAGAACCCTTCCTGAGAAGGGAGGTTGGACTAGATGATCTCTGGAGGTTCCTTCCAACCTCAATCATTCAGTAATTCTGTGATTCTGTGACATTTTGGTTCTCACTTTTTTTTTGCAGATTTAGATTTTGGATAAAAAGACTCTATTTGTAAGAAAATAACTTAATCAAGAAGCTATATAAATTTCATGGATAAATATTTCTTAAAGCTTTTCTACTTAATGTGAATAGTTGAATACTAGCTGACACAGAGGAAGTCAAGATGAGCTAAATCTGCTTCAGGGCATTCACCTTGGATGAAGGAATGTCAGATTGGATGGGACATTTTATTATGCAAAGGAAAACAGTTTGCTGTTATGGGCTATAACAGGGAAAAAATATTCCCATATGTCCACATGCTGTAACCAAAAGAAAGATTTCTCTCTGAGGGAAAAGAAGCTTCCAAAAGTGCCCAACTTGAGCAAGTTCAAGGTTATTTCTCCGTGAATCACGTAAACACTTCACCTTGAATATTTCAGTTTGCATTCTTTACTTTCTTTAATTTAATCTTATTTTGATGGCTTTTGTGGAACCCTAGGTTTTTGTTTTGTTTTGTTTTGTTTTGACTGTGTGGTGTTTTTTTGTTTGTTTGTTTGTTTGTTTGTTGGCTGGTATTTACGTGCCTTTGTCCAATGTACAGAAAGGTGTAGATATATAAACAAGAGAGAAGGATTTCAGGAGGAAGCAGTGTATCTGAAAAATTATACGTTGCTATTGTTTGGTGTTAAAAATTATGATTATTTATGGGTGAAATCCTATCTACCTTTTATTATTATTAATTTTCATTCTTTCTTTTTAGAATTTGAAATCATTATCTGCAGATCTGAAAACACTTTTATAGCAAGTCTTGATTACTAAAGCAGTCACTATGTATTTAGGTATTATCCTCCTTGCACAATTCCTCTGTGGTACAGCATACCTTTGTATCTTGAAATTGTGAAAGAAAAGGATAAAAATAACATAATAAAAAGGCAGTGAAAAAAATATGGAAAATATTTTAAAGTAAAAATTTGAGTCCAGATGACAGAATGGAACTACAGGATTTAGTTCAAGTGAACTTGAATTCTAAAAAAAAAGCAAAAAACTTGTATTTAAAGAAAAGTGATTCTTCTGGCAAAAGAAGGCAAATCATACTCATTTCACAAAGAAAATTTTACAGGATCACAGAGTTTTTTATTCTCTCCAAGAAAACAATCATCAACAATGTTTTGAACAAGTATCTAAATTCATCACTAATAATACTTTCAACTGTTAATAAAAACAAAAATATCACATAACTTAAGATGGTTTTAGAATGCTGCCTATGCCTTCTTTCAGATTAAGTCATAAGAGTTTAAGCAAACATAGATTATTCTGGTTATCATATAAGCCATGTTTTTATTGTTGTAGAAAAGTACCTACTATAGAATCTCAGTAACGGAGGTTGGAAAATGCAAATATTTCTTCACACTCAGACTCTGTTAGTCTTTTTGGTTCCCAAGAGACAGGCACAAATTTTTATGAGAGAAAGCAGTAATGTCTAGGAAAACAATGAATAATGAGAATGGCAGCAATTTTTTTATTATTTTATTTATTTATTTATTTATTTATTTTTTTCCCAGAAAACATAACCACCTCCTTAAAATGATATGACATTGGCTAACTTTAGGTTTCTATCATTCATTAGATGTGCAAAAAATCACATATCTCATATCTCTTGAGAATATCCCTTGAGGAGTTTCTTGCTAGCTGTGTCTCTGAGCATAGTCTCGTTGCCTGCAAGGTAGCGTAACTTTCCTCTAATAATATATTTTCTTAATAGATGGATGAGCTCCTTGCAGGAGTTGTTACATCAGCACTTATTAGAGATAAACACTACTATACTTCAATATTACTGACCTCGAGAGCTTCTATTTCAGGAGCTGCTAGTATGGAAGTTGCAGCTCCTTGTATCATTCCCACTGTAGCTCTAACAGTTGTTGTATCACTTAGTATCAAAGCCACAGAGATGTCACAGTTATCAGGTAGCCTTTGGATATGCAAAAAAAAAAATGGGCTCTTAGATTTAACTGTATGGACAGTTATGCTGTGCAAAAGAACGTTTTTGATGTGTCTTAGCATGGGATAAATTGTGCAAGAGAGAATTGTTAGCTGATCAGCCTGACTAGAGAATAAATTCCAAAAAATTATAAAGACACTTTGGAATGTAGTGAATAATATCTGTAAAAATATATTACTATTGAAACATATGTAAGATTACAGACAGAAGCACTGGAAGTTTTTATAAATTTCATACCCTATAAAACTATTAGTAAGATTAAGATATCTAGAAGGTAAACAAGCAATGTCTTTCAAATTTATTTATTTTTCATGAACTTTCCAGTACCTCATCACATGAATCTGCTGTACATCTTACTTTATAGACTGGTTTCCAAACTGGATAAAAAAATGTTTTGTGAACTTCACATTTAGTTTTCACCATGAGGACCATATCACAGCCAAAGAAATAAACACCAAAACTAATAAGTTCTCAAAAAAAAAAAAAAAAAAAAAAAAAAGCCAAAATTATATGCAACTCTGTGTTGATTCTGAAAAGAAGTTGTGATTTCCTGTATAAAAATAAGATATATATATATATATATATATTTAATGTGGTTTCTTAAATGTGGGAAAGAAAATTCATCCCCTGCAGGATTTTTCAGTCCCACTCTAGATTCAGTATGACAGGTATCCAAAACCACGAAATGAGATGTATATACCTGTTTAGTGCAGAAAGAAACTAGTCATTTAGCTCTGGGATTCACAGAAGCTATTTGATGAGTGGGAAATCAGCTGAGATAAAGAGTAGGCAATGATGGAAAATGACCATGCTCCTTTATGGTCTCTGGAATGCTGCAACATGCTTGGATAGTGATGGATGTATGAATTCTGCCATGGAGCTGGGCTCTGCATCTTTCTTCAGAGAAAAAGATGTTGTGAATTGTCACCAAAGTGCTTGTTGAGGAATTTCATCTACAGTGTAAAGAGATAGTTTCAATATATTCTTTCTGAAAGGAAGGTTGCCACCTGGAGTGTTCATGGTGAGTGAGATTCTAACTTCAAATTAGGACTCTGGAAGATAGCACAAATGCCTATGGAAATGCCAGTTCTAGAAAATTACAACCAACATGACAGTTAATTTCAATACTTCCCAAAGAGTATCTACATTAAAAATTAGACCAAAATAAGTTATAATTAATGGAAAATAAAATATGGGCTGGATAGTCACATAGTTTATACCATTTGGATTTTCTTTTTAAATATTAAAAAATCACCTGATACTCAAATTTCTCATCTATCAAAATCAGTATAGTATGGTTTTATTATAAGAGGACTACATATATATATATTGATATATATATATCATTAAGCTCTAGGATTGCTCTTTTTTTGAAACCCTTGTTATTCTTTTCAGAAGATATATCTTTCTATAGATCTAAGCTTCTCAGAACTCATCACCGTCTGGTGAGAAGCTAAACAAATAATTCAAAGAATTTGCACTTTTTAAACAATAGAATTTAATAAGAAAACAAAGGAAACACTACTAAAAAGTTTCACCATCTGTTTCACTATCTTTATTCTAACTTAAAATATTTAGTCAATGAGTTTATTTTTCAAAACTGGAGATATACAAAATAGTCATTGAGTGACTTATTCATGATTTATTTTACCATTAGTTTCCTAGAAAATATTAATAATCTAAATAGTCATATGGAGAGCCAAGACCTCAGTGTATGTGTTTAATTGATAAACGTATAAATTGGGTATTTAATTTAAGATATACTTAACATATACAATTGTACATCTAACATTTTAAAAATCAGGTCCCTGGTATTAACATAGGATAGATTTGTTTTAGTATTGAAATTGATGAAAACTTGAAAACAAATTAAGGTAAGAGATTAACAGCTACTTTTAATTCATAGGTTATCTAAATCTAGCTAGCCAAGGTAAATACCAGATCTTGGCATTGTTGTGGAACTTTTGTTGTGTGACTGTGTTAAAGAGCTCAAAATATAGAGAGAAAAGCAACAGACAGACAAATCATTCCTTAATGAAGCATAATCAGGAGAGCTTGATATTTCCATTAAAAGCTGAGCTTTTAATTACTGTGTTCTGAATTTAGCTGCTCTGAAATGATCTATTTAAACTGAAATACTCATTTCATAAGGAAGTGAGGGTGTGCAAAACATAAACCATCAAAATATTTTTCCAAACTTTTAGGATAAGACCAGATCTTCCTAAATCCCATATAAACCAGGAGTCAAGTGATATTTGCATTTCACAAAATAAGCCAGCTCAACAGTTTTCCAGGATTCCCTTAACCAGTGCCCCCTATCTGAACCTGAGAGCTCACCAGGTAAACATGGTATACTTTATCTGACCATATATGCGCAGAATGCCTGTTTAAACAAGACAGGCATCTCCTAACTGAGAGGTCTAGGCAGGCAGTTCTAGGATCTATTTAGCCTTTGGAGTTTGATCCTACCTCCTCTGGAGCTAGGAAATGCAGGCACCAGTGCTCCAGCCTTCTCTTGAACCTCTGTACTGTTCAAGGAGGCTGTTCAAAGGACTGTTGCAGAGATGAATGCATGGTCTTGATATTACTTTAAGAGAAGGAGAGAGGCAGAGTTCCTGCTCCTAAATCTGTTTCTGATGTATGCTTAGTTTTGGTTGTTTTGTTGTTTGTTTGTTGTTGTTGTTGTTTTCACCAGGAATGAAATGAATTATGTGAAGTAACATGTCTGTAGGAGCTGGGTTTGGCCTTTTGGGCTAACTACCTAAAAGGAGCTAGACTGATGCCCTCACTCATCTTCTTTATTTTAGATTCCTTGGTCTTGCCAACCTAACTGCATATCTTTTAAAATAAGTAGCTCTTATTAACTGGGATATTTCATGCAGGGTAATCAGGCTTTTGTCCTTCTGACTCTGAGTAGGGCTTGAAAACTAGAGCTTCTTACTCTATATTTTAAGCAACAATGCAAAAAGAGAAAAATCTCACCACTAGGTGCCAATCTACAGAAGTGATAGAGGCAGAGGGAACCCTGAATAAATATAAACACCTGGATTAAATGGATCACACGGCTGTTTGTAACTGCAGAGTATATGGTGACGGTGCTTAAACTGTGCATAGACTTTGTTTCTGCAGATTTTGAATCATCACCATTTCTCCAGTCACCCTGAAGGGAGCTTAAGTGAATTTGAGGGGGGGGGCGGGGGGGGGGGGGAACTGATTTTCCTTTTAGGCAAGACACCTAACATTTTAGTAAAGTAGTACCCAAATTAGGCACTCGGGATTGCAGCCTTTGCTAAATGGAGCAGTCCACAAGGCTGGTGAATTAGCTCTGCTTGCAGTATACTCCTGGGTTTGCTGGTAATGAACTGTACACATGCTTGATGTTTAACAGACCTTGCTTCATACTAAATCTGAGTCATATGGCAGCCATTATTGAAAGAAAGCAATGCATTTCTTTCCTGTCAGCAAAGCTGATACTGAAACAGAGCAACTGCTCTCACAGCAGTCTCAGTTGTTCATATCTCTTGTCTGTGGATCGTTATAGTCTCTGTCTTTTTAGCCATTCCAGTCTTTCTTAATCATATGGGCTGTTCAATTCCCAAGCAAGTACATCACTCTACTCAAGGAGATTTTAATGCCCTCTGTGATTATTAGTGGTTATTGGTTATTGGTTATTGCCCTCAATCTCTGATTTTTATTTTTTTATTTTTTGAGTGTCTATTATGACATTGATTAGCAATGTGGACTGCTGGGAGAAATATGTAGCAAAAATTCTGTAAGAGTTTCAGACATTTTTAAATTAGAATAATCTCAGCAGTACCTTTTAAAAAGACATCTAGGATCCACAGAATAGGTATTTGCAGGATTTTGTTTTTGTATTAATATTTGCACTTCTTTTTATTGTCATGAGATAACATTGCAAACATGGGGGGGTTGGACCTGATGATCTCTGGAGGTCCCTTCCAACCCCTACAATTCTGTGGTTCTGTGATTCTGAAATACAGTTTTAGAGATAGTTCACGATCTCAGGAACATTTTGTGTTTCACTGATATTTGTCTTTGATTGCTCAGCTTTACAGCTTAAAAGTGACCTTGTTAACACAAAACTCTCAGTCCCCTCTTACAGAAAATAAGGCTCTGGAGAGTGTCTCAGGTTGGATACTCACACTGAAAACCTCCCAAACCATTAGTCATTTTAGGAAATCTTGGCCATGGCCTTTTATTAGTCTGTAAAACTTTATCACCATATACTTCACTCTTTAAATAATAAAGATGATGGAAAACCATACAAAACAAATGCATGAAGGAGAATTTGTGGGTAATCTTAATGGTTTCATGGAAAGTAGGCTTTTCTGCAACATCTGCTTGTGCACCCAAACAGTCACATGTTCCTGAAGAGCTCTTTCCAAAACTTTGGAGTGCATGTAAGAATACATATTGTAGCCATCACAGAGCCATCACAGTCTTAATATATTCTTTAAAATATTACTGATTTTGAGGACATTTCTCTCTAGTGTTTTTTTTCCTACCTTTTGCATCAGAAAAAAATAATAATAATAATAATAAAATAAAAAAAAAAAAATACACCTTATAAAGAGCAAGTGCTTTTTTTTTTTTTTTTTTTTTTTTTTTTTTTTTTTTTTCCTAGTGAAGAACTGCATCTTTAAAAAAGATGGCAACATATGTGTTTGATAAGGATCAAATCTGTGGTCTCCAGATCCACAAAGGTCGCATTGTGACCTGCTTCTCCTTTGCTAAACAGTAGTTCACTCAAATAGTACCACCACCTGTCACAAGGTAAGCTAAAAGTCCCTCTGTCCATGACTTCTGTGATAACATAATGAACTTCTGTACATGATTAGCAGGTTAAAAGGTAAATTCAGACCCTTCTGAAGATAAATTCATTATTTTAAAATGTGCAACATCTGGGAACTTGTATTTAAGTGTCACAGAAGGTATCCGCCACCAGTACTCACTGTTTAAAACCTTTCAGTATATCTGTGAAGGTCTTGGCTTCTTCTTTAAATGGTGAACAGATCTCAGAAAGTCCATATCTTCTCTATGCACTCTGTGAAGATTTAGCACAAATACAAATCAGACTTGCATTGTACTGTCTGGCTTTGACAAGAATTATAGATACACTTTTCATGTTCAAGGCTCCTTAAATCATTTGTTACTGAACTCACGGCTATTGTAACATTCATACAGTAGCACTTTCTGCTTTTCTCCACCTCTCTTCTGTAGAATCTAGCTGATCAACTTTCTTGACATTAACATGCAGCACCTTGACTGCTGCTGGATGTCAAAGGTAACATTTTAAGGCCTAGGTGTTTAAAATTGCACTCATAATGAAAAATTGAATGTAGTACATATAATTTTTTGCTTATAGGTATTACATCTACTCAAAGCTAGAACTTTTATTTTGAGGTATAGATGTAAATTTTTTCCATATAATTTAAGAATTTGAAATGTTCAGCATAGCACTCATGAAGGAATAAGTTTTATCCCTTACTTATAAGAAAGCCCTAGTAATTTGTATGAGATGCTAGAGAGTCTGGAGTTCTAACAGGGTGAAACACATAAACACTTGTTTCATTTTTAAGCACATACTTAAACTATGTAAAAATAACAGGTAATGAGGGTGTATTTTATTCCTATAAAAAAGCAAGGTAGTACAAATATTTACTCATGAACAATTTTTTATTATGTGTTTAACATTCACCTTACTGAAGTCACTGGAAGCTGAACACATACTTAAGGGTTGATTTCCATCTTTTTGTTTTATTTTATCTTTGCAAGATAACACAGAAGAGTGAGGATTAAAATGAAGATTAGATTACTAGATATTTATTTCTGTTTTTAAACTTCTTTTTAGACATTCTTAGGAATCAAATTATTAAATATTAGGATATAATTTGTTAGAGATTTTATTGATAAAATGAATTAGACTAGACTGTAATATATTATATAAATTTTATAACTAATATAAACATAAAAGTTATGAGTATATATTTTGTGTTTTGAGTGTTTTCATTAGCTTTTCCCTTAAAATACTTAGATTCTGTCTTTGAATGTCTAGTTTTCCTGATATTCATCTGTTACTTTAAGTTTGTACCGGAAAAGAAAACAAAGTACTTAACATCAGAAATATGTGTCTATGTTTTGGAAAGCAAGTTGGCTGGAAAGAGTTTACTTTAGATCAATGATAAAACAAGATAATTAATTGGTGCCTTGATAATTAAAACCAGAGATCACTGCAGGAGGCAATGGAGAGCATGAAGTCTTTGAAGAAATATATGCAAAAATATCTCAGAAAAAAAAAAAAAAAAAAAAAAGGGGGAAGAAAAGAAAAAAAAAAAAGAAAAGGAAAAGGAGTATTTTAATCCTTAGAGAAATGGAAATAGATTAAATAGATTATTAAAAAATTCTTAGGGAATGCTTTTGCTATCTTCTTCTCTTAATCAAGAATTATGTCTTTAAATGGCATGGCAGCATCTGCATTTGATCAAAATCAAATAAAAGATTTCCTTAGGAACAGATGGCACTGTTTTTAATTCATTGTGGCCAGTTCAGGTATCATAAGAATGAATTATGATGCAAGCAAGCTTTGCATGTAAAGTATCAATTGACAAAAATGTTGAATAAAGGTACTTTTTGTGTTACCTGTTTCATCTAGACCAGTTCCTCTCATCTGCTAAACTATAAAAATCAAACTACTTCAGCTCTGTGGCTGTTTGATATTAAAACCAGGATTTCCTGTCTTTTCTTGCTTAGGTGTTGAGGTGCCTTAGCTATTTTAGGGGTTAAAAGCTGTAGTCACTGATGCGTATATATTAGGCTGTATTCATAGAACACAGCTTGTAGCCTGACTTAAGCTATTACAGTCTAACAACAGTGACCAATAGAAGAAAAGAAGATCCAAGAAAGCTGAGGTAAGACCAAATTCTGAAGCAATGTCAAATTAGAAACAATAGCTAATAAGGTGTGCATGGTAATGCGGCTGGGAATGCTAGCATGCATTTCAAGTTTTATATGCTATTAATTCTTAGAATAAAAGGAAGCAAACACAGTGGTTAGCAGCCAAAGGCTGTGTATTTGCACTGATTTCTAGCTGTCTTCAGATTGCTCCAAGAACTTGACTAACAAGGTAAATTATTTTATATTTCTTTTTTAAAAAAATATTAAGATTAAGAATATTTAAATAGTGAGACGGTACTATTTCACTGTGTAAATTAAATATGATATTCTTCAAATACTTGGAATATTTCCAGATAGCAGAATCTGAGGCTGGAAGATCTGTAGGATACTACACTTGTTATTGGTAATAACAAAAATGAAAACTATTAAATGACTACATATGTTATACAGCGATTAACTGAGCTATTAACCTTACTGGTTCATTAACCATATGAGAGAATTCCCTCTGTATTTAAATATTATTTTTGCTAAAACTAATATCCTTATTTTGACTAGAAATCTCAGTTCTTTCTTACCTCTGCATTGCAAAAAGCAAACTAAATAACAGAGTTTGTAAAGCTTTTGTAGCTTTTGTGCTGCACAGATATGTCCTGTTAGAGCAAATTATCATTGAAAATGTTGTTCATTGTTTAATGGTAGAAGAGTATAAATAAAGCAAGTAATTAAGTAGGTAAAACCAATACAAGAAGCATGAAAGTATACGATATACCTTGTTTAGGACTTACTTTTTATGTAATTTAGATCAGGCATTTATTTTGGCTGTTTGCTTTAGAGAAAAAAAAAAAATCATAACTTTGGATTTGAAAAAGGAAGGGGGGGAGGGGAATGGATTACTCGATATTCTGTCCAAGCTCTTTAAGAACATGCCCAAAAAACAGCTGTTAAAACACTCTTTGATCTTTCACTTTTCTGTGATGACAAAAGACCTGGAAAATCTGATCCAGATGACATTATAATTTAGGACAGAGGAAAAACAGAAAAAGATTTTATGATTAGTTTTAAATGGAATAACACTGACAACAAAGGTATGAAGATCATCATAGTATTGATAACATTATTGAAAATAATGCAGTTCCTTAACTAGCTTATGCAAAACAGCTCTGTATAGGAAAATAAATTTATAAGAAATAATGATTTAATGTCAGAGAAATGATCC
>CM021765.1:48423718-48505905 GCA_011076525.1 Nettapus auritus
AATATATATATAATTAATATATATATAATGCCGTTGTATGGCATATATATATAATTAATATATATATAATGCCATAATATGGCATTATATATATATTAATGCCATAGGTAACAGAATTTGGCTGTTCATAAAGGAAATATTATTTGCAATGTAATACAGCTTTGTTAATCTGGTATATTGTTAGAGAATTGTGTTAAAACAACTAATTGTTCTTCTCCCCTTCCAAGGCAAATGATGACTCCAAAAGTCTGTCCAAGTCTTTTGCTATTATTCTTAGCCCATTCTGTGTGGACTCGAACTGTGAGACAAGTTTATGATCTGGATCCTGAACATTGGTCTCACTACACTTTTGAGTGTCCACAAGAGTGTTTTTGTCCTCCTAGTTTCCCCAATGCATTATACTGTGATAACAAAGGTCTTAAAGAAATACCTGCAATCCCAGCAAGAATTTGGTACCTCTACCTTCAAAACAATCTAATTGAAACAATTTCAGATAAACCTTTTGTGAATGCCACTCATCTGAGGTGGATAAATCTGAACAAGAATAAAATCACCAACAGTGGAATTGAGAGTGGTGTGCTGAGCAAGCTGAAAAGGCTGCTTTACTTGTTCCTTGAAGATAATGAATTGGAAGAGGTGCCTGCTCCATTACCAGTGGGCTTGGAACAGCTAAGACTGGCTAGGAACAAAATCTCCAGAATCCCAGAAGGAGTCTTCAGCAACCTGGAAAACCTTACTATGTTAGATCTGCACCAGAACAATTTGTTGGACAGCGCTCTTCAAAGTGACACCTTCCAAGGACTCAACAGTCTCATGCAACTCAACATAGCAAAAAATTCACTCAAAAAGATGCCTTTAAGCATTCCAGCTAACACTCTCCAGCTGTTTTTAGACAACAACTCCATTGAAGTGATACCAGAAAACTACTTCAGTGCAATACCCAAAGTGACTTTCCTTAGGCTGAACTACAATAAATTATCTGATGATGGTATTCCCCCAAATGGGTTTAATGTTTCTTCTATTCTAGACTTACAGCTGTCTCATAACCAGCTCACTAAAATTCCACCTATCAATGCTCATCTTGAGCATCTTCACCTTGATCACAACAGAATCAAAAGTAAGTGTGTATTTTCAATTAACAATAATTCTTTGAAAACGACTTTAACTATAGAAATTACTCTTTGAAAGAAAAGAGTAAAAATGTGCCACAGGCTATAGGGAGATAAACAAAAAAACCTCCCTTGGGCCAACTTTCAAGTCGGTTCTAAAATATGACAACCAAATATAATTATGTAAGTAATACCACATTTGATTTGTCAATTCAGATATCAAAAATAAATAAATAAAATAAAATACAAACAGATCAGAAGGTCAGAAATATAGGTCGCTTAAGGAAAATTTTTGCCTGTGCATCTGGATATATACATACAACTAACCATTTTGGGAGAAATTAAATTTTCCCACAGATAAGATAGGAATAAACAAGAAAGAAACAACCTTAAAGTACTGGAAGCATCATGTTAGGATATTCAAAACTGCATGACTGCTAATTTTCCAAAGCTCCTGAGCATCTTAGAAACTTAGAAATTAACTAACTTAGAAACTAACAGAATCAATGTTGGTTCAGCTGATTTCAACATCTCTCTTCTACCTAAATTATCTAAAAAAAAAAGAGCCTAATGTGAGAAACCCTTAAAACAGAATTAAATGTTATCTGCAGTCAAAACAGTCATTTCAAGTAGAACTAATTACATTCTGGTTATTGAATATTTCAAGCTTGAATATCCTACTATATTTTATTTTTTATGTACAAAATGCTGGTATTTATAATTAATCTTTCTTCCCCATTTTTTTTTTTTTTTTAACTAACTTTACAGAAGCTTCATTGTACTAATGCTTATCTCCTCAAATGTCTTCTTTGTATAAATGACACAGGACTTTATTCTCAAGGCAATATAAGCCTGTCATGTCATAATTTTGCTTCTAGCAATGCTTCAGGCATTCATCCCAGTACAGCAAGAACATGGTAGTTAGGTATATAGGGTAGAGAGAGCATCTGCTCACAAGTTCTTCAGATCCTTTAAGATCCAAGTTCTTAAATCCTTTAGTTTACTAATCTGTGATTGCCTCTTGCTAGACAGTACAGTAAGCTGTTTCATGCCAGAAGCCAAAATCAAAGTTATCACTTTCTAATTATCACTGCGCCTCTCCACATTTTTCATCTTGTTACAGTGATTTAATTGAATAAATGGTTCCTTACTTCTGTGTTGTGTTACCATAGTTCACAAAGATACTAAAATACCAATTTGGCTGTTCTATCAAAGAAAAACCTACCAGAAGAAGATAGCTATTAACAATTTAATTAACTGAATGCAGCAAATCAAATGTATGAAACCTCATATAGATAAATTAATTTTGCACAACCTAAACATATTTAACTGGCCTGCAAAAAGCCAAAGAGTTAATTAAAGTTAGGGCTCATGACATATGTATTCACTGAACGTGTTTCATTGCCCCCTGGCTACAAAGGGATTTATTTTAATTGTTTCACTGCAGGGCCTCAGGAGTAGACTTTATCTCCTGTCTCTTTAAACGGACACCAAATTAAAATCAATGGAATGTAACTTGCCCAGTTAAGATGTGTTTTGTGTCTAGGAAGCACAAACCCTTTGAACAGCTACCAAATTATTTTATTTTCTTTAATAAGATTAATAATAGGTTAAAACCTGGAAAAGTCACCCATCTAGTATCTAAAAACTCAAGTCTCATTTTCCAATGATCCTAAGTCACAATAATTTCCCACAAGATTTACATTACTAAATGTATTTACCACTTTTAAAAATGGGACATTCATTAACTGCTTAATCACTTTGAAAGGTTGCTCTCATTTATTTATTTATTTATTTATTTATTTATTTTATTTTTTTTTGCAATGATGATTTATTCTTAGTAGCTATGTATAAAATACTCAAATAAAAATTTTACTGAAAGAAGTCTTTGGGCCAAGCCCAAATATCCATTATCAGGTATTTGGAAGAAAATGGTAAAATGGTTCATGTTCTAGATTCTGACTTATTGTCAGACCCCTGAGCTATAACTGCTACTGGCTTCTTTGATGAAAGAATCCAGAAACATACAATTTACCATGTTTATCCTTGGTTACTTAATTAATAGTAGTTAATTAATATATAAAAAGGAGAAAGGGAGTCCAGCTATTTGAGTTAGACCACAATGGGTGCAGCTGTAGGTTACAAGATTAAACCAGAATCATCCTTGTGATCATATATGTCATAAGATACATCTTCTATATAAACTAATTTTCTAAATGTTGAGAGGCTATGAGTTTTGTTGCAAAACAAAATAAGATTTTTTCTGGTTCTTCAGCAGATGCACAGTATTAGTCAGTAATGAGGAAGTTTTCTCCTATAGCAGCTCCAGAGCCTCATTTTTAAATATCATTGTACTTATCAATACTCTTGACCACATATGGATTCATGTTATTTGAATAAATCATCCCAGATTCTAGTATCTATTTTGAATTAGTCATACAGTTCTCTAACTTAGGAAATGGAAAGAGATACACAATTCCAGATGGAAATTCAATCAATTTTAGGGAGAGCTGAATCACCTTTTGGACTTATCAGTTTCTCTCCAAAGTTTATAAATAGAATCAAATGATTTGCTTAGGCTGACACTATTGACTGCATACATCAGTTTAAGTGGATGCAATCCATATAACTGAATTGTCCTGTCCCTCTTGTTTCTGCTGGCAAAATTCATCAATATATCCATGAACCCCAAGTTTGAAAGAGAAGAAAGAGAGACTTTTACTCTTCTGATAATTTGGCATGATTTGCTATTTACAGAAGGGAAACAATAAAAGACCAAACCTCTTCATAACACACACCATCAAGAAATCACTTCACAGGTTGCTTGTTATTACATAATATCTTCCTCAAAATTAAGGTTAGAGTAATTAACCCAGTGAAGACTAATATACTGAGATATAAAGAACTTTAAGGACTTCTTGGTTTTCAAATTAGGAAAAAGTATATTCCATTGCACAAGTTTTATTACTTCAGTTAAAGAGAACTGTACTGAAGAATTTGAAAGAACAGGAAAATACAGACATTAAAAGTTTCAGACATTATATGAACAGGTCCTCTGATTCAATATTGTTATCATTTTGAACATTAGATCTTCAATTAAGTACATCTGCAAAAAAATTCTACATTATCATTGCAGTAAGGTCTTTGAAAATCTACAGCATTAGCCTTGTTTTGCTCCCTCTGAGGTCAAAGATTTATGTCTCAATAAATACAGACAGTTGTTTAAGCTAGTTTCATCTCTGTCCAAGAAAAAAATTATGTATCTAGTACCTTTTAGTCATAATTACAGAACATTAAATATGCAGTTCACTGGTCTCTATTACATTATTTAACATGTTTTCTTACATTAACAATGAAGTAATTCATTGTTAATTCTGTGTTTTTCCAACTCTGACAAGTGACTCCCATAAAAACACAGGTGCAAGGCTGTTATATTTGTCTTCATTTTATCTTGAACCCTTCCCATGGCAATTACCTAAAAAGTTTAATCTATATTTTCAGGTGTCAATGGTACTCAGATATGCCCAGTCTCAATTACTGTAGTAGAAGACTACGGTTTTTATGGTAACATACCTCGCCTCCGCTATCTACGCTTGGATGGAAATGAAATTCAGCCTCCAATTCCATTGGACATCATGATATGTTTCCGACTACTGCAAGCTGTTGTTATATAAACATATTGCAGTGTCAGTCTTGTGCTGTGAGAATTCTAAGATACAAGTTTTGCTGGAATGAAACTTGTTCTAACTCATAAATCAAGAAGTAACAGTTATATTTTGACTTTAATTTGTTCTTTGCTTGCATCTTTTCTACAGCTGAAAAGACTGTTTTTCTTTTAGAAGAGATTCTGGATCTACATAAGACATGCATAATATTTTACCTAAGATTTCCTAATGCAAGTATGTTGAAAAACATCTGTTGTAATATCCCAAATATTCCAAAGAGAATTCTTACCTAATCTATCTCTCTTGTCAGAACCTACAACATCTAACCTATTAACATTATTGATATAGACAAATTGTTTCTCCTTGTAGTTTTTACCTGCTAACTAGCATAAAGAATGTGGATAGACTTGACTAAATACACGATAGAAAAATCATGTTTTACGTGAACACTAGTTATCAAAACTGTCAGTCTTTAAGACTGTCTAACAATGAACAGCCACTTAACATGTAAATAATTCATAAATTGTTGTCATTCCTTGAAGATAGGAAGACTGATATAGGTATTTCGAGACATGAAATGTGTGAGATTTAGGTCCCAAAGCTATATACCAAATATATATTGCTATATGACTTATTCGGTGTGTGATTTCAAAACTGAAATACACTTATCCAACTCAAATCCATGACAAGGGAATATGACATGAAATCTTACTCTATCAAAGTGACAATTTTCTGCTGTTTCATTCTTCAGTATTCCATTCCTAATGTTGACATAATTTCTTTCTTCAGTTTCGGGATTGTCATTAAATATTTGGTTTATATTTTGTTTCCATAGAGATAAAACCAAGAACAGTAATGATTACCTATCACAGAGTAAGTGCTTTACAGAAATTAAAATGTCAAGTTAACATACCAGTAATAAATATAAAATTAAGAAATTAAGAGAAAACCTTCCCTTCCCCAACTACTCACAATTTACTTACTGAACTAGGCAAATATTTGTATAGGAAGTGTATCAGATTAAGCAAATACAACAAACTCAGAGCAGTATTTAATTATCATATACATGCACATAACAACACTGGATTTTGGAGAAGTCCAGGCATTTAGATCACAGCAAATTCACAACTTGCTAACAAGAGAAAAATAAGCAGACATTTTTTTATTTATTTATTTATTTTTTTTCCTTCTGTGTGTATGTTTTGTTTTGTTTTGTTTTGTTTTCTAAGGTAATATACTGGGATTTCAATACATTTCTCAAATATTTGACTCAAATATTCACTGGGACAATATGACATTTTTGTTATTTCTGATAGCCAGCATAATAGACTATCCATCAGTCATATTATTTCAGTCTCTTGTATTTGTAAATAGAAGCAATTAGTTGCTCTTCAGCATCTTGCATCTATTTCTAGCATTTCAATACTGGCCTCTGTAACAAATATTTTAAACCATGCATATGCATGTGGTATACTTTTTCTTTGAAGATAAAACATTTTCTTAAACTTAGGTCTTTAAAAGTGCCAAAAATTGTAACTTTCAGAGGTTTCTTTTTTTTTTTTTTTTTTTCCAAAGGCCTTTCAAAGGCTTCAGGCCTTAATCTCCTCCAGTGCACTTTTGTATATAATCCAGTATAGAAACCCAGCATAGAAATAACCCCTTTTTCAGTTCATTTTTCATTTTCAGTTCAATTTCTGTTCATTTTATGTGATTTCTGGGAAACTTCTGCCCTTTTAGCAAAATATTTTCTGTTCCTCTATGTTTAACCTATATGAAAAAAAAAAGAATATTTAAAAAGTGTCTACAGTATATATGCATGTTTACCTATGTTCTTTATTTTAGTAATAAGATAGTAATTTATTTTTTGAAAAAAGAAAAAAATTTGTGTGACATTGTTACTAATTAAATTATAACAACGATCACCTGCTTGTACTTGGAAATTAATTTCTACTTATAACAAACAAATATACATATTACAGTGTGGGTATTTACAGGTATATATGCACAGTCTTAACGGACAATATTGGAAAACATCCTAAACTTCCAGACAAAGATTATGACACTTTAGGCACTATTTGGTTTTAAAACCAACCAACCAACCAACCAACCAACCAACCAAAAAAAAAAAAAAAAAAAAAAAAGACTAACCGTTTTCAAATAGATGTCAAGATTATCTATTAGATAGATATTTTTTAATCTATTAGAACTAAAAACATTCAGGGATAATAGAATGTGAAAGTACTGAATTTTCTTGGTAGGGACACTATGTTTTCTATAATAAAATTGCTGTTAATGGCTGCTTTCCCTCAGCCAGGTTGATATCAACAGATTTTTTTTCCAGTTGATGATATGTGACTGTAGGGTGGATAGCCTTATGAATTCTTCAAAGGTCTTGGTCTGTCTTTGGAGCAATCTTTGTTCATATGCGGATTGATCCTAAGGACTTCTAATTGGCAAATCCCAGTTAATCTGAAGACAAAAGTTCATGATACTTCCTTGGACTAATTTATTAGGTTGAAGAGCTGTTGTTACCAACTGCTTTGTGTCACCTTTGATACAACCAGCGGACTTGACATCTGGGAACTGTTTAACAAAAAGAAAACCCCAATTATCCTCATTTAGGCTAAGTTGTCCCATCTTGATTGCATAGTAGAATGAAAAATATCTATAGAATTCAATAATTCCATGTAAAATGAAAAATAGCTTTGTTACTGCACTGATCTTCACAAGATCAATAAACCCTGGTTGGGGGTTGAGCAGTTTTATTGCATTCATAACTCTATTTGCAATGGTCTTGATGTTCTAAATATTCTGGGAATGTTGGTGAAATTCCCTGTCAGACTACAATAACACGCCTTAATCATACCATTTTTGAATCACATAACTGTATTCATGCTCAAATATTTTTGCTATCTCAGATGAATAAAACAATATAAAGGAATCTGGGAACTAAATGATGTAGGCTTTCAGCCACACCTCATCTAATTCATTTGTCATACCAGAAGACTATAAATGAAACTGAAAAACACACTGTCCTTTTCTCTATGAAGAGGGTCTCTAGAACAATGTAAAAAGCATCATTGTGCTTGAAAGTCTGATGTTAACTCTCACCACTGATATTTCATTGTTCAGAAATAACACAGCCTCTTCCACTGCAAGGAGGGAGGAGCAGACCACTCATCTGCCCAGTCTGAATCCACAACTGCCATCATAAAGTTGACATTTGTTTCACTTAATTACCAGAATGCATTACAAATGATCTGACTGGATTATCATGTAAAGAAGCATCTATGTTTAGAAGAGGTATGTAAAGTAGAACAAGTCAAGTCACCTTAATAACACTGCAGCTATGGTTAATAGCTAACCCAGCCACAAATACCTAGTGCTTTGCCAGAAAGTCATATTAGGTATGAATTAATTTTGAAATGATGACAGTTAACACAGATGTGCTAACACCTCAGCTCAGGGTATGGATAGTTGCACTGTAAAGAAAAGCAAAAAAGAAAAGTGAGAGGCTCAAGAAGTGAGTACCCAGACACTTCTGACATATCTGCCAACTTGACTGAAGTTTGCATGATGAATTTATCAAAAACCTGTTTGTTTTTATAATGTAACTGCCTCTGCAGAAATAAAAATCCATTATCGACACTGCCAGGATAGTTAAAACAAAATAAAACAAAACAAAACAAACAAACAAAAAAACATATAAAACAAAAGAGCTATGAGTTGACCAGCTCCATAAATTTCTCTAGCATTTTCTGTTTCTTTTTCACTATTCCAAGCAGTATATTACCACTTTCTTCTTCTTCATTTTTAATGAAAAACGCCACAACAATCATCTGCAGAGATCCCAGTGACCACAGAAGCTGATAGGAAGCTTGAAGGAAGAAATACAAGCAATAGGAGGTAAGTTTTTTGAAGATGATTAGCCAGCCAATTTGCATGTTTGTGACTACAAATTCCAAGACATATCCAGTGTTACCCCTGCAATCAGAGTGCCTTGCTGCACCCAAATGCAATTTTTTCCACGTTTTGCCACATATACTTGCTCTCATTTTTTCAGCCTAGAAAGTATATTTTCTATCTGGAATTCTATTACTCTAACATATAAATTTCTATGTTGGGTTTTGAACAACTAATATCCCATTTCTGCAATGTGTGATGAAGAATTTTTGGTATTGTTGAAGTCAGTGAGTAAATATCTTCCTCTTCTCTTAAAGTCTCCTCCATAAGTTGTTTTTTTTGCTTTCCCCAGAATCACTTACTCTTTTAAACGGGAAGAGTAAGTCTACATGGCAACACATTGTGAGTAACAATAGGAGCATTGCTAGCCTTTTCAGGTCAAGCATCTGAAGCATAATATTCTGCCTTAGCTAACTTACTTTCTTCCTCATTAGTACAGTTAGCATTACTATCCTAAGCAAGCATATTCTATGCTTGCTCTGTCAGCGCTAGTTCAAACAAATCTATACTGCAATGAATTTTAAGAGTTTATCAATATAGTTGTTTCTCATATCCTTGCAATATCAAGCCAATAGCATGGGTATTCTTGCTGTTTTTGTCTTGCTTTCTGTAGCATATATTTTTGACCAGATTATCTGCTAGATATGGTATGTCAGCTAGATATGGTATTGTTTCCTCAGTGTTTTTTTAAGTTAAACATGTTTATGCATGCTGCAGTAGTGGCTGTTCTGATTTTGTCTGGTTCCTGGCAACTCAGTCACATCTGTTTTTCTCTAGGGGAAGCACTTTCTTGACTGCTGCTCACGTTCCACTGCAGAGCAGCATGCCTTACTGCTCACAGTACTCACACCTCCTTCTACACACATGCACGAACCCAGTCTGATGCTGTCATGCAGAGAGAGTATATCTGGAAATGTCATTTCCAAGGCTTATGTTCCCCCCACTCTTTTTCTTTTATACGAAAAATTGTGAAGAAACTGGAATCACATCTTCCACAAGCAAATCTGTTCCTAATTAGGGACTGGGGCAATAAAAGTCATGTGGAATCAGCAATGTTCAGTGAAACCAGGGTTTTCCAATAAAGCATTTATTCATGAAAACACTCCTTTTTTTTTTTTTTTTTTTTTGAATTATTAGTGAATTCATAAAAAATACAAAAATAGTTTCAGCCACAGGGACAAAATAGAACAGTTCTCATGCTTCTCAATAATCCTCTACTGAGACTCTAAAATAGCATGTTAGTGCCTTTCTCCAGGTAATGAAACACTGGAATTTGTCTGAAATTGTACTCCTACTACCAGGAAGCTTATTCTCAAGAAGGGTGATCTCCTTGTAATTCTCTGCTTTGTTTCAGGATTTGAAATAATCCACTGAAACTCTACACTGGCAATGAGTATAGACTTCATGGTATTATAAGATCTAGACTCAAATCCAGCAGAGAGTGAACTGGAGTGTAGATTTTTTTTCTTTGAGGAGGCTGTTTTGATCACCAGACAGAAGGTTCACTATTTTATGAATCTGAACATTTGCTTCTTCTAACTTCTGGAACTACACCAATGGAAAAGGAATGATAACAACCCTTCTAGATACAGTCCAGCAGCATGAAAAGCAGGAGCTACTCTGTTTGAATACACCTAAAATTCCTTGTCTGAGAAAGTGGCCAGGCAGAGGACACCTACAAATCCCTGTCTCTGACTTAATGTCCAAAAGTAAAAGCTGTTGGTGAAGCTTTTATATGAGAATGAAAGCATTTTGGATCCTTTAAAAGCTAGTAATATTTGTATTTGATCTGATTTAATGCAAGTTCCTAAACATGGATTTTAAAGTACAACATAAAAAATATGGTGCAAGGTTTATTTTTTAGTTCAACAAGGAAAAAAAAAAAAAAAAAAGAAAGTTGATAAACATTTTCTATTTGTCTGATCATCAAATTAACTGGAAGAAAAAAAAAAATGTTCTCTAGACAGGATTTCTGTGTTTTCATTTTTCTTCCAATTTAATTATTTATTTTTTATATTTTCTTTTTGTCTGAGATCCCATAACAGACTTTTCAGGTGTTAAAGGAAATGAGAATGATTTCTATCAGCAATCTTATGCATGCTTCTTATTCTTCTCAAGGTGTTAATAGGAATCGTGCTTTTATTTTCTTACGTTTATGATCTCTGCATACATATCCCCCTTTGTGTGCTGTTTCAACTGTCATTGATGTCAATGTTTATGCAAGATATCTGAGTTGGAAACTGAGTATTTCCAGGATTCAAGGCTGCCTGTGGTGCCTGTTTTTTTCCATATCTATATTTTGCTTCATTCTTCTGTTAAATACCCTCTCTTTCTTGCTGTGGACTGCCCATTATAAACATTACAAAGAATAATGTAAAGAGACTTTGTTTTCCTAACATTACCTTATACCTTTCTTACTCAAGCTGTCACAATGTTGTTGTACCCCCCAAAAGGGTTTCTGTTCTTCAGGCATAGAAGTTAGTTACCTCATACCTCCTCCAAGCAGATCTCCTTTACAACTTGTGCTCTTTTAATAGGTGATTAATAGGAATAATAACTGTCTTTAGCGGAGTTCCTCCACCTACCTCCTGAAGCTTTGGTAGCCCCTTAGTCCAAGTTTAATATTATCTCTATACTGGGATTTTTCTCAGTGTTGCTATTATGAAGGTAGGAGCACAATAAGTCCCATTGCTACTGGGCTGTATCTAATATGGGCAAGCTGGGTTCATGGAGTAATGTCTGCCTGTGGGCCTTGTGTCTGAGGAGCCCAAGGTGACTAGCAGCTCAGGGTTATGAATAAGTTGAATCAAGTGGTAGGAATCAAGGCAAGAAATTAGTTCAGCTGTTAAATGAAGTCTGTTTTATCACACTAAGAGCAGAAAATAATCTAGTGCAAGACAGATGGAGACAAAGAAGTAATTGGGTCAAACTGTCAGACTTTCAAGTACATGTAATTACTTGTATAGGTGAGAAACACACAGACACAACTATTAGCTCTGTCTAGCAGAGAATCAACAATAATGAAAAATAAAAAATAAAAAAAAGTTTTTAAATTTATTTCAAGCTCTAGGACTTTGGAGGATCCTAATACTAAAGTTAAAAAAACAGCCTGATACATTCTGCTTGGCAAGTTACACCTCTGTAACTATTCTGTCAAATTAAAAAATAATAATAAATATTTTTTTTAAAAAGAAACCCTGGTATATCTGTTGTGCTTTCTGTTAGCAGTTATACAGAACTGTTCCTGGAAATACATTATCTTTTACAATAGGTCTAATGTGTTAAGAAGAGGAAATTAGTAGACAACTCTGCCTCATCTATATGGATATCAGCAGTCACATTTAGGTGGAAGCTGTATACACTTTGGAGAGCAAATACACTTCTATGGCAATTGCCTCACACCTTTTCATATTTCCTTCAAGGAGGTGCCCACACAGATTGAACCAGATTGTAGTTTAACCCAGTAAATGAAATCCTCTTGAGGTACACATCACAATTACTCATCCTTCCACATTACTCAGCAAGTGCATCCAGATCCTTGAGCAAAAGCAATCCCACAGATTCCAAGACAGGAATAACCCAGTCTGGCTCTCCTAGCATGTTCTTTTTGTTCACTATGTGGACTTACCACCTTTTACAGTATGTAGGGTTTTTGATTTGTTGGGGCTAGCTCAAATGGCAGATTCCCTAGTGTTGACTAACCAGGTGGCCTTTGCCAAATGTGTATCCCAATGCTAGAATGTCCCAGAACCCATTGCTCTCAGTGTAGTCTTTAACAGCTCATTGTATCATTTGATATTCACAGAGGTTGATGTATGATGGGGGATGTGATATACCCACTTGATGCTATGGTCTTTGGTCCAAGTGTCTATGAGGTTGTTTTGGAAATGACTCAGTTCTTTATGGGGTGCTATGTCACTATAAGACTTGTTTTTCAAGACCCAGATGGTGTTTTGGGTAGTGGATTGGGACACAGGATATGTTTCCAACCATCTGGCAGTTGCTTCCGCCATTGTAAGCACAAGGTACTTGCTTTGGCATGTTTGTGGGGGTGCGATATAATCAATCTGCCAGGCCTCACCATATTGATATTTCAGCCATTGTCCTCCAAACCAGAAAGTCTTTAACTGCTTGTCTTGCTTGATTGCAACATGTTTCACAATCATGGATAACCTGTTCAGTAGTGTCCATAGTCAAGCCCACCCCTCAATGATGCATCTATATTCCCATCTGTATGTTGTATCTCTTCCTTGATGGACTGAAGTGTTATGAGCCAGGGGTGAGTTTGTGGCTTTTTTTTTTTTTTTTTTTTTTTTATACTGACCATTATGATCAGGTCTAAATAATCATCAATAACTCTTCCAAGTCTACAGAAATTGTTTAAACACAACAGCTCAGACACAGACCAGAAATTATACATCTCACTGAAAGCTCAATTAAACATACCCTTTGTTAATAATAATAATAATAAGTAAAATAAAAAATTAAAAAAATAAAAAAAAATTCAAAGGAAAAATATGTTTTCAAGGAAAATATGTCAAATGCTCCTACAGTTTTACAGTTTTCGTTATATTTTTTCATCATTTCAGAAAGAATTTCCAAAATAGTTTTGATTAATTTATGTTTCTTATTTAAAAGAAAATAAACCTTGAGCAAGTGTATCTTATCATTAACAAACAATTTGAAATGTTTTAGATGAATCTTGTCTGTGAATATGTTAGAAGCAACATTTCACATTCAATTCATCCCATTAAAATGAAAACATAAAATTTATGTCCCTGCTCCGTGTATGTGTAGAGAGACATATTTTAATTTTAAGATTGGTTTGAAATTCAACAAAATGCATGATGAGCTGGGAATCACCTGAGCTAATGACCTCAGTTTATTTGTTTGCTGGGAATGGAAATTCCTAACCTTTCAAGAGAGTCAGCCTTCTGAACAAAATCTCTTATAAGTTCTGTCTGTGCCCTTTCAGTGGTAAGAACAGAGCAAAGAGCTGCATAATTGTTTTGCAAGCTGAAACCATTTTCAGAAATGAAAATAAGTTAGAGAGGAAATACAAAATGACATATCACTTTCCCCAAAAGTTCATAAACTGACAGTAGAAATATATGTGATGTTGGATGATGAAGCTCATTCAAATGAATTTCTATAGCATACACTTTCTCTACAGAATTCCTACACTGATTTTGGGAAAGTTCCCCCAAAAGAAAGCAAAGGTAACTCAGAATTTAGTATATTACATAAATAAATTAAGGTACAGAAAGCCTTCCTCTAAAGTAAGAACTAAAACTGAGCATTTTAAGTGAGTTATTTTTGATGGCTTTATGGCAGAAGATGACAAAAAATCTTTTGGTAGAAGAAAACATTTGTAGTGGAACAAAAGCTGTCTGTTTATGGATAATTCTTAGATGTCTCTAAAATCTGTGCAGTTACTTCAACCATAGTTGGTAGCAGTATAACCAGTGCTCCCAATTATAGGAAAAGGCTTCTGTTATGGCTGACTGTATTTGTATATGTATGAATATAACCACAACTTTAAAGGAAAGGAAAAAAAAAAAAAAAAATAAATAAATAAATAAGATGTCAAATACTAGATGAGAGAGGATGAGAGAAGTGAAAAAAAAAAAAAAAAAAAAAGACTAAGGAAGGAAGAGAGGGTGTTTGAGAGAAGGAGAACAACAGAGTGAGAAGGAAAATAAGATTATTTGGAAGAGAAAGAAGCTTGAGAGTTGCCTGCTTGGGCATCCACTTTGCATAAAAATAAAAATAAAAGGGGAAGGAGGCACAAAGAGCTCAGATGCTTTCTGGAATGATAACCAAGAGCCTGGAAGCTTGGAAGCTCCTGCTCCACAAGGACTTTGGTAGTAGTTCTGTGGTCTTTCCTAAAACCTGAGACTCACAATCTCTCAGTGTAGTCTATCTTCACTTCTTTTAGGAATTGGCAAGAGAGTAATAGCTTTCCATAACAGTGTCTCATGCTTGCAATAATGTCTAAAGTTCTGTGATTAATATGTAATACAACATTTGAGTCTTGTCCAAACATAAAGAAACTATGCCGGTTTGAAAATGACACACCTGAGCTTTCTTCAGATCATGCATTACTATATTCTGTGTATTGTTTCATGCTGATGTGGAATTGCCTTTTAGAATGAATTCCAGAAGGAATACGGTAATATGCCACAACTATGAATTTTGCTAAAGATTTGTCGGAAACCACAGGAAGAAGCAATGTCAGCTGGCAAATCAACTCTGCAGTGTTCTCAAGCTTAACCCTTATCCCGTAAGCCATATGCTTCTCCATGTGCTTCGTTTTATCAGCTAATGTTTCAGACACTGGCTGATACAAGATTCACAGTCTACTAATTTTCAGTGGCCCTCTAACATTTTTTTTTTACAGGAGTTCTTTGGCCCCTTAAATGCTTTCAGGTGCTGAATCAAGGTTTGGATACGCTACAAGCTCTAAAGCAACATTTTGCTTCTTGCTGGTCTCTGCTTAACAACATGCAGTGGAAAACTCATTTTTTTCCTAGGAATATCTTTTTTTTTAAAAAAAAAAAAAAATCATGTTGAAGTGGAAAAGTAAACTTTGGATGGCTACACAAAAAATGTGTAAAGTTCTATGTATAGTCACAACATTAGTTAATCATAACATTTTGGCATCTCTACTCTTGTAAATGGGATAGCTTTGTAAATTTATCTTATTCATAAATGGGTAGTTAAGCTGATTAATATGGATCAAATTCAAAATGAAATTTAGATTGCAGAATATCAGAAATCCCTCTTGCATATTTATTTATTTATTTAATTATTTTTACTATAGGACTGGTTAGCTTTCCAGATAAACATTTTCAGGCTTTATTTATTTATTAATTTGTTAACAGTCAATAAACATATGTTCTTACATCTTTTAGGGTTTCAGGAATCTAAAAGTGAATTGCTTGTTACATAGATAAATGGAGTTTGGTCTCAAATAGATTTCAGTCAACAAATCTACAGTGAGAACAACACTACTGTGAAATGGCCAAAACATCAATAGCAACAAAATTCGTCTGTTCTGTCACCTTGGACTATGAAGTCAGTGAAGAAGTCATTCCCAGACAGTGAGCATGAACTTATGGGCTCCTATTAAAGCATGAAGGGAAAATAAAGGGGTAAAAGGAAAATTTCCCTAGGTGAATTTCCCTAGGTCCCCTTCTCCTTTAGCAATATCTACAAATTTACTGAATTTCAGTTTCAAACAAGAGTGAAAAATTGAGAGGAATGGACTCATCAGATCTCATATCAAACCTCTCTCTACCCACAGTATTACTTTTTGGCTCTACCTTAATGCAACAGTATTTTTATTTCAATACTTAATCTATTTAAGGGAAAAAAAAAAAAAAAAAAAAAAAAAAAAAAAGTCTGGATCATGCATTCTCTCTTCATATCTACAAATCTTATTACCAGAATCCTACAGTGGCAGGGTTGTTCTTTGTGTAAACAACACATAATTGAGATATGCATATGCTCGTTTCAATATGTTGTTATCTTATTAACTATATGTCTGGTACACAAACTGCATTCAGATAAGACAAACAGTAGAGGAAAAAGAACAACAGTGAATAAAAGATATTATGAAATGGAGGTTTTCATAAACTGGTTTTACTTAGAGAAAAAATAAAAAATAAAAAATGGAGCTTTTAACTATAATCAATGCTTCAAGCTATTCCTGCAATAATCCAAGAGAAATGAAATGAAAATGAGGTACATGAAAGCTTCTGGGTTTGCAATAGTAACAGCTGTGTCACAAGAACCTGGGCAAAGGGGTTTGTTATTCAAATATGTCTGTTTTAAATACCATTTTCAATTCAAGCATACATCACTCTCCATTAAAACAAAGAAAAAATCCAGGGTTATGCACACAATACAAACACTATATGATCTTCACTAGACAGTCTTATAATCAAACACCATGTATTTAGTGCAATAATTGAATGCCAAAAATATGTTGTGATTCTACTAAATATATCCTTACGGATTTGTGAAAAAGAATAAATATTCTAGGACCAATGCCCGTTTACCCTGTTCTGTTCCACATGAAAGAAATTATATTAAATCAACTGAATATCTGGAAGGAATTAAAACATCATCCCTTGTTGGCAAGCCTAAAGGAAAAAGCACAAGAAAGCAGTTTTGTATAATAAAAGTTCTCATGTTTCATGGAGTAAAAAATAAAAAATAAAAAAAAAAATAAAAAAAAACCTGCCAAAGGGAAAGGGTTTTTTGTTGCTTTTCTTTTTTTTTTTTTTTTTTTTTTTTTTTTCTTTTTTTTTTTCAGATAATATATTATGGATTTCTCCTCTGTTCCCTTTTATTATCTTTATTCAAAGTCGCAGACATAGTATCCAAAGTTATTTAAATGAAAATAGTTCAAACTCTATCACAGAAAGTCCTACAGGAACAAACTTTTCTCACAAGCAGCTGATACAGTGACAGTCACTGGCACTGCACAGTAGCAATCTAAACAGACTGGCACCCTCAACAGGACTCTTTTTAATGACTGAAATGTCTGGATTTTTTACTACTCTCAAGGTCTGTTTAAAGTAGCATGTGGGCCAAAATCTGCCTTTGTTAATGGTGTTTCAGAGGTGCAAAAGAAAACAAAGAGTTTCTTCAACAGACCAAACTCACCACTGTCTTTAAATGAGATGTCTTTAAATGAAATGTCTTTAAATCTCAGAGCTGCATTTGATTCAGTGCTGGAGTGCTACAGGTCTCATGGCATTGTGTTTTAATTTATATTTAGTTTTGGTATAAGATTCTTGTCTATTAGCTATTATCGTTGAACTGCCACAAAATGTTCAAGGCCCAAATCTCATTTAATCTGCACTCTGATGTGATAATCTGTTGACTTTCACCAGCTAAGGCTGTGTCCTTCAGGTTTTACTAAGGTTTTACTCAGGTTTTACAAATGAGATGTACGTATCTACATAACAGGTAGTAACTTAAAATTCTAGTTGCTCGCAGAAAATGAACAACTGGTGGTTCATCATCTCATTTCTTGTCTTTAGCAACTCCATCTATTCCTGGGACTCCTCTTATATCTCATGTAATTCTTCAGTAGGTTTCAGTGCTTCTCTCAGTCTCTTCTATGTCCTGCTAATCTCCCATTGTTCTTTTTCATTAAATTAATCAATTTGTTCACATAGAGTTCTTTAACCTCTGTGGTGAGAATTCCCCAACCTCCTACTGAAGGCTTCATTAAAGAAACCTCAATTTGAAATGGAAAAACATGGAAATTTTTCTTTTCCTTTTATAGTTCTCCACAGTGCTATACATACTTGCTTCTTCCTGCTGTTCACTTCTCCCCGGTTCTTTTTTAGGGTCCCTCCTTTCTCCTGCTGTGATCTGAATTTTGTCACTGTATCATGGAATCATAGAATCATAGAATATCCATGTTGGAACGGACCCACAAGGATCATCGAGTCCAACTCCTGGGTGCCCAAAGGACCACCCAAAAAATCATATAATGTGTCTGAGAGCACTGTCCAAATGCTTCTTGAATTCTGGCATGCCATATTATTTCCTATGTTTCTAGAACTATTACTCTTATGCATAAATTTTGTAAGGATCTTTATAAAGGTCCTTATTAGAATATCTTACTTCTGGTCTCCCTGAAATTCTTTTTTGTTTGTTTGTTTGTTTTTCTCCCTTCTATCTCTTGACACATATGGTCATTTACATATCATCATACACTAAAAATCTGGAGTTTCAGATCATCTTCCTTGCCTATCATTTTGAACACACCACGCTATATTTGATTATTTTTACTGACTCCCTTTCCCTAGTTGACAGAATTCAAGATTCTGATTTTCAGGTAGGGCTAATTTATTTGAACCAAAAGCCACAGCTACTTGCTATCCCATGATCAAATTCATGTATTTCTGTGATTCTATGCTAAAAACTAGGAAAGATTTTTATCTTGTGTTTCACTGGACATTTCCTTCATCTGTTTCTCTTACAGTTAGAAAACTTTGACATTTCCACTTGAATTTAAACATGGTTTATTTACTGGCTCATTTACTGTGGTGCTAGCTTTTTTTTTTTTTTTTTTTTTTTTTTTCCCTAGTTATTTAAATGTGAATCCTCTGACTACCAAAACGAATCAGCAAAATAGCTGTGGGCATCTGGGCAAACAGCACTGTAATCACCACATTGCTCATCAAAGGACAGAAACAGAAAGCACAATTTGTACAATGAAATTTAACACTGTTTCCCTTGTGCTTGCATGGAGATTTTTTCTCTGCACCAGAGTTGGAATAATTCCTTTGATCTAAAGCTAGATGAATCTGGATTAATCTGGGATTCCTGACTTCAGGAAACTTCCACAAGCTGAAACTTCCCTATGAATAATTCCTTTACGCGCTCATCAGCACAGCTTTTTGTGAAAACAGGACATTACTAATCTTGAAACATCACTGAGATGCACTACCTCTGCAGTTACTTTGAATGCTAAATTATTCCTTTCCCCTTACGTGTCTAATCCAGAGTTTGTGCATTTTCCCAATACTTGGCACACTTGCTTAGATGTGTTGCTTAAGTTCAGGTTTGTCTCTTTTGGACAAAAGACAGTACTAAAATTCCATTCAATTAAGAACATTACCTGAATTTTAGCTGTGTTGGTTATGCTAGATAAAAGGTCATTCATCAATTAATCCGGATCCTGCTTCTGCTAATGGTAACACAGAGATGACAGAGCTCATGCAGCTAAAAGCATATGGTAACTTGTTGCAGATGGTGGGCTGAGCAACTACTGATTGAAGTTCAATTTTAAGCAGTGAGAGTCAATGACACGTTGTGCAAGCAAAGAAGCAAAACAAACAAACAAACAAAGGCCTCTAAAAAGACAATCCTATATATCAAACTTCTAAAAGACTTCTGATTGCACAAACTTGAAGTTCAGTCAAGCTACTGGGATCCCATATGTACATGTGTAAGTCTGCAAGAGTCTCTGTGTGGCATATAAATTAAAATAGACTTTTGGAAAATGCCACATACATTTCAAATAGAAAGTGAAAAACAATGTTTTCATACATCTCTTCAACCAACAAATAACCAAAAATATTAATGTGGTGGTTCTGTTGTTGTTGTTGTTGTTGTTTGTTTGTTTGTTTTGTTTTGTTTTGGGGGGAGGAATATTTGCCTTTAAATATATGACTAATACATGACCTTTAAAATTGTAGAGAAATTCAAAAGTCACGCTTCAACCAATATTAGTTTCTTTTACTGCCATGTTAATAGCAATCTGCACTTCTGCTGAACTGTTATCTGGGCTGACATTTCTGCAAACTAATATATTTTTAATATGTTTTCCAAATATTTCATTAATAGAAACACAGGTCTAAATAACATATTTCTTCTTGTTTACAGCTACATTATTTTGCAGATAATTGATAAATCACCATGCTAATTCTAACAGCTAAAGAAAATTAATATTTTCTTTAGAGTCTATGAGAAAAATCTTGTGTGATACACTAAATTCTCACATTCTTTGTGCATTAGTGTCTCACAGGACATGATCCCAAGTGTGCTCAGAAAATAAACAGTTTAAAACAGAAATTGAAAACAAAACAAAACAAAACAAAACATTGGCTGAAGGGTGGTGTGTCTCTCATTTACAGTGCCAGAGTCAGGCTGTGGCTAGCCATGTCACAGCCTGGCTGTGTCTGTCTCATTTTGCACAATTGACTCAGTTGCTTCTGATCTGTGCTGCCATCCACAGCATCCACCTCCCATGCTCCCCACTGAGCACTGCCATTCCTCCTCCTGTACCTCTCAAACCCAGCTGCCTGGCTGCTGTCAGATGGGATCAGGCACCCAAAAGCAGATGAGAACCTGCAACTCTTTGCTATAGTCTGAGTGGATCATTAAACAGGACCCATGGGCTTTCTGAAGCTCTATGAGGAAATACATCTTTGGTTACAGCCTGGTGACCCCATCAGATGACCTAATACAGGTGTGGATATATCCACTGTGTCACTCAAGCCACCTGCACGCATCTGCCATCTGGTCTTGTCTCTGTCCACAAACCAACCTGTGAATACTGTCATTTGCTAAGGAGAGCTGTAAGGAGGGCTACTAAAGCTGGTGCTTCCCCTGTTCCCTCTTCCTGGTGGTGTGGGTCATCCCAGGGACCATAGAGGGGAAAATGTTGCCTTTCTCTACAGATTGCCTAAAACTCCTAGTGTTATTCCTGCCACTGTGGGAACCACGGCATGATTTTAAAAGTAAATCATTTCAAAGTCAGAAAGTGCTAGTTAACAGAAAGAAAGCTTCTCATACAATGGAGCATGTTATGAAAAATAAATTAAAAAAAAAAAAAAAGACACTTGCTAAAAAGTTGAAAAAACTTACTACATGAAAATGTGTAATTTCAAAACCAACCAACCAACCAAATCCTTTTCTTAATATCAGAATAATGGGAAGAAAATGAATTGTAGACAGTTAGTCAACTGGCAGTAATCAAAACTGATGAAAATCAGCTCAGCTCTGGAAATAGTGACGTCTGTTTTGCTACAGTCACTTTCAACTATCACTTGCAGCTGTAGTTTACAAGGTAGATAAACTTCAACTAAATTATCAAATTCATTAGAAAGAAAATCTGTCATTCCAGCTTGCATGTTTTAAAAAAGTCTACAAGGTCATAATTTTAACATTTTATGAAATCCTATGAAAAATACTAAAATATTACCATATTTCTGGCTTTTAGAATAACTTTTAAAGATAAAATAAAATAATATATTTTAAAACTAAAATCTTTGCTGTTGTTGTTTATTTTTTGTATGTATCTGATAGTTGGGGGAGAAAAAGGGAGCTGTGTTAATTTTTGTGTGCCAGCTCTATAATTTTTTTATTTATTTATTTTGTTATTTTATTTTATTTTATTTTCCCACCATTTTCTTCTTCCAGGGTAAGACAGTCTCATGTTCAGCCCTTGTTTCCATAAGAGATTAAATGAATGAATATATTTCCCAAATACCAGACTGGAGCAATGGATGTTTATGTCAATAGAGCTTCCCCTGAGAATTCATCAGAGCCTCTAGCTAGGTGACTACTAGAAGAAGCAATTAAAAGGAAACAAAATGCAAAAATGCCATTGAAATATACAGCTGAGATGAGATTATGATAATACAGACGTCATCTGCATGGCTGACACACTGGTGCCTGAGCATAGTATAGTCACGACTGGTTTATACACTGCATTTTTAATCCCTAGGTTATTTTCTGCATGTTAGAGTTATTGTATTTTATCATATGACTATAGGTGGGACTTACTTGCTAGTGAATTGTTCTGATGTAAAATTTGACTAATTACTACAACTAATTAATACTCATGCATTTTCCAGCAAATTCAGTGAAAGCAGAGATTGTTTTTATGTTACAAGCACAGAGTTATATAACATCATTCAAATGCAAGCAATCAAGCAATCATTCTGTTCTACTTTCAAGCATTTTTTGAATATTTTAGAAGCATATTTACAATTTCATATTAAAATATCATAGGAAAAGGGGAGAAATTTATGCTAATCAGGGGAAAACACTTCAATTCAATATTCTCAATTTCAAATTTGCTCAGGATATTGATGACAATATAACACCTATTCTGCTACATAAGATCTTTTATGATCTTTCTACATGACTTAAGTATAATATGGTAGTATTTGTCATTTCTTTTGAATAAATGGGTAAATCAACATAAAATACATAATACAATTACATAATACAATTACATAATACAAAGCCTCTGCTCTACTGAAATCCAAATCTTTCTCTTATTGAGCCTTGTTTCTGGTTTATTTTTCCATCCCAAGCAAAACATTGTGCATCTTTTAGTGATAAATATGATAACCCAACTCTGGACTGTACTTGTTTAGCCAAGCAAAAACATTCTAAAATTTTCCATCTCTGTGGCCAGGAACAGACTTTTCCTGTAAGGGTCTAACACCACCAGTCCACAGACTGGGCTGGAACAGCAGACAATAGCTTGGATGTTAATAAAAAACATTCTGCTACACCACATGCTTGCATACTCAGCAGTGCTATCTTATGTTCAACTATGATTAAAGAAAGAACAGAGATTCCTTTCCCAACCCCTCCTAAAAACTGATGAAAATTATACCTCTTGAAGAACAAACTGTAAGTTTGGTTTTAGAAGAATGGCAGCCTATCTAATGTGAATGGAATATAACCTAAGTATGTCAGTCTGAAGCTCTGACTCCAGCCTTTGGGCTCAGCAGGCATTCCTGAGACTGTTTTCATTAGTGAACTACAGTATACCCTGCATATGTCTTTGTGCTTACACGTAACTGATAGAGAAACTAAGCACAACAAGCACTTTTGTTGTGTTAATTAATTTCAGCTAATTAATTTCAAAAGCACAGAGATTAGTAACAGCTTAAAAAAAAAAAAAAAAAAAAAAAAAAAAAAAAAAAAAGTCCCATTACAATTTCTCCAGCAAAGTCTTCAGAAAATGCATCTCTCCACCTCTCTTCTCAAAGTATCCATGGTGCACAGAAGAAAATTATCTTAAACACCAATCTCAATATAGATTACATTTCAGCATTACTTGCCAGTTGTGTCCAAATTGAAATTATTAAATATCCTGAAAAAAATGTATATTCTCTTGAGAATTGTGAGTCAAATAAGTGGAAGAAGTGCAAGGTACGTAATTTATCATAAAGGTTATTTCAGACCTGTTTTAGCTGAGTTTGAATAATAAGAGCTCTCTGATTTCTAAGTGCTTTTCTAAGCTAACCATATGATTTATTCATATATAATATCCAGTAATAATCTGACAAGCTTTTCATCTCCTTGAAAAATTATAGCATACAGAAAGATGGAATAGCACATTGTGATGGATTTAACTTATGGGCTAATTATACAAACAAATGTCAAAAGGGTGAAATTAGAAATAGAATTAAGAACATTCTTTGGATTTTACAGGAGAGTCATGCAAGCAAGCCAGGTTAAAGATTATTAAAACTAATAGGTTTTGGATCATCCTTATAGTTTGTAAGAACATTTAATGATTTCAGAATTAGATATTTCAGGTTCTAAATCATCCTTTCCAGAAGAAAAGTGTAAACCATTCATTCCTGTCATTGTAACTATGGATTTAGTGTTTAATTTTACAGTAAATTTTCATAGTCCCTGTTAAAGCAGGGACTGTTAAAGTGAATTCTAGGTCTGAATAGATATGATCTTTACATGTACAATAAAACAATATTCTGGATTCTCATATAGGAAAGCATCATAGTTTGGCAGACCAGACTGCATGAAAATGTTCAGAGATCCAACTAGTAAAAATCAATGCTAGCCATATCTGGTATACATGTG
This sequence comes from Nettapus auritus, assembly GCA_011076525.1. NCBI lineage: Eukaryota > Metazoa > Chordata > Aves > Anseriformes > Anatidae > Nettapus > Nettapus auritus. Next base: position 48,447,834 of record CM021765.1, read on the forward strand.
ACAACTTTTAAATAGACATGATATTTTTACTTTTATGGAAGTTATGTAAAAAGGGGGAAATTAAAAAAAAAAAAAAAAAAAAAAAAAGCAGGACAGGTCGTACAAAATAGTGAAAATTAATATTTGAATGACAAGAAGAAGGTTTTATACTACATGATCTGACACTTTAATCTGCCTACATCGACCACAGAATTAAGAGATGACAATAAAGGTAACTTCAAAGGAAGAGAATAGCAACTTCCACAGAGCACGTAAGTGGAAAGAAAATTTGAATCAAATATTGACCAAAGATCAGGAATACTGAAGTGAGAAATAATACATTTAAGTTGATACATGTGTAATGGGTATTTAGTTGTATTTATGACTCATTAAAAAATCTATTTACTTTCCTGCATTCACTGTTTATGCAGAAATAATTAAAACTAAACAGGACTTCACTAGCAAAAACAATTGTAGCTATCTTACATTTTATGTTTAACTCTATTTTCCCTCATGTTTATGGTGATTTCCACAAGGGATTAAACAGTTGGAGCACTCTAAATCCTTCTTTTGTACTCTGTTTAACTTTGATGAGCAAAATGGAAATGTTAATCCCTTCTGTAGACACATGATTTCCTTCCTTTCTACTTCTCTCTGAGACATTTGTTTTTCTGTGCTCCAGCCTTTGTTCCCTAGTCCCAGTGAGATTCATATGTTGCACTCCTTTTCCCAGGGTCCTAGGGTGAATGAGGTTACAGTCCAGCAATTCATGAAATTCAAGTGATACTGAGACAGGCAAAGGATGTGTCAAAACAGCTTCCTACCTCTCCATCCTCCCCCTATGCCTTTGGAATAAACAAACAAAAAATACAGTCAGGGTGTTCAGAATGTCAGAAGTGAACACTCAAAAAGAAACCGGGCTGAATTTTAGCTCTGCCTTTGATTGCAGCTAGCTTCAATGATTCCAGAATTTCATGCTGTGGTCTCCCTTTGATCTATATACTTATGACCACATATTTAGAATTGGAAAATAAACAACAAACAAATATTCAGTAAATAAAAATGTCATATACCAAGAACAAGCTGAGGAAAACGTTTGTTTGGACGTGAAGCAGACTGTCTAGTACAGTATGCACCTTAGTAAAGTTTTTCACGAACATTGAGTGGAAGCAAAAAGTAGTGCCAGATACTACTTTCATTTAGAAAATTAAAACCTGTCCAATTGGATTTTGTTGAGGTATATATAAGCAGGTTAGAGGGCGTTGGTTGAGAAATCATATTATAAATATTAAAATATATTTTCTGAAGTTCACAATAATAGCTGTCTTTCCAAATAATCTGGAGTGTTTGTAGAAGGAATTACACCAACTTTATGGTCTCTTCTCTATAAATAAATTAAAGAGAACAAGCAATCACTGGGCACATTTTATTAATAAAGGGTACATGGGCTACCAAATAATCTGAAACCTGACATAAATATGTAACTCTGTATAGCCATTTTAAAAAGAATGAGAAGTTCAAAAGTAAAATTTAATATATAAATCAGTAACTAAAGTGATACACTGTGTAATATTTTATTAATTCAATCATTACTAGTATATGAAAAATATGACAGAACTTTTAGGGAAATAGCTGCAAACTTGTGCTTTTTTTTTTTTTTTTTTTTTTTTCAAAAGAAAAAAAAATATGAATAGGTTTAAATATACAAAGAATCTGCCAAAGAGATCAGTTTTTAAGTTTAAGACCAATGCTTACCATATCCACCGAGGTGACATACTTGTAATTTTATTCAGAAAAGATGGCTCTTGCCTTTGTTTGGCTACCCTATATCCCTTGTCGTAGAACCAGTGCCTAACATCAATTCAACCTGATTTTTTTTTTTTTTTTTCTGCTTTCTTTTGTAAGGGCCGTACGGTCCCTTCCTTATACTAATGTTAATGTTAGCAATCTAGTGCTAATGTTAACATGCTAATGTTACCTGCATTTTTGTCACTTGGCATAGCATATCTTGTTAAATTAATATCTATGGACCTTCCACACATGAGTAAAACACAAATGTCTCCCTTGACATAGCCAAGCATGTACTTAGCACATAACACAAGTGATCCAGATTTGTTCATGAGGCTGCTGTGCTTCTGAACACAGATGATCATGGAAGAGTTGGGGGAAAGCCAATATGTCTTTTGAGACTGTGTATCCTATGCAGTTGAAGTTACTGTCATGAACACTCACGTAATTCCTCTCCAGTATGTAGACTAGTCCCTGGCCCAAAAGAAGGTGGCCTTTGAATTTAGTACAATTGCTTTATATGAAGGTACATAAACAGCTTCTTTGACTGCTCTTACTCTATTGTTTCATACCAGAAGTGTCTTTTAGTCAGGTACTAAGTAGAAACAATCAAAAGAATGACTCATTTTGGGACTCATGTGTCTCTTCTCAAAGCTGGACAATATATTTCCCTCCTTGTTTAAAATCAGCAGGAGATTTTGCCAGAACTGAAGTAACAGACTAAAGATCTGTACTTCTGTCTAGGCTGGCAGACTGAAGACATGATGATAGTACCATAGATAAATACTGTTTCTGAGGGACAGATAGGATTTCTCATTCCATGGAAAAGCTTCTATTTTTCCCACACATTCTTCATTATCACAAGTTTCTGGAGATGAATCTGTGAGGCTCAAAACAAAACAAAAGGAAAAAAAAAAAAAAAAAGCTGACAGTCTGAATCGAAGTCTCAGTGCTTTATAATCAAGGTTTTGGAAAAACGAGTAGGACTACCCTGAGGCTTTTTGGCACTGAGTTCAAGAACACAGTTAGGAGTCATTGCACCTCCAAGAGCTGGGAGAACTGAAATGGAAAAACAAAGCAGTCTCAAAAAAAAAAAAAAAAAAAAAAAAAAAAAAAAAAAAAAAAAGGAATAAATTAATTCATTTAGCATTGCCAGCAATTATACAATGGGAATGCATTTTAGCGAGGAATGTGTTAGGCAATGACCACAGCTGGATATGCTTCTAGCTCAAGTCATGCTTCAAAAAACATTGAATGCAAAGGAACTCTCCTTTAACTTTAGTGAGCTTTTAATTAAGCCCAAGTTACTAAGTCAGAGAGAAAGATTTAGGGACAATTGGGTAAGTTTGCAAGACAGTAACCTAAACTGCAAAATGAGGTCAGAGGATCTGGAGAAAAAACATATGTCTCTAAAGAGACTAATTAAAGGACATGTGAAGATCACTCCCAAATGTCCTGTAGCCAGACCCCGGAATTTCATTATCTTCTGTGATAACAGGAATAAGAAATCACCAGACAGTGATCTGAATCAGTAGATATGCCACTCAGTCTCAAAATATTGGTACTTTAAATCATAAAATGTGTTCCTCTTGAAAAACAAAACTTTTTTCTTTGATCCTTTTATTTAATTTGCCACATTAAAAATAAATAAATAAATAAATATTTGCAAAAATTTGCAAAATACCGATTTACAGTATTTGTTAGCCACATAAGACATCATGCTCAGAACTTCACTATATGGTTTGTATAAAATGTCACAATTTTCAAGTAAGTTTCTATTGGTCTAACAAAAATAATAACAATAACAATAACAATTTATAAGTTAACATTTGCCTTCAATTCATTTTATTTCCTTATTTGAATCCTTTTTTCTAGGAAAAAAAAAAAAAAAAAACAGGAAAGAATATTGAAGTCTGATAGGAATACAGTAAGACATGAAAATCAAGATTAAGTTAAGATCCAGAGCCTAAGTGGTTTGGACTTTATTGTTTTAAATAATAATAATAATAATAATGCTACAGACCAAAAGCTGCAAAAGTTTCAGGCCCTAGGTTATGATATGTCAAAATCAACTTTGCTGTGTAAGGGATGGAGAAAACAAAACAAAACAAACAAATAAAGAGACCGCAACAACGAAGCGGGCAAAAAAAAAAAAAAACATTAATATAGACCTGAAGTTGCTTTAGGTAAGGTAATTTTTCTTCAACAAAAAATATAAGATTGGAGTTTTTTTGTACAAGAGCAATCAATGAACACTCAGCCTATACAGTCAATATATTTTGCAAATGAAAAGACAAACTGAAAGTGAGCATTTAAAAAGTAAATATTTTTATATTTTTAGCATTTTATCTTTTGCTGTACTTCATCATTTAAAATATTTACTTTCTAAATGCTGGCTCTCAATATGTCTTTTTCATTTACAAAATATATCCTATGTGCAGAAGCATAAAAATTACCAGTCATAAGAAGGTGAAATGATGCATTTTACTGCAGAAGGTATAACTATTTACTTTGTTACCAGGAAAGAATATACATCAGCTTTGAAAGCAACTTTGTCATTAACATCAGGAGTAAACTACAGTTCCTTTAGTTCAAAGCTATTGACATGAAGAAAAATAACAACAGGACACAGTAGTGTGATGTTCCTGCAGTACTTGTTGCAGGAAAGATCATGAAGAAGGAAATGAAAAATATCTGATTTAATGACTTGAGGCCCAAGCTTTTATTGAATCATGTCATGATGAATCTTTCTGTCATCCAGGAGTAATCATAGTATTATAAGGTAATGCAGACTTGGCTCAATTGACAAAACAGAAAATGATACCTAGTGCAATTTCACATGGCCTAAAATATCACAACATCTACAACTATCTGCTGACAGAGGTGTTACTCTTCTACCTTCTTTGACCTGCTAAACCCTTCAAATGTCTCAGATTGCCTAGACTAGCATTAGAAGTTTGATGTTGGACATTCAGATTATTTAGAAATGACTTAAAATTTTAATAATGTTTTCTGTGCCTCATACAAATTTTGGCTTTCAGGTTGGTGTTCTTATTTGAAATATATATATATATATATATATATACATATATATGTGGTGGAAAGTATATAAAGCAAAGGCAATCAGGTTTCCTTAATACTTTGGAATCTTCTACATTACCATCACATTCCTCCATAGATAAGCAATGTCTTCTGGCTTTTCTGAACCACTAGTATAAGATATTGATAGCATAAGGAGGTACATTTAAAAGAAGAAATGGAGGAATGATGAAAAACAGGATGAGTCATTGTATGTTGTACAAATTAACAGTGATACAAAAGAAAGCACAGAATCAAGAAGTAAAAGATAATATATAAGATACAAGCAATATAGAAAAGAAATAGATAGCTTGACTTCTCCTAACATTGTAAGGCCTACCCTGGTGTAATAAAGTGCATGCTACTACAACACATACTTATTATATTATAGTTCATACTGATTAAGGGTTATTTTCCCTTCAGAATAAAAAACATCCTGGAAAGAGTAGATCGTATAGAGATCTATGAAGCTGGTGAAGGGTCTGGAGAACAAGTCTTATGAAGAGCGGCTGAGGGAGCTGGGACTATTTAGCCTGGAGGAGGCTCAGGGGTGACCTTATCGCACTCTACAGGTACCTGAAAGGAGGCTGTAGCGAGGTGGCAGTTGGTCTGTTCTCCCACGTGCCTGGTGACAGGACGAGGGGGAATGGGCTAAAGTTGCGCCAGGGGAGGTTTAGGTTGGATATTAGGAAGAACTTCTTTACAGAAAGGGTTGTTAGGCACTGGAATAGGCTGCCCAGGGAAGTAGAGTCACCATCCCTGGAGGTCTTTAAAAGACATTTAGATGTAGAGCTTAGGGATATGGTTTAGTGGAGGACTTGTTAGCATTAGGTCAGAGGTTGGACTTGGTGATCTTGGAGGTCTCTTCCAACCTAGACTATTCTGTGATTCTGTGATTCTGTGTAAGTATTGCTTCAGAAGTACTTAGGAAAGAAAGGAAGAAAGAAAGAAAGGAAGAAAGAAAGAAAGGAAGAAAGGAAGAAAGGAAGAAAGGAAGAAAGGAAGAAAGGAAGAAAGAAAGAAAGAAAGAAAGAAAGAAAGAAAGAAAGAAAGAAAGGAAGGAAGAAAGAAAGAAAGAAAGAAAAAAAAGTACCTCTAAATACATATTACCAACAGCATATTTAAATACATTAAATTATCATATTCAAAAAAATGTCATGAAAAAAATATATTTCATGTTTGATTCAGTTTGTTCAAGTCTTAATTTTGGAAATTGGAAAATGGATATTTTTAGATGATCAGGACACCCAAAAGTTTGTTTCTGAAATGCAATTAAGAGTGTTATTTTTACTATTTTAAGTAACAGTGTGTTTTTCTGCTAGCTAACAAAAGGCTAAATGTTAGCCTTGATGAACCTACCATATATTCATGAAAGTTAAATTGAGAATTGTCTCAAAGTCTCAAAGTTCTGTATTGATTTTCTTACCACTTGGTTACATTCTTTTTTTACTGCCAGTTTTATCCTGTGCTTATTGTTTACATCTGCATACTGAGACAGAAATAAAGAAAATAACTAAATATCTACAGTTCTTCTTTGTCTAAGCATTTTATTGCAAACTTTTTAATGTATTAAAACATCCCACCTATTCTGAGTGTTTATCATACATTGAACATATGTTCTTCATCCTTCCTGTTATTACAGAATCTATAATGGATGAAAATAGATGAATTAAAAACAGATTAAAAAAAAAACGTTTCTTCTTTTTATTTGGTTTATGAAGATACTGGTAGGAGCAGTGAGAAATTTTAGTGGAAGAGGTAAAAATCTGTGATGTGAAATAAAAGTTATTTGCATACAATAAATCTTTGTTTGACCGTGCTAAAATTCAGTTCTGCAGAATTAAATAGAAAGGTGTTTAAAGCCTGAGAAACTATCTGGGCTGAGGTCCCCAGTTGAGGGTAGAAGCTGTACCACCTCCCACAACCCCAGAATGCCACTGTCATTGGTCAGGGTCTAATACCTCTGGCTCTGCATTCTGAGTATCTCCATGTCATTTGAGAGATTGGAAGCAAAAGGTAAGTTATGGTACTTCTTTCTTAGAATAGTTAATTGGATTTTTAAGTCTGGAAATAATTTTATAGTATTTGTTTGATTTTATCATGTAAAATACAGATTCAAATGAGGAGACTATTTGTTTTTCCCTGGATATGTCTTAGTTCCTTCCTGTGAGGAAGGAACACAATCTTCATCAAAATATTTGATCTTACAGCTACTGCAGATGCCAATATCATTACAGCATCCAATATATGACACATAAGGGAAGCAGAGAAACATTAAAACTGATCAAGCTAATGCAGATACTACAGGTGTACAAGCATAGCAATATTTTTCACAGAGATTAATATTATGTTTGCTGATGTTGTCTATATTTATAAAATTATATACTTATAAAGCCCTGTGCCCTTTAAAATATTTCATTCCAAGGAAATGTAAAACGTGAACAATTTTGAATAATGAATAATTTTATATTCAGGGTTTGTTCAGAGAAAAAATACACTGAATACGTTATTGTCATATTTTGGAATTAACATCATTTATAGTTGGATCGCTTGGGTTAAATGACACACACACCAAAAAAAAAAAAAAAAGTAAAAAAACATTCCTGTCAAAAATAAACAAAAGAAAATATAAAGTTATATATATATATATATATATATATATATCAGTATGTTTCAGAGATTGTATGTATTTATTTTATTTTATTGTAAGGAAACAGAAAACCTTTAATAATCTTGGAAGCTAATACTGAAAGGTGCAATTCAACTAAGTCTTTTCAAAGACAAGCCAATGTGACTCTAGCTACTCCCAGCAGCAACTGAAAAGTCTTTTTGAATAAAGCAAATGAGGGAAAAATGAATGTCTTGTGTTGCTGACCATTCCCAGAGGAATTTCATATCCTCATGCCTAAACCAGATTCATAAAGACCTCTTTTCACAAAGCTAAAATTCAGGTTCTTGCTCAGCACATGTTCCAAAAAAAAAATGTCTCATGCATTTTTTAATCTCTTTTAAGTTGTTAGAGTTTTAAAATGAAATATTTAAGTATGTGTATAATGGCATCACAACAGGACTACAGTTTATGAGACATGCACTGCTTATTATCATTGTCTGCACTTTTGGTGAAATTAGTGGAAGGAGTGGATAAATCAAGATATAAGCAAAGAATGTTGAATAGACCTTTGTGTCAGGCAGTTTATATGATATACATCACTTATATGGAAGAGGGAATGCATGAATATTCAAGCCTAGTGCGATTTTTTTATTTTTTTCTTTTTTGCTATTTTACTAAAATACAGAAGATCTTAATGGGTGACAATTCATTTTTGTAGTTGTGTCCTCTAAGAAAAACAGGTGACTGTACTATACTACCATTACTCACTACTTTAAAAATTATGTTGATTCAATGAAAGAAGGAAGGCTACTGTCAATTATAGGCCTTGGAAGAACAGAGACTACTTTTGATTGTTTTTCCCCGTATCTTTGCAGAGGTCATGTTCCAAATATGGCACATCTTTTCAACACATAAAATGATATTCTGGCAGAACAGCTACTGGGTGAAAATGTACTTTGATTATGCTCATCCAGAGGCAGCAATGAAAGAGGTCCTAATGTCTTTTAGGCACATTCTGAGGCCAGTTTATTTTTATACCATTCAGAAATAGCAAAATTATATAGGTCCTTCCTCAGTTATCTAAATGGTAGTATGACAAAATCCATCTGAAGAAATTCTCTTATCCAGGGACTCATCATGAAACAAATTAGAATAAACATTTGAGTTATCATAAATAAATACAATCAAAATCCTTGTTGCATGAACAGAAGCACTGCGACTGTAAGAATAAATTTTCATAGATTACTTGCAATTACCACTTTACCCACATTTTGTCCATTTTCCTCTCTTTCAGAAAAGAAAGCAGAATGAAAACCTTCGTAAATATTTTTCTGGGATTTTTTATCTTTGAGGCTGTTGGAACTGCGCCTATCACTGACACTATAATTTATGATTCTGAATTCTATGATGTGTCACTTGGAGAGCTGCCTCACCCATTTGTCTATGTTGAAAATGAGCAGTCTGACCAATCAGAGGTAATCATAACTTTTTTTTTTTCCATAGAGCATAAATGCAGTGGCTACTGATGATTTTTGTTGGCCTTGAAAACATTTATCAGACAAATCTACTCATGAGGTTGCTATTGCCATTTGTTAATCAACAGTTCTCTGTACAAATAACACGCTGTAGTACATTCATATTTTCTCCAGCCTACAAATTATTTTCTGGTTAATTTGCGTGTGGTAACCTTTAAGAGAGCAGGAATTTCTAATTTCTAATTTTCTAATCTCTAATTTCCTTGCTTTGCCACAAATTGTGTTTGAGACTGTAGCTGTGATTTATTTGTCTGGATGAAGGACTGAGGCAGTTGACGTAGGACATCCAGGAATCCCCGTGAAATGAGGTGTGAAATGCTGTTTCCTGAGGTTATTTCTCATAATAACAAATATGTTAAACACATATTTATTTCAGTCTACAAATACCAGAGATTTCTATTACTATTAGGAAAGTGGGCAAAAGAAATTAGGAAAGGAAAAGGGAAAGAACTTGAATTGAAAAACAAGAATAGATGAGAGATTACTGAAGAAAAACTATTGAAATTATAATGTACTCTGAGACAGCAGAGCCTCTACAAGAAAATGACTCAATTTGTTGAGTTTAATGCTCTTTTCCCCTCTCAGATTCTTGTATTTCTCTACATTCCTAAAAAGCTTAATAAATGCCAGTCTCACTCTGCTTCTTAAACATGCTCAAAACATCTGAGAAAGTGATTTATGCACTGTGTGATTCAGGACTGAGTGGGAAGAGGATGTTCATAATAGAGTGAAAAATATTTCATTTTAATAATAAAAATAAGGGGGGGGGGGGGGGGTTTTTTTTTTTTTTTACAAATAGCATTTTAGTAGTCACTAACATAACACTACATAATTTGTGAAAATGTGTTCCTCTGAGTGATTCATCAAGGTGAGTGTTTCATCAAGGTGAAATCAACATTGTGTAGTAGCCTGGAAATCAAAGTACAAAGAGAGCACTTAAGAGTGAATATGTCTCAAAAGAACTGGAAAGATAAAAATCATCTCAAAATCTGCATTAAGATCAGAACCTCCCAGTTCAGGGGAAATATATTTTCTAATCTTAAAAAGACTATGAAGAGCTCCAGTCTAGAGGAGTGAGATCACCTTTGGTCTGCTTCCCAGTGACATGCAGAATCAAATGTATTAATGCATCAGGGCTTTCCTCATTAAAAATTTCACCTTTAGTCAATGTGTGCTTGTGTTTTCTTTGTTTTAGAGACAGTGATTAAGTAAGAGTTCCTATGCTTTTCTTTCCTCTTGAAAGTGAACCCTGTCCTAAGGATTTCTCAGTAATATTTTGAATGTCAGGTGTTACTATCCTGTGTTCTCTCTGTGAGATTCTGACATGGTATGGCCCAAGTTTCTTGAGGGATGATATGGCCTCTGTTTCTTAGAGAAGGATAGAGATAAGGCAAGTTTTCTGTGGTTCTCTTCCAGCTGAATGGAAATTCAAGATGATCAATATTGAACCCAAAAAGATACAACAGGTCCTAAGGTTGCTGTATTTATGGAAATACAGAATCGGAACAAGAGAACAGAAAGTATTTATTTTGTCTTGGAAATTTCTTTTCTAGAGGAGGATTTTCTCCCATTGCTGAGCTTTTTAGCCAGCCTTCTTAAAATTCTTCAAGTAAAGGTCATCCATCATAGCAGTTGGAAGGAATGTTACTTTCCACATGAATGGACCTCCCTGTGAAAGCCTTATTTTATTTTATTTTTATTTTTATTTCCCAGATCTTTAGCCAAAATCTTTCTTTGCTTACATTCCTTTTACCATGTACCACCCAAAAGAAGTCTAAGCATTCATAATTTCCCAAAACCCAAAAGAGAATTCAGAGTGGTCAGTATTGTAGAGATCAGGCAGCATTTATAAACTTGAATTCCAGTGTTTAAAGTGATCTTTCAAACACTTTAAACATTATTGCTGTCACTCGTATTTTAAACACAGTATATTTGATTTCTTGATCACTGTTACAACTTTCCTCCCTGTGATCCTGTTACTATAAAGATGCAAAAAACTTGTTCCTATGTGTAACTCTATGTAAAAAAATCTGTATTTATGCAAGGTCAGAGTTTAGTTTTTATTATGCATAGTTTAAATGATGAGCTATACCACAGAGACCCAGAAAAATAACAAGCCTTCATTTGCTCCAACTGCTATGTAGTAACTCTTTAGCATCTGATTTGCACTTTGTTTTAGAGAGCTCTGAATCATGTCTTTAGCTTTCCAAAATAATGGAGAAAGACTGAAATAACATTTTCTGTCATTGCTAACTGAATTTTAAGATTTTAAATTGAAGACATGCAAATATAAATCATTCTGTATAACAGATTTTTAGACTCACGGAAGCACAAACTTTTCCTAACACATTTTTAAACTCATAACAGAATTGCAAACTTACCAAGCTCATATGTACAAATGATTTTCAGAGTGTCTAGGAGACATACCAGTGTTAGGACTTCAAATGAGTTCCGTGAGTTGCTCCTGTTTATTTCAGAGTGAGGCCCCTAGGTACCTCAAAGAATTGAACTAAAGTGATGTCAGTTATGTCCTTTCCCAAATATTACCCAGGGGGTCCTGTATTCCATCACAAGATATTCAACCAGCAAAATGAAAGACCTAAAGTTAGTTAGGGAAGGATTCCTCTTGCTCATTCGGTCTGGTTAAAATTAGATGTTGCAACCCAACACCACCCTTCAAGACACGGATGATTCATTTTTTTTTCAGGATATCTATCTTGGTCATCTAACTTTAGATGAACCCTAGGTACCTCTCTCAGGTTGAGCTGAGAGTTAGGTTAGAGTGATTTGGGGTTCATTTATGGGTTCTATGGGGGTATGGGGTTCTATTATATTTCTGACACTGAAAGTTTTTTCTTATGAAATATATATGTCAAAAATAAAGTCTATGTGTATGTATATACATACACTTGTGAACAGGTATCTGAGCGTATTTTATCGAGATAATGTTTTTTTTTGTTTTGTTTGTTTGTTTGTTTTTCCACATGAAACCTGCCAGTGTCTCTTTTTCTCATAAATGTTAGATCAACTTTAAGGGTTTGGAAAAGTTATACTTAACAATGGAAATCAGAGGATCTCTATGTCAGCATTTCTATTTAATTTTTGTTTAGCCTTCTTATTACATACAATACATGGAACACTTTTTAGTGCAAAGAGTTTGTAAGGGGAAAGTGCTTGCAGGTGGGAATTAGTTAGAAGAATTGTATTGAATCCTGAATCAAAGTTATGCATTGACATGTATTGTGGTTTCCAAATTTCTAGGTTAGTGAGATATGGAAGTCCTATCGAACACTTTGCAGCCAAAGAGCATTTGTACCAAGAAAAGCTTAGAAACACATTACTTGGAAGAAAAATTGTATAAAGACTTTAAGGAGAACAGTATCAACCACAGATAATGACCAAGAAAAAAAAAAAAAAAAAAAAAAAAGTACAATAAATAAATAAATAGATCTATCTCCAAGGTCCTGAAGGAGAAAGGGACTGCAAAGGCACGTCACTGTAAGGTTATGTACAAGCTTTATGTTGGATTTATCTTCTGAAACTGACAGTTACAACTGCATAAATACGAGTTTCTGTTTTGCCCCTTTCCTTCATAGTAATTTGTGTTATTATTATCAATGAATATTTATATTAGGATCCAGGTATCTGATTAAATAAGAGACTTAAAAGTATCCACTTTTATAAAGTGTATGCAATATCTTCATATAGTTCATAGTATATGCAATATTTTCATATCGTCTTTTTAAAGAATTATGGATTTGTAAAATTAAGTTATAATACGACAATAGCAAAGCTTGTAAGGGAATTAAATTTACCTTTTGAAGCTTTATCCAAATGTAGGAAATTGTCTGCTCTCTGAAAAGTTTTCACTACAGCTCTTACTTTTACTCAGCTGTTTATAACTGATTACATACAATTCTACAGAGATATCTCCACCACAACAGATAAAATTTTCTGTGGATTAAAAATAATGAAATACCTGAGTGATGTTCCAAATATTTTGCCATATAGCAAAAGCAAAGAGCAAGAATACCACAAGCCAAGAAGGACGGATTTGAAATATATTAGTTCCTAAGTTCTACCACAACAGCTCACAAAGAGCCAGTCACCTGCTAAGCTGCATGAAAAGTTATAAAGATCTGGTATACTAGCTAAAATATTAAGTACCTAAAAATTTAATAATGGACATGCTATTAGTTACCACTACCATATCTAAACTGAGAAACTGCATCCCTTCTCTTGTCTCAGACTGGGTGAGATTCTTGAAATAGTTGTCCTGGTCTGAAGACATCTAACTTGTCCAACTTGGAGTCATTACTTAAACATAACTATCACCACATTTGAAATTTCTGTGTGAGAGGTGTCAGCTGAAAGTTCACAGTGAGATTATTACTTTTACAATAGATGTTTGCTACCGTGATATCTTTGATCACTTAAACATTTTCCCCCAGACATCCAGCCTCATGGCTTCTGCCAGAAAGAATTAATGTGCAACATCTTTACTGACATGGCTTATGACATAAGGGTAATTTATAAAATTACCACATATGTCTAAATTAGATACATTGATGTACATTTTATTCTGAATACTGGTGAGATTTTAACATGTGCACTATACCATTTAAAAAGAAAAAAAATAATACTAAGATAAGAACCATTGTAGAGTCAGTCAAAACAGGATTCAGACTTCAAAGAAAAGTTAAAACTCCTTGTGCTTAAAGTCCAGAGCATGGTTTGGTATACAGTTCAGAGGGGAGAGTGATGTGGTTTTGCTGAGTCTGCTCTGAGTCATTTCTATCTTGGTTCATTTTAGTGATTGTCTAAGGCATGGGACACAAAAAAATATTTTGAAAAGGTCTTGGATCTCAGTTCCTTTCACACTAGGCTACATAATCATGTTTCCTTTGGTTTGTTTTCCTTCCGTTCTGAATTTTCTCTTTGGATGGCCTCTGGCTTTGTTTCAATATCTCATCCAAACTCTGCTTGGGTCCTCATATGGTGGCTAGGAAGTCTCCTGGAACACAGGTTTTTGGGGTGACTGCACCTTCAGAATCACAGAATCACAGAATTTCTATTTTGGAAGAGACCTCAAGATCATCGAGTCCAACCTCTGACCTAACACTAACAGTCCCCACTAAACCATATCCCTAAGCTCTACATCTAAATGACTTTTAAAGGCCTCCAGGGATGGTGACTCCACCACTTCCCTGGGCAGCCTGTTCCAATGTCTAACAACCCTTTCGGTAAAGAAGTTCTTCCTAAGATCCAACCTAAAACTCCCCTGGTGCAACTTAAGCCCATTCCCCCTCGTCCTGTCACCAGGCACGTGGGAGAACAGACCAACCCCCACCTTGCTACAGCCTCCTTTGAGGTACCTGTAGAGAGCGATAAGGTCACCCCTGAGCCTTCTTTTCTCCAGGCTGAACAATCCCAGCTCCCTCAGTCGCTCCTCGTAGGACTTGTAGGCCCCTCACCAGCTTCGTCACCCTTCTCTGGACTCGCTCAAGCACCTCGATGTCCTTCTTGTAGCGAGGGGCCCAAAACTGAACACAGTACTCGAGGTGCGGCCTCACCAGAGCCGAGTACAGGGGGACAATCACCTCCCTAGCCCTGCTGGTCACACTGTTTCTTATACAAGCCAGGATGCTGTTGGCTTCATGGCCACCTGAGCACACTGCTGGCTCATATTCAGCCGACTATCAACCATCACTCCCAGGTCCTTCTCTGCCTGCCAGCTCTCCAACCACTCATCTCCCAGCCTGTAGCTCTGCTTGGGGTTATTGCGCCCCAGGTGGAGGACCCGGCACTTGGCCTTGTTGAACTTCATGCAGTTGACCTCAGCCCATCGGTGCAGCCTATCCAGATCCTCCTGCAGAGCCTTCCTACCCTCGAGCAGATCGACACAGGCACCTAACTTGGTGTCATCTGCAAACTTACTGAGGGTGCACTCAATGCCCTCGTCCAGATCATCGATTAAGATATTAAAGACCGGCCCCAGCACCGAGCCCTGGGGAACGCCACTAGTGACTGGCCTCCAACTGGATTTGACTCCATTTACCACGACTCTTTGGGCCCGGCTATCCAGCCAGTTTCTAACCCAACGATGCATGCGCCAGTCCAAGCCAAGAGCAGCCAGGTTCCTGAGGAGAATGCTGTGGGAAACGGTGTCAAAAGCCTTGCTGAAGTCAAGGTAGACCACATCCACAGCCTTTCCCTCATCCACCTAGCGCGTCACTTTGTCACAGAAGGAGATCAGGTTCGTCAAGCAGGACCTGCCTTTCATAAACCCATGCTGACTGGGCCTGATCACCTGCTTGCCCTGCAAGTGCTGCGTGATGACTCTCAAGATAATCTGCTCCATGAGCTTCCCTGGCACTGAGGTCAAACTGACAGGCCTGTAGTTTCCCGGGTCAGTCCTCCGGCCCTTCTTGTAGATGGGCGTCATGTTTGCTAGCCGCCAGTCAACTGGGATCTCCCCCGATAGCCAGGAATGTTGATAAATGATGGTAAGCGGCTTGGCCAGCTCCTCTGCCAGTTCTCTCAGTACCCTCGGGTGGATCCCATCCGGCCCCATCGACTTGTTCACATCCAAGTGCCGTACCAGGTCACCAACCATTTCTTCGTGGATAGTGAGGGTCACATCCTGCTCCCCATCCCCTTCCACCAGTTCAGGGTACTGGGTATCCAGAGAACAACCAGTATTGCTGCTAAAGACTGAGGCGAAGAAGGCATTAAGCACCTCCACCTTTTCCTCATCTCTTGTAACTAAGTTTCCCCCCGCATCCAGTAAAGGATGGAGATTCACCTTAGTCCTCCCTTTTGTGTTGATGTATTTATAAAAACATTTTCTGTTTTCTTTAACGTCAGTAGCCAGATTGAGCTCCAGATGAGCTTTGACTTTTCTAATTTTGTCCCTGCACAGCCTCGCAACATCCTTATAGTCCTCCTTAGTGGCCTGCCCACTTTTCCAAAGATTATAAACCCTCCTTTTTCTCCTAAGCTCAAGCCACAATTCTCTGTTCAACCAGGCTGGTCTTCTTCCCCGCCAGCTCGTCTTTGGGCACGTGGGAACAGACCATTCCTGCGCCATTAAGATTTCCCTCTTGAAGAGCGCCCAGCCTTCCTGGACTCCTCTGCCGTTCAGAACCGCCTCCCAAGGGACTCTACCAACCAGTGTCCTTAGCAGCACAAAGTCAGCCCTCCGGAAGTCCAATACAGTGGTTTTACTGGTCCCCTTCCTGGCCTCACCAAGAATAGAGAACTCCACCATTTTGTGGACACTCTGCCCAAGACAGCTCCCGACAATTACATCCTTCACCAGTCCTTCTCTGTTTGTGAAGAGAAGGTCTAGCAGGGCGCCACCCCTGGTAGGCTCACTAACCAGCTGCGTCAGGAAGCTATCTTCCACGCTCTCCAGAAACCTCCTAGACTGCTTTCTCTGGGCTGTGTTGTGCTTCCAGGATATGTCAGGGAAGTTGAAGTCCCCCACGAGAACAAGGGCTGACGATTTCGCAACTTCTGTCAGCTGCCTGTAGAACTCCTCATCCGTCTCCTCATCCTGGTTCGGCGTCTGTAACAGACCCTGACCAGGACGCTAGCCTTGTTGGCCCTGCCGATCCTAACCCAAAGGGACTCGACCTTGTCATTCCCAGCCTCAAGTTCTACAACATCGAAAGACTCTCTAATATAGAGAGCCACACCACCACCCCTTCTGTGCTGCCTGTCCCTTCTGAAGAGTTTATAGCCAGACATTGCAGCACTCCAGTCATGAGAGTGGTCCCACCACGTTTCCGTGATGGCAACCAAGTCGTAGCCTGCCAGCTGCATGATGGCTTCCAGCTCCTCCTGTTTGTTACCCATGCTGCATGCATTGGTGTAGATGCACTTCAGCTGGGCCATTGCCTTATCCCCCGGCCTTGCCATTGTTCCCCCGGCACAGCTCCAACAATCCTTGCTTCAGCCCCGTCCCCCTTCTTACCTAGTTTAAAGCCCTCTCAATGAGCCCTGCCAGCTCCTGGGCCAGGATCCGTTTTCCCCTAAAAGATAGGGACCCGTCTGCAGCCATCAGGCCAGGTGTCGAGTAAAGTGCCCCATGGTCGAAAAACCCAAGATTTCTGTGTTGGCACCAGCCCCTGAGCCACGTGTTTAACAGGTGGGCTTTCCGTGTCCTCTCTGTACCCCTCCCTGCCACCGTAGGGATGGACGAAAACACCACCTGCACTCCCGCTCCATCTACTAACCGTCCCAGTCCCCTAAAGTCTCGCTTGATAGCCCTCAGGCTTCTCTATTCAGTGTCATCACTACCTGCCTGGACTATCAAAAGAGGATAATAGTCAGAGGGGCGAACCAGGTTGGGAAGCTTCCTGGCAACGTCCCTGACCCTGGCCCCAGGGAGGCAGCAGACTTCCCTACGGGTAGGGTCAGGCCGACAAATAGGGCCCTCTGTTCCCCTGAGGAGAGAGTCTCCCACAACAGTAACCCTTCTGTCTTTCTTGGTGGAGGCAGTCCTGAGGCATGGAGTCGACCTCCTCGCCCTAGGCATCCTCCTGGGTACACTTGCTACCTCTTCCTCACCCACCGGTCTCTCAAGCTCCAGGGCCTCAAATCTGTTGTGTAAGGGCACCTGGGAAGGTGGGGCCGGAAGGGGAGGGCATCGCCTGCGATGTTGAGCAGGGACCTGTTTCCATTCCTCCTCAACTCCCAGATCCCCTCCCTCTGCCTGACGGCGACAGGGCAGGGGGTCCACCCCCGTTTGGGGTGTCTCACCCCGGTACCTCTCCTTGAGGCCCTGCAGGGAGTTGCTCCACCAGTCTATCTCTCGCTCACACTCCCTGATATCCCTCAACCTCTCCACCTCCTCCTTGAGCTCCGCCACCATGCAGACCAGGTCATCCACTGGCTCACACCTCACACACCCAGTTTCTCTGCCTCCCGCCGATAGCAGCAACAGGCTCAGACACTCCCTGCATCCGGTGACCTGAACTGCTGCATTTTTTAACGGGTAGTCGGTCTGGGTGTGTACCGACTTCCTGGAGAGCGCACCGTGCCTGGTGGAGACCATTATCACCTAGCTAACGGCTGTCGTTACAGGAGGTGTTATGTATGGGCGGGGGGAGAGCGCCCTGCCCTTCCTGCTCGCCCTGCCTGCGTGAACTTCAGGTCCCAACATATATTAGATTTCTTGTTTCTTTTGGTTGAATGGAGATCCAGCACCTTTGTTCACATCTGAATGCAAAAGGAGTAAAACAGGTGTGCATATTTAGCAGATGGGTTCTCTCAACTATTTAGATGTAACGAATGCCTCATTCCTAATCATTAATAGGCTTGGAGTGTGTGACAGGTAGCTCTGTAAATTCTTCTGAACATGAACAACTTGAAGGCTCTAATGAAATTTCTGCCTGAATCCTTAGCTGAACAATTTGTTTCAGGTAGTTGAGATAGGCAAATAAAGCTTCACTGAATTTTTGTCTTTAAATGTGTCAATGAAACCTAATAGCTTGTTAGAAGCATAAAAGCTCAGTGGACAGTCCACCAGTATCAGCATAGCTGTAGTAATGACTTGTGTTATAAATTAGACCATGCCAGTTTGGTCTTTCAAAAATATGTTTAATAATTAAGTAAGCAGACACAAGCAAAACAGCGCTGGGCGGCCAGGGAGTCTCCGCTCCACCAATGGCGCGCACCAACCCCCTTCAGTCCCTTCCTTTTATAGGCTGGCAGTCCTGCCACGTGGCCACACCCTGGTATACTCTGTGTCTGCGCGTGCTGTTGCTAGGGGGTCGGTTTCAGCCCTCTCTCTGGTGGTCGTGAAGATGAAGGCCGTAGTCTTCCTCCACGATTCAGTCTCCCCTTTCTCCTTAGATGGAAACCTGTTTTGCAACTTAAAGCGAGGAGTAGATTGCAATCTCTAACTCAATCTGAAAACCATCGTGGGTCATTGATTACAACATGTATGCAAACCTCCCCCCCAGTTCCTGCCCAGCAACAAGGCATAAGTTCCCTTTACAATTCCCTTTACAATGAACAAACTTTGTTATTTTATAACAACTTGGACCTTTTGTTTTGTTTTGTTTAAAGAAAAAAAAGAAACAGTACACAAATGGTACTGCAATATTCATATATATTTCAAAAAAGCACAATCCCCATTGTGATGGCACAGAAATCTGGTGACTGACAATTTACTTTGAATGTTATTTCTGAAAAGCAGTTTTGGCTCTGCCCTTCTCTACAGCTTGAACCAGCTTCCAGTTGCTGCTTTTCAACTTCTGGTCCCAAATTAATTTTTATTAATAAAAGAGGAAATAGTAGCTATGGGTAAAACAGTGGCAGCAATTAGTGCTAGACATAGAGCTCAGAGCACAAGTTCAAGCAGAAGCAGGAAATATATATTTTTTAAAAATGTGCAGAAAAAAAAGGGGAAAGAAAAAAAAAGTTCTCTCATTATTATTCTCTTTTTGACATTGGTGTCTTTTATTTTTAGTTGTGTAGCAATGACTATTGTTATCATGCAGAATGTCCCTCTGAATGACAGGGAATGCATAACAGCTGTGCCTTTGTCCTCAGCACTTTGTTCTTTACAGCATATTCTTGTTCTAGACATGTCGCTAAATGATTGTTAGCTGATTTTACATATAACAGGACATTCCTATATAGATGCACCTGAACAATTAGAAACTTTTATAGATCTGAAGATGCAGCAGCTTGTGAGCATTGTATCTGTATCACTGTGGGTGGGCTATATGCTAGTACCAGTTTGAAGATAATCAGACGAAATGTCTTAGCATTGTAAGCTGTAAGTATGGCTGCCTCTGTATGGTCTCCTGTGCAGCAAAAGGAAGATGGAAATTGGTCCATGACATATGTGGGCTGAACCACACTTAGGTTGTGATTCTTCGTTCACTGTCTACACAGGGAGTTTAAAGAGACTAATCGGCTAAATTAGATGTTTTAATTCTGAGTCTGAAGTTAAGTAGAGAGAATACAATCCCCATTAATAAAAGCAATCACACTGCATTTAGGAAAAGCCAGGTTGGTGAATTGAACAAAAGCATGTTCAGCTCCAGCAGTGCCTGATCTGCCTGCAATGCAAGAGAAAATATGCTTGAGATGTTGAACCCTCTCCACTACAGGCAGCTCTGGAAGTCAGGCTGAGGTAGCTTCTCACTACAGATCCAAGAGCTGAAAATATTCCTAGTAGAAACTTTGACTGTTTGAGTGACCTCCAACTTTGTTTGCACGTGGTTTGGGTCAGCAGGAACTCTTATATAAGTCTTCATTAAGCAGGTGGAACTAGTTTTCAGATCTTTTATGCCTTTTAATAGTTAAATGAGCCCTGTTCTGATTTCTAAACCTGGCATAATATTTCCCTGTAATTTTATTTGTCTTGCAAAATTTCAGCTCTGTTCCAAATAATAATGTTTGCTCTAGGCTAGCTTAGAAATTTCATAGCTTTCAAACCAGAAAGGTAAAAATAAAATCTAATTTCAAACAGTGTTGCAAAGAAAGTTTGACAATTCATACTAACGGAAATTTAGATTACTTCCATTTATAAATTTCTGCCTTCTCAGACAACAGAATTGGTAAGTAAAATCCCTGCACTAATGCTGTGCATCATGCGTATTTTACTCACCTAAAATCAGGCATAGCATAGCTACACTTGCTATTGATACTAGAAGCTTTAGGATACTCTGTGGTTAAAATAATAATAAGGCTAGTTTTCTTTCTAAGATTAATTAAAAGAACCTGAGAGACTACCTACATTTTCCAAGGCAGAAGCCATAGGTATTAATTTCTATATAACTGGGTTACAAGTGCAGAGCTCTATAACTTAGTTATTGACTTGTCTGACCAAAGTATGAATAGAAATGCATGTGTGTATGTGGGTG
This sequence comes from Nettapus auritus, assembly GCA_011076525.1. Lineage (NCBI taxonomy): Eukaryota > Metazoa > Chordata > Aves > Anseriformes > Anatidae > Nettapus > Nettapus auritus. Next base: position 48,468,710 of record CM021765.1, read on the forward strand.
TAAACCCCACCAGACAACAAAATTCTGGTTTAAGGATTTAAAAGAATGCCCTACATTGATACTGAAAGATGTTGTACCAGACTATACCAGTTCCAGAACCCTGTTACCAGCAGCAAAACTGAGGAATGTGTTGTTTACAGCAAAACTGAAGGTCCTGCACTTTGATAACACTGCAGTACAGATGACCTCCCAGTGAAGACCCTGCATCCTATCAGCAGCAGGCAGGAAATAAGGTTTTAGAATATAACATATTATTCCTTTCCATGTTAGCCATCATGAAAACACATTCCAAATGAAGAAAACAGGCAGTCCGCAGCAACCTGACAGATTAATTGGTGGTCTCACATCCAAGATTATAAGGTAAAAGACTGCCCCATAACAGTTGATGACTCATGATGATGAGTAACAAATATTAGTTTTCAATATTGGGCAAGAAGAACATAGGCATGATGAGAAATCAATAGCTGTGTCCCCTGTCTTCTTCTGTGTAGAACAAAGTAATCCTGGCCAGACCACTCAGCGTAATCGTGCAAGCGATTAAAATCTAAGAGAATGAAAGTGAGCAAGTAAAATCCGTTTACTTAGAAAATTTGTGAACAAATGTCACCTTCCCCTTCACTGGATCTTATAGAGTTTTGTTACAATAATTTCCCCAACCTAACCTTTATTTCGGCAATTCTGTAAAATAAAAATACAGTTTATCTGAGCTGCAGAATTTGCAGTCTAAATAGTTATCACATTACTATGCAAAATCTCACAGATTTATCTTTAAGATAGAACAACAGGAGAAAAGAAGACCTTAAATGCAAAATTCAATAAGAAACAATTATGAGCTACTTTTAGAAAGAAAAGCAAGCCAATAACCTCTTCCATAATTAAGGCATTTTATTGTAAGCTTTTAGTAGTTTCAGAACAGCTGTGGGGGAACTAGTTCCTTTTGGTGGACCAATGTGTGGTACAACATTCCCTTCAAGTTTATAATGTCTCTTTTTAAGCTATGAACTTCAGTTTGTGCTTTTAAGCATATTTTCTGCAATTAAAAATAAAGCACTGAAACAGGACAAACTTCAGATTCTCCAGTGGATTTAAGCTTATTACATGCAACACATCAACTTTGATCTTAAAAACTATCAATTTCATAGGCATAAAACGATAGACAAAACTTCAGAAGTAGAATGTGGTAACTGATGGCTTACAGCCGTGCTGTCTGCCTCATTAAATCTCTATAATCTTCTTTATTTTTGTACACTGTATGGATTATGTGGATCCACTGTCCTCACATAGGTTACTCATCTAGATTTCCACTCTGTTCCACCCCTTCTTACTATGACCACACAGACTACTACCCCACCACCACCACCATATAATTCAGCTTTCTGAGCCTTTTCTAATCTTTAAAGCTTTACATTATTTCTCACCTCCTCCTTAAACAAAGGTGAGAGACAGATACCTAGAGAACCTGCCCCAAAATAAGTATCTGTGGTTAGTGGCTGTGGCTGCTTTTCAAAGGTATTTTTTATCTGCAGACTGTGAAAGGAAGCTAGCTTAGACAAGATATCTAGCTCATGGATGACTGGTTACATAAGTTAACTTTTACTAGTTTTATTACTCATTGGTATGTTCAGATCCTTTTTTTGATTTCGCTTTTTCATAACTTCCTGATCTGAAAGTGCCTATAAATTGGCCATCCACTTTAAGCAGTTTCATTTGCAAATGTAGTCATATACAATAAATGTAGGAGGAAAAATTATTCCATTATATCTTAGTAAAGATATAACTCTGCTTACAGCATACCATGTACCTAATATTCGGTACTGGTATTCACTAAATCCACTAAATCTCTCGATTGATTCCAAAGGCAGGGTAGGATAAAAATATACCACATAGTTAGATGGCTAAAAGTAGGTGATGTGATTGTTTTCGGTTTTCTCGTGGCATGTGTTATATCTATCTTACAAGGATAATTATGATTTGAAGGCTTTCACATACTGACAAAGACAAACATCCTTTATTTCTCTAGAAAATTCATCCTGCTTTGTGATTCTTCAAAAGATATATTATTTATAGTAGCAAAGGAAATACAAAACAAAATAAATAAATAAATAAATAATAGAGAATAATTCCATTAAAAGCTCTATATACATTTCTCTTTCTAATGTTTTTCATAAAGTGCATGTTGCCAAAAACAAACAAAAATCTGGAAGACAAAGGACCATTCTGCACAATATATAGTTGACGAAACATCTTTGTCTTGTTACAATCTTGTGTGATTTATCGAATATGTAAAAGAAAACTGCGTGAATCAGATGACCAGTAATGGTAAACAGACTTTTAGCTCTAGGTTACTGGTTCAAGTTCAACCTATATACACCAAGCAAATACTGCTCATGTGCTGGGACTGGTTAACACATATGTACTAGCAAACTCCTGTTCTATTGCCAGTGTAAAAATGGCAACATCATTAAATTCCCTCTAATAGTTGGTATTTTTATGACAGTCACAACAGATGCAGGAGACTGAATAGATATTAATGTTAACTGCTCAGAATAGTTTGTCTAGAAGTATTGTGAGACTTTCATCTGTGCATCCCCAAAATGAGATAGTGTGTTATAAGGAAAGAGTGAGAAATATAATTACTAGAAGTTAATATCTCTGCCTATCCAACAGCTACAGTGACTAACCTACTAAGAATACCTGAGCAGCAAAAATCAGAGAAAGCGTGAATTACAAATTCTAAGCTAGTATGTTCCATAAAGTAAACCCTCACATATTTAGAAAAGTGTTGCTCAGTGTAGGTCACCCAAATCTCATGACAAGTGAAAGGAACATTGTCTTACATCTATAGGTTATTTGCAAATTCTTTTTTGAAAAGCTTGTTGTCCAGAATGGTGTTTTCAGTAGAACTGCCACAAAAGGTGTATACAAAGCTATTTAGTAGGTCTCAAAATGTATGGATTGTGTTCAGGGCAGAGAGTCTTAACCAATTTCCCCAGAACCGGTGAAGAAGTAGACAGCACATGCAAGCACTTCAGTGCAGCATGAGCCTGGGTCAATAAAAGTCTGGAATGTATCTCTCCCTCTAGGCTTTCTCCATTCAGAAACCATCTGCCCCATTTCCTTTGTTCCCAAAGTCTTCTTTTGATTTGTCCCCCAGTTAAGCTGTCTTACAGTCAGTGATACAGATGTGAACATTTTGTCTGCACAGACCAACAAGGTACAACCTTCCTCTTATTTACACTGACAGGTTATTCAGTCATAGTTCAGCTGAAGTTCATCTTGCTCACTTGATGACCATGCATTTTACAAAATTATGATCCTAATATCTATATTAGAACACACTTATCTGTAAATATGTCTTATTGGAATATAACTAAAGAATTTACAGAGACACTAAAGTTTGTTCAGTCCAAATCTAACTGATATAGGTATAATATAGCAAAAGCTTTGTTCATGGTTGTGGCCCAGACCTAGTATCTCATGTGTGTTAGTTTCTTTAACTTGTACAGTCTACATAGAAAGCCCAACTTAAAAAAATCCTAAGGAGCTGCCCAGTTTGGAAGTAATCTACATCTTTTATCTGTCTTTACAACTAGAATTTATGAGCACTAGTGTGAGTGACTTAACAACCAGTTCCCCACTGGACAGCAAAGCCAACAGTAAGCAGGGGCTGGTCTAGAAAACTGAGAGGTTTGGTCAGGTGAAAAACTTAGGTTTCAATAGCTTTATGGCACTGTTTTGCTAGAAAGCTTCAGTGAAGAGAAATCTTTTACAAAATTTAATTTAATGCTTCAGTGCTTTTGCACATCAGACAAATGTGTTACGATAAAAATCCTGTAACTGTGGCAGAAGGGTGCAACACTCACAGGAGTGGATGCATTAATTAACTATTAAACAACACCTCAAATGTGCAAAGCACTATAAGGACATTAATTAATTGTCCTAGATTTTAAAATTTTCAATGGAAAGCCTGGAGAAATCAAGATGTATCAGTACAGTGATGTGGAAAGGTTGCACAACTGTGGTGCATTTTCAGTGGCTGGGTCATAACAGGAAACTGCTCTGCTTCTTTGCAAATGTAGGCCCCTCTGCAACAAGTCTGCCAAGTCTGCAATGCTCTTTTTATTAGAGTTGATATAATACAAGAAAATTGCTACATTTTTATCCTGAAGTCATCATAAAGAAAAATCAACAGAACGTGGCTTCAGAATTAGAATTAACACAATAAACCTAAATAATTACACTAACAGAATTAATGATTTAAAGAAGAAAAAATAAAGTTTCTTGTCCCATGAAGGGATCCACCAAATTTTATAGAATTTTTCCAAATCAAGATTTTATCCAACATTTTTATATATATTCTTAATTCTTCCTCCTACCTAATGCATCAACAGATGAATGAAGATAACCACAGACTTCATTTATTCAGACTGAGAAAAGAAAAGACAAAATACTGACAATGTACTAGCAACTGCTGTGTGCACTCTGTGAATTATTGGATAACATTTTGAAAGTACGTTAGTGTTGTTTTTGTTTATTTGTTTGTTGAGCAGATCCTGTACAACTAGATTGCATTTGGATTTATGCTGGTGCAATTTACAATTTTGTGGCCAAATGACTGGCTTTTATTTATTTATTTATTTATTTTATTTTATTTTTTCTTTTTTTTTTCCATCACCCAGGACATATGCAGTTTTATTTAAAAATGATTTGTTTAAATAAAAGTGGGAAAAAATGTTAGTATGTGTTCTTATTAAATAACTATATGCAGTTTGCATTCATGTGTGTATACAACAAAACATTTAACAACTGAGATAAAAATCATGACAAAATTATAAGTGTGTTAGAGTTTCATGTACTGTTTACACAACACCAGAATTCACTGTAGCTGACAGATAAAATGCAGCTTGTGTACTAAACTTCAGAACTTCTGTGACCTCTAGTGGCAGTTTATGAATAACTGGAAGACTGCTGTCAGTGAAGGTAAACAGTAACATTTCTCTCTTAATTTTTCCCAGGCAGAGATTGGGACAGCATTACCTTCTGTAAATCAGGAAAGTTACTCTTCTGCACCATTGACAGAAGAACCTGAGGAAGAAGCATCAATGCCAAAATTAATTGACGTGTCTTCAGCACAAGGATCTGGGGTTCTTGGGCCCCAAACTCAAGATGGTTAGTCAGAAAGAGAGACAAACATTGCATTCACAGCTTCACTTTTGAGTGTGCCCACTTTACCTGCTTATGGATGTCTACCTCTCTTATTGAAAGGGAGATAAATCATTTCTGTACCTCTGTTACTAAAGAGAGGTATATCATGGCCTATCTTGAAGTCAGATATGTGCCTAGTCAAAATGTTACCACACTATTTCACTACGAAAATGGCTGTGCATCAATTAAGATTTTTTTTCAAATACATTTTTCATTAAAAAAAAAATTAATGAATTGGCAAATGTTACCAGTACTTATTTACTGACTTAGATTTCAACATAATTACCAACTATGTTTATTTTATAATGACTTGTTACACATTTTTAATAAATCAAGGAATCATAGAATATCTTCTGTTGGAAGGGTCCCACAAGGATCATTGAGTCCAACTCTTGGATCCATGCAGAACCACATGAAAATCAGACCACATCTCTGAGAGCATTGTCCAAACACCTCTTGAACTCTGGCAGGCTCGGTGCTGTGACCACTTCCCTGGGGATCCTGTCGCAGTGCCCAAACATAGTCTGGGTGAAGAACCTTTTCCTGACACCCAGACTGACCTTCCCCTGTCCCAGCTCCATGCTATTCCCTCGAGTCCTACTGCTGTCCCCAGAGAGCAGAACTCTGTGGCTGCCCCTCCACTCCCCTCATGAGGAAGCTGCAGGCTGCCATCAGTCCTACCCTCAGAGTCCTCCTCTCTAGGCTAACGAATCAAGTGACTTCAGCCGTTCCTAATATGTCTTGCCCTCTAGACCCTTCATCATTTTTGAAGCCCTCCTTTGGACACTCCCTAATAGTTTTATACATTTCTTACATTGTGGCACCCAAAACTGCACACAGCACTTGAGATGAGTGCAGCACAAAGCAGAACAGGATAATCACTTCCCTCGACTGGCTAGCAATGTCACGATTGATATAACCCAGGATATGGTTGTCCCTTTTGGCTGCCAGGACACACTGTTGACTCATATTCAACTTGCTTTCAACCAAAACACCCAGATCCCTTTCCACAGGGCTGCTTTTCAGCCTCTTGTTCCCTAGTCTGTACATACAGCCAGGATTTCACTGTCCCAGGTGCAGAATCTGGCACTTGCTCTTGTTAAACTTCATATTGTTGGTGATTGCCCAGCTCTCTAATTTCTCAACATCTCCCTTCAAGGCCTCTTTACTCTCCAGGGAGTCAACAGCTACTCTCAGTTTACTAACATACATTTTCATACAAAATATGATTTAAAAGTTAAAGATTTTTTGACCATGAAAACTAGAAACTTAAGAGAACAGTTTAGAAATTTCCAGTGAAGTTAATTTTCTGATCTTCTGATTAGATCTAGACAAAGAAGAGCTTTCCACATCTCACTGAGGAATTTAAATTGTAAAACAATCTGTCCCTCTCCCACACATGCATTGTGATGCTAATAATTTGGATTTGTTAGCAGCTACTCTAAACTATGAGTACTAGAGTTAGTCACTCCTGTTATAACTCTGTATTGCATGGTGATCAACACAAAAACAATACAGATATCACATAAATCCTGTATCAGTCCACAGGTTCCTCGCGAGGGGGAGTGGAGAGGCAGGTGAACTATTCTCCATAATCACCAGTGATAAGACCTGCAGGAATGGCGTTAAGCTGAGGCAGGGGAAGTTTAGGCTGGACATCAGGAGGAGGTTCTTCATCAAGACGGTGGTTGCGCACTGAAACAGGATCCCCAGTGAAGTAGTCACTGCACCAAGCCTGTCTGAATTTAAGAAGCAATTGGACTGTGCACTTAGTCACATGTTCTAAACTTTTGGGTAGACCCGTGCTGTGACACAAGTTGGACTTGATGATCCTTATGGGTCCCTTCCAACTCGGGATATTCTATGATTCTATGATTCTATACACTTTTACTATATTTAAAGTATAACTGCTTACCATAGAAGGAGTTAATGCTTCCAAAATAATTGTGTGTTCAGTGAGGAAATACGAATCATTCCTAGTCTTTTATACGCATTACTAGTGAGCACTGACCAGACTAACAAAATTATACTGATGTCAAAACACATAAAAATGGAAATGAGAATTTCCCAGGAGGGTACTGAAAAACCCACACAATTTCCTTCAAATTTCAAAACTGTAGGATGTTACAAAACATTTCAAGTAAACATTGCATATTATGAGTTAACCTTTTGAGCACTGAATGCAAACCAGCTAGTGCATCAACTGAAGATATGCATGGGAGCCTAGAGGCTGTAACATATCAAATCAGATTATTTTGTGTCTTTACTTTTTTAGCAACCTATTTTCCTATCAGATGTTGCTGCTGTTCTTGCCTTCATACAGGATAGAAGACTACAGTGCTCAGGAACATCAAGACAATTTATTTTTTCTTTTTGACATAATTTTGAATCCTCCCCATATCCCTGTCCTTTTTCAGCTTACATCATCCAGTGACAAATATTACCCCTTCAGGATAAAAAAAGGGGACACAATAAGGAATTCTCTTCCTATATTCTGTTATGTTTTGAAAAAAAAATAAAAAAATAAAAAAAAATTCAGCCATACTAAACTTTATACTTGTTGTTGGAATGGTTCAAGGTGTGAGAATTTATTTTCTCCCTGTGTGAGCTTTATTCCTGTAACCAATTTAAATTGTCTTATGGAGGCAGTTAGGGAAAGTACAAAAAGTGTCTCATCTTTCCAGAAATGTTTTCCCTGGATGCCCAAGTAAAGATTCTCAAACAAAAGAGGATTATGGTCATAAATTCTTTAATCTTGCCTGAAAAGACACCACGTATATAGCCTGCCCTTAAGCTAGTTACCGCTTATTGTTGGTAAAAGGCACAGATTATTAAGGCAAATCTTCTATGTAGCCACAACTGAGCTGGAGAAAAAAAAAAAAACTCTTCTGGAAGAAAAATATTTTCATACTCATTAATTATGCAACTATTTTATAACTAATCAGAACAAACATCCATCTGCTACAAGGAGGGGAAAAACTTTAAATGGAGGAGTATTTCTATAGCAGTAAAAGATGAGAAACAGATACACTGATTTATACCATAATCAAAGAAAAATGTATTAAAAATGCAACACTCATTTCAACTAGCAACTTTTTCTACTCATAATGGATTTCAGACAATCCAGTCAATGTTACAATTCTCACTAAATTTGAACAGTACTATCAGGAGAAACTTCTGACTTCACTGCCTTTATACAGGTCTATGATTAAGGTGAAATGGCCTGCTTTTTTTTTTTTATTTTATTTTCATGAACTTCTAGTGGTAACAAAATGTTTTGTTAACACAGTCTTCAAGCTACCTTAACTCAGACTAATAGAAAGATATTTCTTCCTGATGTTAAATGTCTGAATCAGAAAACATAAATTAAAAGTATGTGTAAGCAATTGAAGTTCTTCTCCATAGTTCTGTAGGAAAATATTAATTTCCATACAAATTACTTATAAGTACTATTTACAGAACCAAACCTAGCAGATCATTTTAGGTTTCAGTCAACAGCTGTTATTTCTCCATCCAGATGGACGTAAACTCTTGCTGTATAATGGGGAAATTGAACTTTGGCTGGCTGCTGTGGCTATTATTATAGTATGAGAAACACAGCATCAGAAAAAGAAAGTTAAAAGACCTAAAAGACCTTCTAATAGACAATAAATAATAATAATAGTAATAAAGCAATTACTTTTAAGACAGAATTTAAACAGTTTGTTGCAATTACATGTTGTGGTGATCAGGACAGAATAGGAATTTATTGTTGATAAAATCCTTTAAGTGCTTAGGTGAACATTTCATTGCATTAATTTACATATATTTTTTGTACAATTTCTTGTAACAAATTGTTTTCTCCTTAATTCTTTCATAGGCCTTCCCACATGCCTTTTGTGTACATGTTTAGGGACAACAGTCTATTGCGATGATCATGAGCTTGATGCTGTTCCACCGTTGCCTAAGAAAACCACGTATTTCTACTCACGCTACAATCGAATCAAGAAGATCAACAAAAATGACTTTGCTAACTTAGGTATGGATAACAATAATGTTCCAATTAGCCTTCATTTCTATTATTTTGTGCTCATACTGATCTAAAACATAACGATTCATTTTACATTATGTTTGATGCTAGTAAGACTATACACATAAATGAACATTTGGAAAAGTGCTTTGCTTTGCCTAGAGATCAATATTTCAAACACAGATTATCTGTCAAAACTTTGAATTACTAGAAATAATAAAGTTCATCAATGTTTTGCTATTAGTTGTTAAGTTTAGATGGGCAGAAAAAATAAACCTTCTGGAATATTTGCACTATATTAGAAAGTACATTTTTTTCTAAATAAGATATATATGGGTACTATATATAGATCTACCCAGATAGATGTACATTGAAATATTAGCAAAGTATCTGTGTGAAAGGGATTTTGTCTTTAAATAAATATATATTAATAGGTTTCCTCCAACATTATCTAAAAAATTCTTCAGTAAATGAAGAAACTTGCTAATAAAAAATCCTTTGTGGCCTAAACTGTACAAAATTAGTGATTAAGGGATATTTTATTTTCGTGTTTCCTATTTGAGATATCTTAAAAACACCTGTTTTTTGTTGTTGTTGTTTTTTTCAGATAATACTAAGAATATCCTGACTTAATAAGACCTGCTATAAACTCACCAGTCTGAATATCAAAGTATTTTGTCTATTTTGTAGTTTTGACATAACCTATATAATGTGTTTATATAATGAGAAGGGACACAATTATCATATATAAATAAAACACGGGAAATAAACAGTAAGAGAGAAAAGTTATTTAAGTCAAAATATACAGCTGGAATAAAAACAAAATAGATTAAAAAATCAAAAATAAAAAATGATGAAAAATGTTCCGGATGGAAATCACAATTAAGCCACAGATTAATAGCCTTAAAACTAATGTATATTAATACATTGATATGTATATATATATCTATGTTTTTCTGTTTTACCAAAAGTAAGCTTCACTTCTTAGTATTTTTTCCATTGGAAAAAATTAAAAGTTCAAGTGTATTTCAGAAAACAGTGAATGAGTACAATTTCTTACTTTACATTCTGGTAGGAAAATGTTGAAATTAGAAAGCATGCAGAACTAAATGGTAGAGAATATGTTCATTTCCCTTTAAATGTTATTTTTTTTCCAAAGGAAAACCATTTAAAAGTTTTCCAGAGCACATATAAATTTTAAAATTATTGATTTCAAAATCTTTCACTGAAAGATGTACGAAAAATGACACAATTTTAAACAAGTTGAGAGGGAGGTGTTGATCCCCTTCCTTCAGAGAACCATTTGAATGTGGATCATTGCATTATACAAAGAGAAAATTTACCACATAGTCAGTCAGGAATTAGTCTGATTTAAGACTCTTCGCCTGTAATTTAAATAACCTGTTTGCCTTTTCTTTTTCAAAACTTTCAAGAAATACATTTTGACATTCTTGTTGAATCTTATTTCTCTACCAGACAATTTAAAGAGGATTGATTTGACTGCAAACATTATATCAGAGATCCATGAAGATGCCTTCCGGAGACTTCCCCAACTTGAGGAACTGGTACTCCGTGACAACAGGATAAGGCAACTTCCTGAATTACCAGCTACCCTGACATTCATTGATGTTAGTAACAACAGGCTTGGCCGCAACGGAATACGTAATGAGGCATTTAAAGTAAGTCTAGGTTTGGAAAAATATTTTCTTCCTCTCTCCAAACTAAAATAGGGTGTAGTCCAAAAAGCAGACCAAGTGTTCCTTGTACAGTGGTAAATCTGTTATGATTATAGGCATCATGACCCTGCTAGTTGTCAGGTAACCAATAGATGGAACAAGGTGAATGAGCCTTATTGACTGGACATGAAAATCTTTTTTTTTTTTTTTTTTTTTTTTACAAAGATCCACACAAGACGTGATGGCATGCTATGCTTGTATCTATGAACCATCTACCCACATTACTGATACTCAGAAAAGACAGACTCTGGAATGTTGTTTTATCTCCTCTTACAAGCAGGCAAGAGGGAAGGGCAAAGCTATGGATGCCACTGTTCCAAACTTACTCTATCCTGTGTCTACGTGGTAACTTGTTAGAGTATTTATTAAATGTACATACTTTCTTGACACCTTGAAAAGTGGGGAAATGGGAACCTTGGAATGATCATTCTTTGACAAGAATTTAGGTGGACTGATGTAGTGCCCCTGCTTGCATGTGAAATCTGAAGTTGTTGGTCTGTGTTGGAAATACCAAATATAATACAGACTAGCTTCATATACCAGAAACCTACTTGTGGACTATTCATTTGTCTCTAAGAAGCTAATTGTAACTAGGCATCTCAATGCCTCCTTTGGAGGATAGCTTCTTAATGTAACAAACAAGAGCAGTTAGTGAATCAAATGTTTTCTCCTAGCTCAACATAAGGAAGGTATTGGGAATGGGAATGATTAGCAAAAAATAGCCCCTGGAATTGAGACTCTGGCCTAGCACATTTTCTTCTCACTCTGTTTGGGTGGTTCTGAGCATTTATCTTTAGCAAGCACCTTTACCCTGATACCTTAAAGAACTCTGTCAAAAGGAACTAAACTATAATACTGAACTCAAAGAAGTAGTTAGGTACTGTAACTTGTGTGCAAAATGGGGCAAAATTAGAGCATTCTACTAAGCTTTATTGGCTACCAAGACAAGTTTATATCTTACTAATATAGTTAACAGATAAAGCTGCTTCTTCCACTAAGCTGTGGGAGGAAAAAAAAAAAAAAAAAAAAAGTGGAATGAGAATTTTATTTTTAACTTAAGCATTTCTTATGCAGTTATAATTTGCTTCAACACCAATAAGTTTCTGCAAAATTGAATAAGCTTATCACAAAAGCAAGAAAATGGAATAGGAAGACTTTCTGCATAATGACTGGGAGAAGTAGTATTTTGACTCTAGAACATCACTGAAATAAAGTCTCTAATTAAAGACATTTCAAAGACATTTTTTCCTTTATTTTTATCCAAATAGCTTATCTTTAACAATAATAGCTCTCAGCCTGTGCAAAAGGAAGTCCTTGACTGTCTTTGAATTTCTCTCTTTTCATTCATATAACGCTGAAACAAAAGGAGTTCATACCTAATGGTGCTAATTGTGGTGATAAACTTAAAATATACATGCCAATGATTTTCAGAAGTGTCTAACATTTTTCTCTGCCTTTATTCTTCATCTTCCAGGATCTACATGAACTGCAGCATCTTTACATCACTGACAATAGTTTGGATCATATTCCATTGCCACTTCCTGAAAGTCTCCAAGCACTTCATCTTCAGGTAGGCTACAAAAGTCAAATGTAATGCTTCTATGCATCATGTTAGTAAGTAAAATTGGAGAGTGCAATTTTTATTTTATTTTATGTTTCTGGTTTGTTTGGTCTTTATTCTGTTTACCCAAAAGTATATGTACTTGAACTAAACAAACTTTTGCAAACATAAAATTAATAATTTAATCAAAGTTAGGTTTACAGCACTCAAGAGAAAAATTGGTCTATACTAGTAAAAGAGACAGAAATCCCTCAGAATGCTCTTAGAAATCTTTTTACAAGAATGGAATGCTTTTCATTCCTAAAGGAAGTTACTTTACATACCGGTTGTATCTATACATGGTATATTTCATTCTCTTAATTAAGGTCATTCACAGATGATATTATTTTTTCAGTCCTTCATTTTCCAAACTCTTTCATTTGACTATGTTGTAATATCCCATTCATCATCCTTCTGTATTTTTAATTTTTGTATTTGATATTATCTGTACCTTTGTTTCTGACTTCTTCCTTTTAACACTTTCATCTCTGCTTCTCTCATTATTTCCTCTTGTACCGTTTTTGATTATCAGATATATTTGTTTATTGCACCATACATTCTAGAAAGCTTTGAATAAATGTCCTGCTTTACCATAAGTAATTTGACTTCTATCTTTCAATAAGTAGATCTGAAGAAATATTCTGTCTGTTAGTAGACTATTGTTTTCACCTGCACATGCCAATAAATTGAATATTCTGAGCTATAAGCTGCATTCTTTTCACACCAGTTTCTGACTAGAAAGGTAATACAGAAAGGAAGAATTTTCATCTTGTCCTCATTTTAAGAGGTGATTTTTTTAGTCCCAATTTCCAGAAAATCTTGGATTCTACCAATTTGTTGAAAACGGTTCAGTTAAAGAGAAAATGTTCAGCAAAGATAAGGTATATAAGAGGAATTCACATCAAAGGAGTAAAACCTAAAAGATTCATTTTTCCCTGTATGTGAGTTAAGCTAATGTGAGAGGGCCTGGGGGAAAGTAATTTGTCACAGATCAAACTCCAGATTTGTGCCTTTACAAGCAGAGGCGCATTAAGATGTCAAGATGGTAATCATGGTTCTGTGATTTTTGGACTGTCCTCTGCTGGTTCCAAGTTGCATTAAAAAGGTGGTTCATTATGATTCTTGAAATGAAAATGCTCTATTCTACCATGCAAAAACTGTCTCTACTACATGGTTTGAGTTATGAGTTTTGAACCTTTGCACTTGCCAAGGGATTTTACCATCTCTTGTGAGATTTCTCAGCTGAGGACTTGTAGCCACAATTTTGGATTCAAATCTCTCTCTAGGCACTGCAAATGCATCTATAACTTTTTCTTCAAAGATTAAAGTACATTTTAAAAAACTATTCTCATAGATATTTGGGTTTTCTTTTTTAGAACAACAACATTCAAGAGATGCATGAAGATACTTTCTGCAAAATGAAAGATTTTACTTATGTACGTAGGGCTCTTGAAGACATCAGACTAGATGGTAATCCCATCAACCTGAGCAAAACACCTTATGCATATATGTGTCTACCCCGTTTGCCAGTTGGTAACCTCATCTAAACTGTGACAGAAGCGAATACTGTCATATGTTACAAGACTTTTTAAGACAAGTGATTAACTCACTGCTACACTAAGCAAGATAATTTTTTTTACATATATTTTTTTTTCCAAACCTCATTAATTTTGGAAATATTTCTAATAATAATTAAATTGATTAAGGATAATATGGAATGCTAAAAAACAAATCCATTATCTACTTAACTGCAATTTGTATAGTAATATCAATAAAAGTATTTTAGCAAAAAAAGTGTACTGAAAGCAATAAATGATCAATGTAAATGCAAAATTTTATGCTGAATTTTAAAGTTAAATAATTTTATATGTTAAAGTTGTAACATAGAAAAAAAAATAAAAAGAAAATATATGTACACAACTGAATATTTATCCCCTTTTCATTTAATGTAATATTTTCTCCCATAGAGACACCCATATTTTTCTGCTTTCTTTATTATACCATATATTCTAGAAAGCTTTGAATAAATGTCCTACAATAGAGATACCCATATGTTTCTACTTTCTTACCTGAAACATCCCTTCATTTTGGAAGAGTACAAACAGTATTCCAAAAGGCATGTTTTCTTTAGAAAATACAATCTTTCCTTCAATTAGTGATGAAATGTAGAGATTAAGTTTGTGTCAGACTACAGGGAAAAAAAAAAAAAAAAAAAAAAAAAAAGTATAATAAATAGTTATTGCCTGCAGAAATAATTTGTCTTTATAATGCTGATAAGGTCTGACGCTGTCTTCTTTATCTTTGATAAACTGACCTATCTAGCAAATAAAAATCTCACATTACATGGCTTATTTGAGAAATATTGAGCTTTATTCTGCATGGAAAGTGGAAAAACCAAACCAAACCAAAAAATGGCCCTTGATGTATTCTACAGTCACACAAAATATTGCAGCTGAATGTATTAAGGACTAGAATTCAGAAATACAAGTCATAATGGAAACAAATACACTTGAAGAGCCATGGATTGGTTTCCAATTATTACTAAGCTTCTCCACTTTGCGGTTTGAGAGCACTATTAGTTAAAGATTAGGAAATTTTCTTCCTTTGGATAGTCTGAACAACTATTCTCCTATGGGGGGGGGGGGGGGGGAAGAGGGGAACAACACAAAACTTTAACACATTTTTCTAGAGAAAAAGTCCCCAGAAATTATTCACAGGGTACAGTATGAGTACTTGATTATTCCATACCACTGTGAGGAGCAGCAAATAATACCTGCACATCTTTGATGATAAATGTTTGATAAAGCATTTCAGACAAAAAATCTCAATAAAACAAAACAAACCCTTCCACTTACACAAGCTGACATTTGTTTAATATCAAACTTTCATCTAAGTGAACATATACACGCATTTAAAACACAAATGCAACTGACGTTCTATTTCTGTTGGGCCAGGCAATTGAAAGTCTGTGCACAGGAACCACATTCTTCACCATCACCTTACGTTTGGGCATGTGGACAACAAATTCAGACAAGCTAAAATCAGAGTTGAAGAAATACAGCAGGCTACAGTGACTGTGCCTTTATGACTATGACTAACAATTTGGCAGTCTTATTTGAAATCTAATAGGAAGCAAAACTACCAAACAAACAAACAGACAAACAAACAAAAAAAATCAACCAAAAAAGGTAACAGCTGGATGCTCCACTTCAGTTTAAAATAATTTTTATTTGTTTTCTGACACAGAACAAATTGTAGCAGAGCTCTCTTCATGTTAGTATTTCCTTCTAAAGACATGAGTTGTTATTAGATACTTGCTCTTAGAGCTGAAACAATATTTATTTTTCCACCTCCCAGTTCTCTTCTTTAAAAGTAGCTGAAAAATGAAAGATTATAAGTAAATAAACAGATAAATAAATAAAGATCTCAGCTGCAGACTTTGCATCAGGCCTAAAAACTGACCTATGTTTATTGTTCAATCTTGTCAATCTATATGTAAATAAAGACCACTTTTAGATTGTTTTGTGAATCAAATGAAAATTAAAATTGAGGAGGAAACACATTGTTCTCTTGGACACTGACTACAGGGAGTGATATTTTAATGTTAGAGATTAAGCTACACTGTAAAGGTATAATAAGTTTTGTAACACTCTTGTTTAAAATCTCTGTAGCATGCTGTTATTGTTGTTAACTGTAGTTCTGAAAGAAAATGTGTGTTTTGCTGCCCAAAAAGCAGAGTCCAGAAAAACAGTGGAAAAGTGGGAAGAAAAAATAAATAAATACATAAAAATTAGGGGGGTAATAGAACATGAGGTCTGAGATCAGGATCGAGTCCTGAGAACACAAGACATCGCCTTCCTTTTTTTTTTTTTTCCCCCCTCATTGAACACACCACCATATCTTATGATTTATTTTCTTCCTCTTTTATTTTTTAATAAAATAAAATAAAATGAAATATTAAATTTATATCAACTGAGATGACTTAGACACAAATACAAATCAGCTACACAAATAAGGGATGGTACAGGGGATGGAGCTGGGAGGAAGGTGGTGAGGTAAGCCAAGGACAGGATATGGAGTGACATGATGAAGCCAGAGGGGGAGAAAGCAGAGTTGAGAGCAGAGGGAGCTTACTTTGGTTCTTTCTTGTCTTGAAGAAAGGTGGAGGGTGAACAGCTAACTCCCAGAAGTCTTAGCTGCATCTATTTTTATGCTAAAGAAATTCTAGCCATTCAATTCATTCAAAACTTAGGCCATCTGTCCTCATGCCATCAGCAGCTCTTCACATTTCTGGTGGAGTATATGCTCCGGGAAAAGATGAAAATTCAAAGGCTCACAGTAAAGTGAAGGAAAGTATTAAAACCCCTTTCACAGTTGCTGCAATAGGTTGTATTTGGCCCCTGAGCTCTAGTATAAAGGTCAAGCACCCACTTTGTTGCCCACTCCCATGGATCTCACCAAGTCTCTATTGGTGAAAATACATATCAGTGAGGAAAACCCTTGCTAATCATGACAAGCATGATGTGCCCGAATTATACAAAAGGATGTGGGATATGGGTGTTTAGTTACCTTCTCCCAAATATATTTTATAGCTTGTACCTGCAGTTTGATGATGTTTTTGCAAACTCTTCTCAAATCAAGTACAGAGAGGGAAAGGTATGTTGGGAAAAAAATAAAAGAAAAAAAGAAAAAAAAAAAAAAAACAGAAATTGCTGTGATAGATAAAAAATCAACTATTGTACTTCCAGAAGTCAAGAAATACTATAGAACATAATATCTTTAAACTCTGTCTTGGAAGAAACCTCAAAAACCACAGAGCAGAGATCTAGCCCTTGTATAGTGCTCAGCTATACTAATCAAATGCAGACCGTAACCAGTTGCAGAAATCTAGCCAGGGAGTTCAGAGTTTGTGTGTATATATTTCTCTTTTTGTGTGGTTTTTCTCAATTTCAGTCTTTTTACCACATTATAAATCAGACTGAGCCTCATGGAGCTCAACTGTGATACTCAGGTCAAGAACCACTATCTTCTGAAGCTCACTACCAAGTTTCAATCTTCAGAGGTCCGGGAGAAGTGTTCAGCATGCAGAGTGCATGTGCCACTGACTGTGCCTGAGCCTTGGCTGATCTTCCTCTGAAGTTCAGTATCCCACAACAGCGCTGCCAAACATAAAGTCTATGCTTGTCTTTCAAACAGTCTTGCAACTTCTCCATTCAAATATATCCCATACATATGCCTGCATCAGGGAAATATTCTGATTTCTGCAATCACGTTGAATTTGTGATGCAGGAAAAAGTCAATGTGAATTTTCACCAAAAGAAGTTTTATCAGAACTGCACCAAAAGAAAAGCAGACAAAACTCTACAATGTGTCCTTTAGTCAGAAATGTGATGTTTGGCATTCACCAGTAATAAAAAGATAGTGCTGAAGATGCAGTAAGTAGACAACTCTATTAATGTCAGCTTACTTTTCCAATGACTTTGAAGACTCACAGTGAATATAATCAAAGTCATGAGGAACACCATAGCTTTAATTTTCCACTGCCTTTTGTAAGATAAAAGTTTTTAGAAAATTTCTACTCGAGATACTTTCACCATGCCTTCACAAAGTGAATGTACATGAACCTGATTTCAGCAAAAGATAGACAAAAAATGAAGAACTAAGAGTCTTCAAAAAACTGTGTAATGTAAAACTCAGCATTAAACACTGAGGATAAAATCCCAGTTGTAAAAATATTAATGGCAAAATACCTGCTGAGTCCAATAAAGGCAAGGACTCTTCCTTAGAAATTTTCTGCCTTCAGTGCTGCGCTTATACTATCAAGCTATGATTTCTAGGGGGTGGAAACAACAAAAACAACCACCAAAACAAAACAAACAAACAACAACAAAAAAACTAGAAATATTTACAAAAATACTCTGGTGCAATTGCACCAGGACAAACATACCTGTCACAAGCTACACTATTCATTACATATACAGAAAGCCTCTTAAGATCGCCTTTATTGTTGTGAATGGATACATTAATGTAAAAATAGTAATGTTTTCTGCTTTCTGCCACTGAATCTACTACCTTTCACCTTTTATGTTACTGAAACCTGCAAAAACATTATCCGCGTTCTGATTTGGTGGCATTTAAAAACCTTGTTTGCATGAATTTATGTAATTATTTCAAGAGCAACATATATGAGATCTGGGGTTCTCATTTTTTAAAAAGAAGGGAGGGTGAATATGAATTTCAAGCAATAAAATAGAAAACTTACAGCAGGTAAAAATAAAATCTCAGATATTCATTTAGGATTCTTTTTCAACTATGAATGTAACAGATAGAATAAACCAATAGATTAAAATTGATACTCAGCAGATACACTGGTGCTCAAGTCTGCCAAAAAAAAATATAGTAGAAAACAGCTTTCCTTTTGTCTTGCTCTACAAGACAGCAAAATCTCCTGGAGTGATCCCCAAAATGGTGGCAACACAACACTGTGTCATAATGAATTCTCTCTCCAAAGAGATGTTCTCTCCTAAGTGGAGGAAGCACTGAGACACCAACATTCAGTAACCAAAGCTCCCGGATCCTGACAAACTGTTTGGTGAATTAAAAGAAAAAGAGAAAACTGAGTTCAAGTATGATTTTGAAACTTGTTGAATTGTCCAAACCAACAAGATCTGAGCCTCATTTCAGAGTCACCACAGAAAAAAGTCAGAACACATATTCCTCCAAAATGGCTTTTTTCATTGCTTTCCCCAGTTTTACACAAAAGAACAGATAATCTTTTGAAACTAATTACCAGGATGGGAAACTAAATCATGTCTGAGAATCATGCAGGTGTTACAGAAATATATTTCTTTCTTTAATCTGCAGTATAATCTGCAGTATAATCCTTACACCTGCACTATACAAAAGACTGTTTTAACAGTATATTTTTGCAATCTTTAAAACAAGAGATCACAGCAAGTCAATGTAGGGGAATAGAGACATCAGGGTGTGTTCCCAGGTGGGTGGATTTGAAAAAGTAAGCAATCAGGAGGGACGGAATAACAGGAGAGAATCTTACTTCTCTGAAGCTGAAAATTCAAACAGTTTTGTCAGCATCTGAATCAGACAAAATTTTAAGGCACAGACACAGACCTAGATCACCCTAACATCAAATAATTGCTTCAAAATGAATTCGTGGAATACAAAGGGGTATATTTTCAACGCAGGAAGAAAGGTGTACTGCTTTCAAAGCAAAACAACAATAACATTTAAATTCTCTGCCACCTCAGACTGAAAAGCATTTACATTATTTTTATGCAGAGCCTAAGTACTTGAGAATTGAATGGAAGATGTTAGATTCTCTTTCCCAAGTACTCAATCTTGTGACAAGAGCCTGGAAAGTCTATTAAAAATGAAGAAGTGAATCCAAAAAACAGTGATTCCCAGCTTTTCCGCAGCCAACCTGTAGTTGAGGAAATTGGCTGTGCTTCACTGAATTCAGTTTCTTACCTATCTCCATTAGCCTTCTGTGTGCAATTGTACTCTAAAACACAAAGTTTGGGTGCCTACAGATAACACCTGCAGTGTCTGAACTGCTGGCTGCAGGGCAGGACACCAAGTGAGGTACCATTCCTTCTACACTGCAGGACCTTAGTGCCAGGGAACGTAAAACAGCTGCAGCTCTCAACAGTTAATGAGACCAGGAGCGTGGCAGCCAGCCTTCAGACCTGCCTCATCGTGTTTTCCAGGTTGTAGGATCGTGTTTCCAGTCATTCTGCATTCACAGTCTGAAAACCAATATTCCACTCAGAATTCCTGCAACTGACTAGGCCTTCCTCTACCCTTACTATTAGTGGTAAAGGAGTTGATATTATTCCCACCTGAGAAAACAGTTCAGAGATTAGCACTAATAGTGCCAAAGCTATGAGTTTCAGCTGTGTACACAGTCTGATCTGTTGCTGTTTTCCACCACTCCTGCAAGTGGATAGAATCATTTATCTTCAAGGCTAATTGCCACAAGTCCCTCAGTGCTAGGAGGTCCATGCTTTCAGGAAAAATAAATAAATAAATAAATAAAAATAAAAAAATAAAATAAAATAAAATAAAATGAGAGATGGCTTTAAAAGAAGAAGAAGAAGAAAAAGATTGCTGTTACATTTTATAGACTGTTCGGTGCAGTAGTTGTGTGTTTGACATCTTCTCAGAACATCTGCCGGCACTACTGCAAGAGGAATGTATAACTTGTGAATCTTGTCTTTGCCTGGGGGAAGGAACTGTGCTGGGGGAAGTTCAGGTGTCTGAAACAGTGTAGCTACGCTACTCTTGTGCCCTTCTCAGTAAATCCTGTTAACCTGAGTTTTTTGCAGTGATGTACCTATTTCTGATGCTAAATTCTGAAAATAGAATGGCACACACTTGTCTCAGTAACAACCCACTGATGAGAATTTATGTGATTTAAGCCACAGGGCCAATCTTACTCAGTTTGGCAGACCCATGGGAATCTCAACTGTTCAACACCATGAAACCACTTCAAGTTACAGTGAGCTTGCATTAAATGTCTGGTTTCTACTGAAGAGAAAATTCCAAATGGAATCCATGTAGACACATTCTTCAGAAAGGCTGAAGCTGTCAGTGTTCACAAAGTAGATGAGTAATGACATCAAATCAAATTAAATCAGTCACTGTGAGTATTAAATTACCTTTGCATGTCTAAAAGACTTTTCCTTGACATCCTGAAGGTGAAGTGACAACAGAACTTGGAAAAGTTGTATTTGCTCAGTCAATACAGGACATCTCTACATCTGCCCAGCTAGCACCTTTGATCCCTTTCTCAAAACTGATTACAGATAAGGGAACACTATTAACTGGCTTAGCTGCCAAGTAAATCTTCCTTTTGATTTGAGAAGGCCCCCTAACCACTGAAATCAGACCCGGAGTTAAAGAATAACAGAATATTCAGAACCTTCTATAGTTAACACAGTAAGACGGAGAAAAATTTCAAAAAGGTGACTGTGGTTAATGACATCATCAGACTGCAGCTATATACAGTGAGACTGAGATCACAAACTATATCTGAAGTGACAGAGACACCTTGATTAAACGAAATCTATGAACCTTCATTTTCTTTTTCAGTCTTCCATGGAGCTGAGCTCAGTAACAGTCAAGATTCATAAACAAAAGTTGTAGCTATATGTTGAAAAAAATGCATGAGGGATTGTTTAGTAACATACATTATCAGTTAATTATCTCATGGGCTACTACTGCCATCATGCGTTGATAAATGATAACACTGGATATCACACCAGAGCCTAACCTTAATGATAGGTGTACCTAATCATTATTTATGTTTCATAAGCTTGATGCTATGCACTTTTTCACTTTTTTTCCCTTACAAATGCTGAAGGAAGGGGAAGCTCTTCCAAGAGGAAGAAATATATATATATATTTTCAATCAGATTAGGAAAAAAAAGGAAGAAAAAATAATTTTCTCTGCAATATGACATAAAAATATTTTACATATTAAAAATATGTTGTTATTTTTCTTATTTTGTATTTAAATAAGTAGAATATAAATGTCATAAGAGCAATTTATGTCTCAAGATATATTGTACAGATATTGCAATCTTTAAGTATTAAAATTAAAATAATCTTGAGTCCTTAACAACATCTCTCAGCAAAAGGTAGACAGAGAACCTTATGTAAATGTGCATTTGCATCTCATAATACAAAACCATGAGTCTGACCTGTCACTATTTGTGGGTAGAGAAGGGGCTAAAGCAAAAAATACTTCTTCCCACCTGCATGAGCATTGAGGACTTTTCACAGAGACAAACACAGGGAAAAAAAAAAAAAAAAAAAAAAAAAAAAAAAGCCTTATCTTTGTGTGGTGAGAGTAAGGACACAATACTTGTTTTCCCAGAAATAAATGTATTGTCTAACACCTGTCTTCAACCTAGCTTTTATAAGGCTTTGTCTCTCACCATAACAGAGACCTTTATTTATTTGTTTATTTCCTCTGCACTCAGTCAAGCCAATTAAAGGAATACTGTAAGGACTGCCTGGTGTGTTGTAAATATAATATGTTATATAATATAAATATAATATCTTTAGATAGGCCTGCTATGCATCTTGTTTCCTTTCACTATGAAAGGACAGGAAATAATTTCAACAGGTGTTGTGAAGGACTGCACGAAGGATTTGCAGCCAGGAGAGCAAGAATGATGTTTTGGCAGAATTGTGTTAGAGCTTGTGAAAGTTATTTAGTCCCTCTGAGTCTTCCTCTGCCACTTGGCAAGAATAATGTTCATTCACTTTAGGAGGTGCTTTGAAGGAAGGAAAAATTAGGACTAACATTAAAACTAGACCTGATTTTCTGCCTGGGCATGCATGGGAGGGATGTGGAGATGTGCCCTGCCCTCCCCAAGATGACCAGATGTGAGGTCACAGAGGGAGATACTCCTGTCATTGGTGTCACTCTAGTGACACAGCTACACTCCAGCAGCGCCACCAGGAAGGATGGCATGGCGGTTTGTCATTTTTCCCCCAGTCCATCCCAGCTGAAAACCTCTGGGCACAGTGCAGTGGGAATGTGGGGTGCCAGGATGGGGCAGAAGGGGCACAGGGCTCCCTTGTGGGCCTGCCAGCCAAAGACCACCCTCAGGAACTGGGACACCATCCTCATTACAGGGCAGGACCCTGGTGGGAGAGGAGGCTGCCCCTGGCACCACTTGCCCAGCTGTACCATGCTGCTGGTCACAGCCAACTGGCAGCAGCACCATGAGGCCAAGCAAGGTAAGGGTGGTAGTGACAGGCTAGGGCAGGTATGGGAGTAGATGGACATGTGGGGCTTGTTCTGGCTGTGCAGGAAAGCTGGTAGAGGCAGAAGACGGCGGCAGAGGCATGGAAAGAAACAGTTTTTTAACTGAGAGACAAAGAGAAGGAATCCATGGAGAGAGAAGTACCACAGGAAGCAGGACCACTCTGTGTCTTCTTCAAATGGCAGCTGAGTGCAGGAGGGTCCACACAGGTCTCCCACACAGAGACTGTGGCGCAAGAGGTCTGAGGGGTCACACTGGTTGCACAACAGCAGGAGGAGGAGGAGATGCCACCACTGCATGAAGCCTCTCCACCAAGCCAGGGTAGGGGGGCAGAGCAGCCCCAGAGAGACCCTGCAGCACAGATCTCCCCAAGAAATAGGCAGCCTCAGGCCATCCATATTGCCAACAAGTGCTACCACAGTTTCTCCTTGGGACTGCA
Source organism: Nettapus auritus (assembly GCA_011076525.1). Taxonomy (NCBI): domain Eukaryota; kingdom Metazoa; phylum Chordata; class Aves; order Anseriformes; family Anatidae; genus Nettapus; species Nettapus auritus. The sequence goes on from CM021765.1 coordinate 48,492,495, forward strand.
GCAGCACTGTGAGCCAGCAACGGGTGGCAATAGTAGTCTCGTGCAGTCCCCTGCTCTGGAACCTGAAGAACCACTGCTGGGCAGACAGGTCCCACATTCCTCCTGAGCTGCTGCAAGAGATGACCAGGTACCTCCACCCCATGAACATGGTGGGGTACTGCCTGCTGGGGATTTGTGCACCCCACAACACCTACCAGTACATTATGGATCAGCATCTGGACACATGGAAAAATGAGCAGGAAGAAGCAGTGGCCATGTCCAGAGAGAACAGTATTGACAGCATCATGGATGAGAACATCTCTCTCAACACCCCTCTCGCTTCCATAGCCCAGAATGAAGGAGATATCTCTACTGAGGAAGAGGAGGATGAGGAGGAGGATAGCATGCAATTCACCCACCAAGACTAGAAGTGCAAAGCTGATATCCACCATGAAACGTAAACTGGAGTGACAATGCAAGGAAAGCATCTAACTTGTAACATCACTAGCTATTAAGAGCCAATAAGCTTTTGACATTCAGCTCCCTAAATAAATATATATATTCACTTATATATATTCACTTCTAATCTTGCTGCCTACTGCCTAGTGATTCACATACACTGAGACAGGGCTGGCAAAATAAGAGCCACAAAAACAAAAAGGCCAGTATTGTATATGACAAAGTGGTCAAAACAGCTGTCAGGAAGAGTTATCTTTTAGAGACTGTTCCCCTCAGGTGTATATATCCCATTCAGGATGGCTTTTAAGTACATTACTATGCTCTACTGAAATAAGAGGGCATTACACATATGATTAAAAAATGCATATATGTACATACAGATTAGAATGGAGGCTTAATTTGGACATTAAGAAGGAGAAAACAGACAGTAAAGCCTGCTTAACCATGGCTAAAGTGTGTATTTGCATATATACACAAATACTTTGTATAATAATGCAAAATAAATGCAGCTCAAAATTTGGACAAAAAGAACAAAATAAAGATAAAAATTAACAAACTGGGGGTACAACAGACTAGCCACAGTGCACACACCTTGACCTGTCATGAGTGCTTATATCATTTTCATGTTACCAAAGGTCAGGAAGAGAATGAGGTTTGGTTATATATTTTCACTTCATTTTTTAAGCTGCCTGAAAATGTAATCATGGGAACCATCACAAACATACTAGTATTTTCATATCAAGGTGAAAGAGACAATAGTCATATGTGTCCACTTGCTATTAGGAGAAAAAATATATATTCAAAAGAGAAAAGCAGTATTCAAAAACTTCTCTTGGTTCACTGCTGCTGCTTAAGAGGGAATGATGCTTATGTGGGTTGGGTATTTAAGAAGGTGAGAACAAATATCTTGTCTCTGACACAGGTATTTGTGGACAGACAAAGATAGAATAAAGTGACATAAGTCTTTTCTAACTTTGGTCTGAACTGAGACGAGGTCTAAAATGCAGGTGGTTGTTGAAGTACTCATTTTTTGTATTTCTAGCAAACCAGCCCCCTAACAACCAACATGAGAAATAAAATCAATATTAATCAGAATTTTCCTATATATGTCTTTTTTTTTTTTTTTTTTTTTTTTTCTGTGCAAAACTATATATACGTATAGAACTGTATATATAAATATATATACATATATTTTTAATGTAGAATTAAGTGGTAAAGTAGCTATATACTCTCAAAAATGTTAGAACTTGAATGGCTAACTGCAAATCACTGGTGGCAAAAATCTTCATTTTTAGCTTCATAGCATGAGATGGCTAATATGCTATTATGGACTCTAATGCGCAAGGATGATGTAGGGGAAGTAAAGCTAGAAGGAAAAATTTGGTATGTCATAAATGAACTGACAAATTGCTACTTTAGAGTAGACTTTTCAAACCCTGACTTATTTGAAAACTATAAAATTCTTCCCAAGTAAATGTAATTTTCAATTTTTTAAAATGAGTTGAAGCAGTGCTAACCATGAAGAAAACTGTTTGAATAAGTGTAAGGTTTGTAGCCTCACTCTTAGTATCCCTTTCTGGTACATTTCTGACTTTGAAAGACCATAAGAGCTTGACAAAAAAAAAAAAAAAAAAAAAAAAAAAAAAAAAAAAAAGGCACATTTTCCCTGTGAAGATGATTTCTAAAACTGTCCGAAATTTGAAGAGAAAAATGGTTTTCTTCTTCCCTACTCCTAATTTTTAGTTGGGTGTAAGAAAATGTCTGGAGAAATACTTTGACAAATTACAATTAATATGATGCTATCAATCACTCAAAAAATGACATTTCAGTCAAACTGAATTAACATATTATCTGTGCTGCATTCTTGGAGTATTTATTTTGATGAAACAATCAGTTCTAATGTGCTGAAAAATATTTGGTTTGTAGAAAATAGTAGAAGAAAGTGTTTATTTTGACATCAGAAAAGAGAAATATAAAGCTTTTAGTATGTTAGAAGATATAATAGCCAATATGAAGTTTGGAATAAGCATATTAGCAGCAGGGTACTGCTAAAATGATGACTAGTGATGTAGCGCAGCCATGATTTTATTACTTATGTCTTCACTGACTTCATTTTGAAAATTAGCAAGAAGTTCATATTTCCTTCTTCTACTCAGATTTCTTCTTTTACACTCTGTATGTATGCATTTATTTCTACTTACACAGACTAGTAATATTATATGATCACAGAACTGCAAACAGCTCATGATGCTTTCATAGCATGGCAGAATATATATTGTGTGCAACGTGAATTGTAATTCAAAATTCATTAAAAAATAATTTAATAATTCTTAATATTTGTCATTAAAATATCAGTGCCTCTGATGCTGGAATTACCTGTGTTTTTTCTTCTCTGCTTTGTTATAGAACTAGAAACGATCAGAATACAATACTCCACAGTAAATAAAAATATTTATAATTTTGCTGCATATTCAAACTACTTTGAATTACAACATATTTTTCCCATATGCTATTGACAGTCTACCTACAGCTGTGTATCTTCATGAGGTCAATGATGGTCAATCAACATAGTGTTTGTTGCTCAGATGTTGCCATGTAGGGAACACAGTGCTTTAAAAAATCCTGAATATGAGCTCATTTATAAAGTTGAAATGTCTTTCTTCAGAATTACTTCTGCTATCATATATCTGAAAAATAATATTTCAGAAGTGGAATCTGTCAATAATATTTTTGTAATCTATAGTAAGTGTAATCTGGCAATAACAATTTTAACACATAAGTTTTTAATATCTGATAGTTTTGTCTACTTGGTCTGGTTTTTGTGATATAATTGAGAAAAAGAAATCTGTGGTACTCCAATAAGATAGCAAAATATAGTTTAAATATTTAATTTCTGTTTTAAATGCTTCTAGTGGGAAAAAAAAAATGCATTTTTTTAGCAGTTTCATCTTTTGACAAAAGATACTAAAACTTAGTTGCACACACTGTCAACATGTAGAAGAGTGATGTCCATGAAATGAATATCATTTAATTCAAGAGCACAAGGAAAAAATTCATTTTGAATTTACTACAGGGGAGAAAGAAAAAAAATATATAAAATTGAAGCTGTTCTTACAGCTAAAGCTAAAGAGCTTTAACTACATGTTGTCTCAAGAAGCTAAGAGCTAGACATAGGGAACTCACAGTAAGAAGCAGTAGGTTTTTTGTTTGTTTGTTTAAAGTGGGGTAATGTAGCAAGATATTTTTCTCTCAAGTGTTCTCACAGGTAAGAAGGAAGCAACACTAACTTTATGGTAACATTTAGATTTGATCTTGCTTGTCAAACTAGAAGTTCTCTAGACAAGCGGTATCTAATAATTTCAAGCTGACGTACGTGCTTCAAATATGTCAAGCATATCAACAGAATGAGGATATGAAACTGCAAGTATAGTATTTATAAGTGACTAAAGAAAAATAAAGCCTTCTGAAATACACATTTTCTAAAACATGAGATATCTTAATAAGCATTTCTGATGTCAATGCCAAACTGATTTTCGTGTACCTCCAGATGTCACCTTGGAATCACAGAAAGGCTTGGGTTGGACGTGACCTTAAAGCACATTTAGTTCTAACCCCCCTCCCACAGGCAGGGATACCACCCACTAGATCAGGTTGCCCAAGACCTCATCCAGACTGGTCATAAACACCTCCAGGGATATCCACAGCTTCTCTGGGCAGTTTGGTGCCTCACTACACTCTGAATGAATTATTTCTTCTTGACATCTAATCTAAATCTCCCCTCTTTTACTTTAGAACTGTTCCCCCTTGCCCTATCAGTATTTCCCCTTGTTAAAGGTCAAAAGGGCAGAGCAGAGGAGGACAATCACCTCCCTTGACCTGCTGGCCACTCTGTTGATGCAGCCCAGGACACATTTGGCCTTCTTGGCTGCAAGAGTGCACTGCTGGCTCATGTTGATCTTTTTGTCCACCAGAACCCCCAAGTCCTTCTCTGCAGGGCTGCTCTCAACTTTATCATCTCCCAGTCTGTACTCATATCTGGGTTTGAATAATTTGCAGCACTGTGCTCCAGAAGAGACAAGGGTTCCAGTCTTCCTTATCGTGTGAGTCAGGGTTAGAAGCCATCTTACCATTCCCTTCCAAGGACATAAGGCAGGACTGTCACCTGTCACTCAGCCCTGTCAGTCCAGAATCAATACCATACATCAATCTCTCACTCAGATTCCTGGACACTACACTGCCTAGTGAGCTCCCTCTGCCTTCAGGCTGTAGAGGGACTTCCAGATTCTGGCATTTCCTACAACTGAGGGAACTGAGGGTCAGGGCAACTTTTTTTTTTTTTTTTTTTTTTTATTTTTTTTTTTTTTTCCCCTCAGGAGGTCTGTTTGTGTGTAGGCATCTGCCTGGGGAGGTTGTGGCCCCTCTTCCCTTAGGTTTCAGCCTCAGCCCTGCAGTTGCAATGGACACCGTTTTTCTTTCAGTAGAAAGTTGCTTCTTGCTTCAAGAATAGAAAAAAAACAGCCCGCCTGCTGCCCTCCTGCACAAACTACTGCAGAGCCCTGGCTGCCCTGCTCCTGGCTGCTCAGCGCTCTCTAGGGGCTGCTTTTGTACATATCATTTACATAAAAAACTGTAAAATTCTAAATCACTAGTATTTTTAAGGAGTATAATTAATACATACTCAACTTGGTAAATAAGGACAACCGGGTATTGCTATGAATGCCATTAATAGCACAACACAGACCTGCCAATATCTTTATTGTAGTTTAATGAAGCAACAAGGCAATTTTTACAATTTCTTATTTTTTGATAGCAGAGCTAGAAGAAAAAATCCCATTCTTAATTTCCTGAATATGAGATTCACAGAACTGTGAGATTCACAATACTAATTATGACCTTCTGTTTCTTCTCCCTAGGAATGTATCATACAAGCAGCACAGCCATGCAGCCTCTGTCCCGTGTTCTCATGTGGCAGGGACAAAAGATCCATATTTCATTTTAGGTATTTTATGCAAACAGGGACCAAAAATAATCTAAGAACAACCTCGCAGCTGCTAGTTTAGAGTATTACCCTGGGATATAAGATATTTGGATTTCTGTCCCCACTCCAGTGTGCAATTTATTTTACTACAAATTTATATAGACTTAAGAGAACAGATTAAGGCCACACTGTCTAGTCTCCAAATCCTTTTGATCTGATTTTCTGTATGGTTGAAAATACAAATTCAGACTTATTTAGGTAAAGGAAGAATGAACACTCAGGTGTCCTGAATCCTAAGTAAGTATTTAAATCACTGAGCTATTAAATGGTGAAGAAACAGCATCATCCTCACCTTTAGAAACTTTGAGTATATCCTCTCTGATTTTTTGTAGCATAACCATATTAGAAACAGAGTGTATACCATATATAGGACAGGGTTAGCAACAGATGTATTAATGTAAATACCTTTGATTTTATTGTTGATCACACAAAAATTCAGTTACCATGTACTTTCATTATTCTTAACAAAAAGTTTCATTGTTGAAATTTTTGACTATAGCAAATTTCTGAATTTCTATGAAATTTCATACCTACAAAATACCTACAGAAGGTTTAGACAATAAAATTTGCTCATTATTGGCATCCCAAGCTTTCCTGAACTAAAAAGGCATGGTTTTGAGATTTATGGAGAAACATGATTTTGTTATGAGATGAATATAATTGTCTAGAAAGTTAGTTAATTCTGAAAGGACAAAAATCTACATTAAAAGTTTGTCACTAGTGAATAGGCCTAACTTACTTGCACATATGTACTGGAAATCAGTTGCAGCCTCTGACAGTACATGCCAATTTACCAAAGCTAACATTAAATTTTATTTTTACTGACCACCAAGAATCATCATCTTTGCTTTTTCTTTCAAAAATTTATGGTCTCCAAAGGTGCAGATCTTCCACTTTGAGCAAAAGTTCTTTTTTTTTTTTTTTTTTTTTTTTTTTTTGTTCAAAGAGCACATGCTAGTTAAAATACCTTTTAAACTGGGTTATCCTAACAAATGAAGGACCTGTCAGATTTTCTCTAACTATCTCAGTGATGGAAAAAAGGTTCATAAAATACTCCATATAACTAGAAAAGATACTGGAATATTTTTTTGTGCTCTGTACTCAAATTGATTCAAAATAAATCTAGATTCATAGTTGTTTTCTTCAATAGCTATGACCATACAAGCTATTGACAGGTTCAGAGAAAGAGTTAGCTAATTCTTAAATAATGCTATGACATCATTGGGGATCATTCAGCAAAGCATTATGTCTTCTTCACAGGTAGTTTATCCTACAGCTCTAATATCATGGTGACAGATTAAGTCTCATTGCTGCCGTGGGCCTCAGTTTCTTAGACACCCAGTTGTGACAAGTGGATGACTCTATGGTGGGTATGAGGATGTCTCTCTGAAGGGCCTTCCAGATCCCTTGAGAATACCGCTAAGGAAAATTGAACAGGACTATCATGAGAGCCTTTTAAAGAGAAGGAGCAGGCTGTACGCATCTTTACTCCACTTCCACAGCAGTATGAGATTTAAAAAAAAAAAAAAAAAAAAAAAAGTTGTTGAGACAAAGTCAGACTAAGCTAAGTCTGAAGATATAAATGCTGGAAATAGTGCAGTGAAAGGCCATGAAGATGATTAAGGGACTGAAGCCTGTGACATATAACAAGTAGCTGAGAGACATGGCACTGCTTAGTTTGGAGTAGAGAAGGCTGAGGGATATCTTGTCAATGTGTATAAATACCTGATGAGGGGTGTGAAGAAGGCAGTCAAGCTCTTCTCACTGGTGTCCAGTGAATTGACAAGAAACAATGGATACAAACTGAAATAAAATTACATTTCAAAATATTTCACAACAAGGATAGTAAAATATTTGAACAGGTTGCTCAGAGAGGCTGTAAAGTCTCCATCTTTGGATCTTCAAAATCTGACTGGACATGGTACTAAGCAACCTCCTCTAGCTGATCCTCTTCTGAGCAAGAAGGTTTGACTTAACAATCTCCAAAGGGGCTTTCCAAACTCAGACATTGTGTGATTCTGTAAGCAGTTTACCTTGGCTGTTTTATTCTTCTCAGGCAACACAATGTTGTTGTGAACCACTACCTTGATAAAAAAAAAAAAGTGATTCTACTGAAAACACAGTTCCATACCTTTAATGATTTGCATAATAATGCTCCTTTGCATCTACCAGCCTAGTGATGATGAATGAACTTTCTGAAAATCAAGAAAGTTCCTACATCAGTTATAGTTTAAATGGGAGGTTGGGCTAAAAATATATACATCTGAAATGTAAACATTGGACGAAACTTGTAATCGTTTCAAATTAAGACATAAATCTAAGAAATTTTAGGGTTTTATTTTGTGATTCCAGCTTTCCCTGTCCAGAAGCTCTTCATTCATGGTAAGCACTTTGTCTAAAGTCAGCTCTCTCTGTCTTCCCTCTAATGTTCCTAGACTGAAACTGAACATTTTCCCAGTTCCCACCTCAATCCCTCCATAAAACTTCATCTAAGCCAGAAAACTAAAGTGCTCAGGGGACTATTGTACAACTGTCCATACGGTTAACACTGAGCCTGGCATGTTTTAGGGCTAAAGCAACTAATGCTCTTCCAAGCAATACCCAGAGTTAGCATGGTCTGGAGACCACTCAAAACAAAAAACAAAACAAACAAACAAACAAACAAACAAAAAAACAGTCTGGATGTGGCCAACCTATTTGGGGAGGAAAGGGATTTGAACTAGATAGATATAAACCGTGCTGTGTCAGTTGGTCGCAAGGCAGAGAACAATCCAAGCCCCTTTTTATCTATTAACACAAATGAAGTTTCTGAGTCTGTTTCAGTCTGTAGATCCTTCTTCCTTGATACATATTTTCTTTCCTCTAGATTCAAATGAAATATTTTCTTCTTCAGAGGAAAGAATAAGATCTCCTTAGACCTCAGCCCCAACAAAGCCTGAAATGGATCAGAGGTGCCCAAATCCCTTTGAACCCTTAGAAGGATCTAAACCCACACTGGAATATCTGCTCTTATGTATGTGTGCACACAGGTGAATAGCTTGGAGGGCACATAAGCTCAGAGCAGCTGGAATCCTGAGATAATCAAACTTCAAACTTATAGAAGTATAGAAGTCCTTTTTTTTTTTTTTTTCTTCATGCAAAAGACTCCTTTTTTTTTTTTTTTCATTCACAACAGAAGAGGTATGCCCTAAAACAAAGTCACTCTTCAGTTAAACAAGTTCCTTCTCTAAAGCAGGAGCAGTCAAAAAAGGTTCATAATGATTTTTAAAAGGAAAATGACCCTTTTTCATATTTTTCTTCTTAGAAACAACTAAAACAAATTTCATTAATCTTTCAAGTTAAACCTGAAGAATAATCCAACAGAAAATTTCCGTTCCATGCTTAAAATCTGGAAGTTACAAACACCTGAAGACTGGGTATTATAATGAAAATTACCATTAATAACAGGCAGTGTTACTAGGTGTGCTTTGAAACACACCAAAAAAAAAAAAAAAAAAAAAAAAAAAAAATGGTGAACTCCCCTTCCAGACCCCCTCTTTTCCCCACAAAGGCACAAAAAGCAACTGTTCTCCAATTAACTTATAACTGAATAAAAGCATATTCGAAAGAACAAAACAGTGTACTAGATGGAATTGAGAAACTTTGGTCTGTGACAAAATTTTCATACCTATAGCTGAGACAGGAATCATCCTTCAGACACCTGCACAGTCAGTTGTCCCCTACAGAGACTCTATGACAGGGCTCCAACATAAAAGGAAAGAAAAATGAGCCTCAGCCCAGGCAAGTACAAGATGCTCACACTGAGCTCAGCTCCTTACCTCAGTCACAACCTGGCTAGATTTGGCCCTGAGAGCAAAAGATGATTTCTGAGGCATTACACAGTTCAGTTTGGTGCAACATTTTTGCAGACGTGTATTTGGAGATCTGAGCAGTATACAGTGCTCACATATCCACTCCTTAAGATGCTCATGGAAAATATTTGTCATGCAGGTAAGAACAAGCCTAGAGAACAAACAGAAACCCAGGAGTTAAAACGTTTCCAGTCAGAGAGCTTAACTGGTGTTTTGCCCGCAGGCCTTTTGCAGAAATAGGATTTATTTTGGATTGTACCTTTGCACCAGACCCATGCTTTCGTTCCTCACACTGAACCCCTTCTCCATTTAGCAGAGCTTTTTGCACCAAGTGAGAGTAGTTTGAAACAACCAGGTTACAACTTCAAGATATCTTTCCAGTTTCACTAACAAATGACATCTGAGCACTAAAGTGCTACTTGTTATTTTGGCACTTAAAGGATAGTCCTCTTGGGATGAGTCCTATGTAGTTTAAGAGCCTCAATAGTTTGCTACTTAAGAGACTAAATAGTTCAGGAAAGCATGAATAATGTCCTGGCATTCTGAATGATAATTTAGCTGTTTGATAGGCAGCTGATACTGACACTGATCTTTTACTTAATATTACTAGATGTGCACTTGACCCATTCATAAATTGCTTAGAAAGATCTGGTTGCACGCTGCAAAAGAAGTATGTGTCTCTGTATCTTGGGGTCATCCCAGCTCTTATTTGCGATGCAATGTATTTTTAATTGTTACTAAGAAGCAAGAACAGGAAAAAAAAAAAAAAAAAAAAAAAAAAAGTCTGGTTTTCTGGTTTTAGTCCCAAAGAGCCTTAAGGGTTGAGAGTGGGAGGAGAAAAAAAAAAAAAATCCTAGTAAAAATTCCTGGTAAGTAAAAAGCATCAACCCACTGAATCTCACTGCTAGTAGGAGTACTAGAAGTAGTTTTCCATCTGCTCAGCCCTAATATGTAGAGTTAGGGAAAAAGTCCAGCAGAGCAGTTCCCTGCTTGACAACATAGTTTGTCAAAATTGAAACAGTTCAGGGTCACAATTTCAAATTGTCATCATTTTAAAAAAAAATAACAACGGTGGCAGAAGGGAGATTCTGCTAAAAACAAAATGGAACATTTTTATTTCCTAATATATATATATATTAATTTATATTAGTGTAAATTTGGTGAAACTGAATTGTCTATACATGGTAAGACTGGGATGAAATTCCAGATTTCACTGGAATAGGCTGCCCAGGGAAGTGGTTGAGTCATCATCCCTGGAGATCTTTAAAAGACGTTTAGATGTAGAGCTTAGGGATATGGTTTAGTGGAAGATTTGTTAGTGTTAGGTCAGAGGCTGGACTTGGTGATCTTGTAGGTCTCTTCCAACCTAGACTATTCTGTGATTCTGTGATTCTGTGAAATGGCATCATATGGACCAGACTGCTCAAAAAGTCCATTATATCCCACCGCTATGTGTTCTGGAGATACCACACAGAGTGCATAACAAATACTTTAGAAATGTTTTAATAAGACATAAAAATCTCCGTACAGATTTTTTTTTGATGTTACTACCTGTACAGAATAGAATTTGAAGGGACAAAACCATCCTGAATATGAAGTACAGTGATTATTTTACATCCAGAGTCTGAAACAAAACAAACAAACAAACAAAAAACATTGGAATATGTTTATGGAGGCCCCTATTGTTGATGCAATATGCCACTGAGTTTCCAAAGCTGCATACAGAAGATAACTAAATAAATAATTTGTTACCACTCTAAGGCTGAATCGTCTCCCCTCTCTCTAGCCACAGTAAAATCCAGGTTAGGGTTGTCTCTGCTCTTAAAGATCGAAGGAAAAGACCTTCTAATCAATTGTCTGAGGAGAGAGAGGTATTCTGAGATACTATTGTAAATGGTGTTTTGTGGTGCTCAGTCAGAAAACTCACAAGGTTACAAAAGATGCATGAGGTTTCCATGCACTGACTAATGGAATGCAGAACCAAATAAACCTACCTATTCTCCTTGGAAGTTTTTATCTTCATAAATTTGCTTCTTTTCTAAGTAACCAGGCTCACACTGTTTTTTTAAAGAGCATATTATCCAGTCTGCTGTCAATTTCCAGCACAACGTAAGGTGAAAAAAAATTATTCTCCTAAGACCGTTGCAGTGGCTCCATTGGGAGATCCTCTAACTGCCTGGGGACTAAACTGCCCAGCTATTTATATTGCAGCTTCTCATTCATGATAGCAGGTAGGTAAATTGTTTGTTAGATAAATTATATTAACCCCACACATGTCAAACCAAATTCTCAGGCTGTATTAGTAAGTGAGTCATTTAAATCCACTGGGCTCTATCACTTCATTAAAAATGTATATCTCACCCATGTTATTTGAAATCCAGGGAGATTCTTCTTGAACTTGTTTTCACCAAGTTTCTCTGCCTCCTTGCCTAATTATCAAAGAGATGTCTTGCCTCTAGAGAGAAAGTAATTTAATATGTTTTTCTAGTTGCTACAGTAGCTGAGTCATAATACAGGGTTTGTGAAACTACATCCTTTCTTTGACAACAGGCAATAAGATATACAGAGCTGCATGAATTAGTGTATATGAAGGAGAGATTCAAAGAGATGGATTTTGGAAGCATAAAGTCTACTTTTAATCCACAAAAGTATCTCTAGTGTAGAACATAAGACTAAAAAACCCACTGGCATCTAACAGTTTTGGCAGAACATTTCTTCTGAACATGCTGTGGTGTGAATTGTCTCTAAAAAAAAATCCTCAGATAATATATTAAAATAAAGTAGCTTGAAAGTACTTCTCATGCATTTTTCACATTCCTGAGCATGTTCTTTGTTAAATCGTATTAAATATATATATATATATAGTTTATTTAACAAGAAGATGGCTAATTAAAACCAACATGTCCAGAAATTACATAACTTCTGTAATACACTGAGAAGAGATCTACCAGGGAAAGATTTTTTTTTTTTTTTCTTTTGTAGCATTTAATTTTTTTTTTTTTTTTTTTTTTTTTTTTTGTAATAAATGCACATACTGGTTAAATTGGTAGCTACCTTGGCCAATTTTTTTATTAATTAGATGTAAATCCCCTCATTATTTGGAAGTATTTTATGACTAAAATTCATTAATTCAGTGCACAAAAATGAGGGTTTAGCAGGGCAGAATACTGTTTGGATTATCATTTTTCTGAGAATAATTCATTTTAAAATGAGGATTACATGATGGATCACTCTTTATCTCAAGAATAAAAACACAAAATACTCTCCTTCTCCCTTTCTTTCATCCTCCCCCCTCTCCCCACCCAAAAATAAGAGGGAAGATACCAAATAAGTTAAGCATCCTCGTGAAATGTCAGAATAAAATGCCTTGGAGAAGGAATTAACAAAGCAATCAAAAAGAAGGCACAACTGAAGAAAGTTATGTGACTGGAGGGCCTTCTAATGCCGCACATGTTCCTACCAGTCAGCATTTCTTTTGAAAACTGGAACACCCTTGTTTGCTCTTTAGTGACAGATTAAGCACAGATGGCAATTCAACAGTCTTGTCTGTGCATGTTGGCCCAGAGAACGTGACCTGCATCTGTTTTTAAGCAACAGACTAATGTGTTTGCTCAAGACAGCAGCAGGCATTGCTGAGTAATCCTTGGGTTCACAAGAGCCTCTTTTCTCGCCTCTGAGACTTTTCCAACATGGAAGAGCAGGTGTTCACATGTGCTTGCTCTAGGATGAAAGATGGCTTTCTGGAACACTTCAGAAATTTCTATTTCAACAGATTTTTGTGGAGAACATGTAAATGAGCACATTATGTTTCAGAGAAAGGTTAGTGGAGTGCTATGCCACAAAAATTTCATTCTTAATATGTTAAGGCAGCAGGCCATGATTCAAATGTGCATTTAAAATAAAAATCAAAATATTTGACACAAGTCTGAAAGTATTTACCATATAAATGTATAGCATTTTCTGCAGACCAAGATTTATTTATTTAATTATTTAGTGAAGTAAACAGAATTCTATATATTACAAGTTTGTCATGTGTATTTTTACAAAAAAAAAAAAAAAAAAAAAAAAAAAAAAAAAAAAAACA
>CM021765.1:48506005-48519441 GCA_011076525.1 Nettapus auritus
AAAAAAAAAAAAAAAAAAAAAAAAAAAAAAAAAAAAAAGCATTCACCCTCAAGCTAAAAGTCAATTTCTCGTACTTTGGTGTATGTTTAAGGCAATGTCCTGCTTGTTAGAAGCAGGCCATAACCTGGTACACTATCTCCACCTCCATATTGATCTTAATGTCTTTTACCCTTGAAGTTAGGCTGCTCCAGTTTTCCTGTTAAGACACAACTCTAGGGATATTACTTTGAGGACAGACATTTAGAGGTCTGGGAAACATATACTGGGATCCATCTGCACTACACTTGTGGACATGCTCCCAAACACAGAGTAAGGATCAGATTCCCGTGTTGATGTGATAATAGCACTCATACCAGTGCCTACATGCGCTTATGAGAGTATTGCTCACAAGTGTTTCTTCAGTTTCTGCAGAGGCAAGTGTTGAGACTGCTCCAAAATATCAGGTGTTCTCAAAATGTGCTTTTAATTCAACATGAATGCTTGTGGTTGTTTTTGTTTGTTTGTTTGTTTTCATTAAAATCCAATAAAAGTTTTCTTTTTGCATAATTTTCTCTGTGATGGTGGAAAAACCTTGGCACCTGTCCTTCATTCACAACACTGATAAAATTTAATTAATGCAAAAAATAATGGTTTTCTGGATAGAATCCTAAGGTACTACCCCAGGGATCTGATGCAACACTAAGATCCTAATGGCCAAACTCAGCTTTATTTTTTTTTTTAACCTATGAGAAATGTTCACTTTCTGTGCCATGACTTTTTATGCAGTCAAATTTTGCAAAGTTCAATGGTCAAACTTCTTATTGTTAGGGAGTTCTACATGCTTGTGTCACAAGGTACATTTTTCCAAAATCATGTTCCTTCATCCTTTTTCATTATGACTGTGTTGCACCAAAGCAAAACATGATCATGGATGTAAAGGAACAGCTAAATGTAATGTAGAGACAATGGTAATTTCCAGGCATTTCTGTGGTCACATTATGTATTTAAGGAAAAAAACTTCCAGCTCTAAGTTCAGTTAGCATGATCTGCAATTCAGTAGTTAATTTTAACAACAATATAACCTTACTTGTTCAAATCAGTTCATAAAACTCTTTAAACTCAGAAACAGTATTAACTTGAAGTTCAGTCTTAAGAAACCCATATTTTTTTATTTTATTTATTTTTTTTCCAATTCTTCAACTCTTTACACTATTTTTTCTTACTTATTTTTTCTATTTTTTTCACTGTGGATCTCTTCACTATGGATCTTTTTACTACCACTTTATAAGGAGAACAGGATAAGTTTTCTAAATATTAAGGAACTGAAAACAGGAGGATTTAGAGGTAGGATATTAAATCACTTCTTAATACAAAACTCCTGAAACACATCCTTACAATCAAGTGAATGTCTCAGTAGGCAATACTCCTAAAAACATGACAAAGCAATTTTTTGGTCAATTGTCAGCACTCAAAATTGCTTACAATTTCATTATTTCTTTTTATTTCCAGAAACTGTAGCTGAACCAGGTTATTTATTTATTTATTTGTTTGTTTATTTATTTTATTTTCTGAAGCCAAACTCTGAAGCCTGTTGGTAAGGCAAATGAATAAAATCCCTGACCAGTCACTCCCCCCTGTTTATGAAGTATTCTTAAATATATATATATAAGTAAAAAAATGGTATTCATTTTTACATGTAGTTTGCTCTTCAGCAAAACTTCAGGAAATTTGAACTATAAAGTTTAAGATCACATCATTAAATAATAATAAAAATATTTTTAAAAAATACAAGCAATAGTTGCTGAAAGTCTCTGCATCATCCCTGTCTTAATAATACCTGAGGGACTGAAAAGGAATCAACTAATCCCCACCTAATACACACCATTACTTGTAACAGATGGAGCATAGGAATACATTTTTTTAGTACATGAAGTATAAAAATAAAAGATCCTGTGGGGGCATCTTTCAACTTTTTAGCCTTCTCAGAATTGGCCAAATTAATGGGTAGCATTAATATGATAGAGATTTTGAGAACTGAAACTACTTTTTGAGCTGTCGTTGCTATTAATATTTTCCTGATAATTTATAGCCTGTTGTTTTCCATTCCACTCCATGAATTCTAATTTACTTTTTCATTACTTTAAAAAGAAACCTGTGCTATGCATTATGTGAAAAATAACATCTTGCTCTAGCAAATGATTTTCACAAGTGGTGTCACATACAAACAATATCAATGTGTGCATCAGATATATTCTTAGCTAATAAAAACTGCCATATCCAATCAAGTCAGTGTTGCTAGAACTGTTTATTTCACCTGGGGACCTGTATTCCACAGAGGTTTCTACTTTCAAGTTATCAGTAACCAATGTCACACTGAATACACTGATTAGTTACTAGAGTTTTAACACAGACTGCTATCCCTCTAATTTAAAAAAAAAAAAAAAAAAAAAAAAAAAAAAGAAATAAAGAAAAACACAATGCTGCTGCTCAGAACTACCCCAATGCTGTTCCCAATACTGTTGTCTTTTTCTACTTTCTTTCTTTCTCTTTTTTTTTTTTTTTTTTTTTTTTTTTCATGAACGCAGATTAAAAATTCAGTTCAAAACCAAAGTGGTAGGAACCTGTGTATATCACCAGCCTCAGAGCAGGCCAGACCTGCTGACAGAACTAAATGTTTTGAAACTGCTATTAAAATTACATTCCTTTCTGCTCCTCTCCTGTTATTTATTTACTAATCCTGAACTGATCATCAATGATCATGTTTATAATATAGGAGAGATCCAAGACAAGAAATGTGTTGTGGACAATCCTTCCTAGCTACATGCCTTAGCTGGACCCAACCAGCAGCCTTTGCAAACCTGTGTCAGATGTCCAAGGAAGTGTCTCTGTGACAGATGTGCCCAGGACCTACAGCCCAGCACCTGCAGACCTGCCCTTCTAACCTGCTGGTGTTGTCCTCCACCAAGCCCGCCACCATGGTGGTGCTGAGGCTCATGGCAGGGAGCTATCAAGAAGGTCAGACTGTGGCTGGTGTATGTTGGCAATTTGCCATTGCCAGAAAAGCTTGCACAATTTCCACACACCCATCAGGTTGCAGGATCACTCAGACAGCAAGGCATGCAAACATCTGAAATACCACAACCTCTCCTTGTGCAGGGCCTCATGACCCTGATATAGCAGGAACGGGCCCTTACAGTCACAAAACAAGAAATGATACTCCAGAGCTGTGCCGCAGTTGGCAGTTTGCTAGGTGTTGGGACTTTGTATTCAGACACAGAGGTCAACAGCAATACTCACAGCTATATCTTCACACTATATCCGTTTCCTAAAATTGAATTTATGATAGTGCACAAGACCCTATAGATCGAGCTTTCAGTGTCTGGAATTAAGAAACCTGAAAGACAATTGCTCCCCTTAGCATTCAGACCTTGATCAAATTCCCATAGAACTGCAAACAGGAAAAATAAATGCACTTAAAACATTCAGGAGAGACAAAGAGAAGCCAGGTAGGTAATCTTGACAGATATGTATTTAAGGCACACAAACTGAAACTGCAGAAAGTTTTAACTACTCCAGGAGAACTAAAAGAGAGATTGTTATGTTGTCTTTTCAATTAAAGATGACTCGGGAAAGAAAGTATTAAAAGACTTAAAAAAAAATAAAGAAAGAAAGAAAATCTGAAGGTGGAAAAATAATCAATGTAAAAAATGTTATAATTAAATTCCTGAAATTATTGGATATATTAAAAGGAAAACTCAGTTCAAAGTTACACACCTTTTAGGCATCTTCTTAACAATTTAGTACTGCAGAAAAATCTGGATTGTAGCAGTGATATCCTGACTTTACTGGATAATTGTATTTGGAAAATATCCAAAGAAAGATTTAGACATTTTCTAAATCTTTCCCTCAGAACTCTGATCCCTTCATTTCTTGCTATTTTTTTTATTTTATTATTTTTGTTTGTTTGTTTGTTTTGTTGTTGTTGTTTGTTTGTTTGTTTGTTTGTTTGTTTTTTGATAGCACTAGTGCTTCTGTAGCTTTGGTCCTCATCAACATCATTCTTCTTCTACAGTATTTAATCTTTTACATCTAGATTCAGTCCTAATCCCACTTTTTTTTTCTTTTTTTTTCTTTTTCCTACATTGTATCTGAAAAAATTATTGGTGTGCTTGTCTTGTTGTATCCAAACAGATATCTTCGGTGACAGAATAAAATATTTAACTTTCTATAAATACGTTGCTAGAGAAACATCAGCTGTATCTATGGCAATAAACTAAAAATTACATAGAGTTATTCCCAGGCCCTGAAGTGATCAGTTTATAATACTAAATTGTCAGAATAGGTCCTTTGCTGATTTAGCCCAAGTCAGCTAGCTCTGCTCCAAACTCTTCCTGGATGCTACTCAGGAGTTAGCAGGGGCTGAATACCATTCTCATCAGGCAGTTACAACGCCAATCTGCTTAGAAGGTGAGAGAGTTTTGCAGCAGAGAATGGTCCCATTCAGCTAGATGAACACTTGTATCTATAGTCTTTGCATCAGTCAAAGTCTACCATAGTCTAAAAGTCTGATACATATATAGCCTGAAAGGCTATATCTATATATCTGAGTCTTTCCTTCAGGACTCAAGCTCTTTGCCAATTTTGTTTTATTTTGTCTTGTCGGAGAAAAAAAAAAAAAAAAAAAAAAAAAATAAAAAAAAAAAAAGGAAGCAAATTTCATGTGACCCAAAGATTATTAAATTCAGAAATTCAGGCTCACCTTAGATCAACAGAGAATGTCATGGAACCTTCTGTTTTCCTCTCCTTAACTGAACCAGAGGTACCACTGTTTCAAATGGTCTTTTTTTCATCTTCAAGGTTATGTGCTAACTAAAAGAGCATGACTAAAATTTAGCTTGCAGATTAAGACACCTACATTTCCTGTTTACACACTGACATCTAAACTCTCAGTGTAATACAAATCTCCCCAGTACAATGACAGCCTAAAGACCTTGCTCAATGTAGCTGTGAAAATCTACTTGAAGATTCTTGAATAATGTGTCACAGCCTACAAACTGAATCTCACTCAACCCCACACCTCTCCAAATCCAAAACAAATTTTAGAACTAATTTAGTTTTTTCTCCTTTAACATTATGGTGATCTAACCATGTTTAAAGAACATGGCTAAATGAGTCCAGCTGAGCATCCACTGAAAACTGCAGCTATGAATGAAAGCTCAAATATGAAGTTAAAAATAAAGGTTTTTACTGTACTTTAATATGGCAATCGGTAAGAAATTTGTCATCTTCCCATTTCAAACTCTAGTTAATTTACCGTTTTATTTTGGCTTTGATTTCTGTTCAAAAATATTCTGTCAATATTTTAGAGAACCTCAGTTGATCTCCCTGATATAGGATCAAGTCAAGCCTGACAGAAAAAGCAATTGATTTCTGGTCTCATCATTAAAATACTTTCCTCCTTTTTCTTGTTTCTCTGAAGTATTGATCCATGAGAGATGTGGCTTTAAATATATGCCTCAGAAAAGCAGTGAATATCTGTAGCTCATTAGTTCCACTGTGTCTTCAGAGAGATTTGAAGTATCTTTACAGACAGTTCTTGTGATAATGTGCCAAAGCTTCCTTCTAGTGCACCTGCCTACATTTATAGAATAAAATATCAAGTATCACTGGAACTTGACCCAGTACAACTTGAAATATCATGTAAATAAAACAATAACAAGGACTGTGAGTTGGACTGCACATATAAAATGATTGAAAAACATCTGTTTTCCTTTGGCAACATGTTTTCAAATCCTGGCAAAATACCAAATACAGCACGTCTGCTAGAAAGGCACAATGAACAACAAAATGTCTCCAAAAGTGTTCATTCAAATAGCTCTTTTTCCACAATAAGATTTATATGAGGAGTTTAACGTGGTCATCAGTAGAAGACAGATGAAGAGATGACAAGTGTCAACAGTACCTCAATGTAATAAAATAGGTAACGCATCTACATGAAACTCAAATACTTCTTCCTTGAGTTCACGCCAATCGGTAGAGCTTTTAAAACTGTCGAGTAAGACAGGTATTTTTCTGAGGTGGTCCATAAATTATAGTACGTGCTCTTGGCCAAGAGACTGGAAAGTTTCCAAGAACCATATTTCAAATGACACCACCAGTGTAATCACTTTTAGCCTTCAGAATGCCTGTGTAACTTTCTCTTTGTTGAATTCACTGCTCTAAACCTTTACTTAGTCACAAAACACATCTGCCACATCCTCCTGTTGTATTCATATGGTTTGGAAAGATTAGTCCCTTTATAAAGTAGCTCAAAAATAAAATATTCTTAAGTATTGCTCTATTGCCGTGCAGTCAGGCTGTAGCAACTGCAATACTGAGCCTACAGATATATGAACAAATTGTGACTTTGTTCATTCCAGGAGCCTCTAGAAAATCTATGAAAGTTGAAAAATAGCATTGACCTTGACCTGTATAAAAGAGAAACACCCTTAGGTCACCATGCTCTGTGCTATTAGTGGATTAAGTGGAAAGAAAAAGGAATTACACTTCAACATTTTTTGTTAAAATAAGAAATTAAAAAACAGTGGTAGTCAGCAATTTAAGATACATTCTGTGAGATATTGAAAATCCCTTCACAGCCCTTAATAAAGTTTCTGTGACCTCTTATATTCTTTGTCTGAGAACCATCACTTCTCACCACATCACTTGATTACATTTGAAAATGGGATTTAAATGCCACAAATGTCAAGCAGCTTTCCTCAGAGGCTAATAGATTTGGTTCCTACTTTTTTTTTTTTTTTTGAAATGCTTATAATCATCTTGATATGTATCATGAATAGAAAGAGGAAATTAAGTTAAAGCAGAACTCGTAGTTTGTTTAACATATACATTTATACTTTCCTTAAATCAAAGAAGAGAAGATGCTTTAAGTACTTAGAGAGAGAAAAAAAAAAAAAAAAAAAAAAAAAAAAAAAAAGTGAATAGCTTAAAAAATCTAATAAAATCTAATAAGCATCTCCTTTATGACCTCCTGCATTTTTAGACTTCCAATGTACGGGTAGAAATTCTCTAGCAACTCTGACAGAGCTCTTTCACAGACACGCTCTCTCAATTCATGGGCATTACCCTAGTTTTTCAGCTCATCCTTTCTTCTGTTGAACAAAAGGCTTTGAGAGTAATTCATGTTTCTAGTTGGTGGCAACATTTTTTTTTTTTTTATGTTGTGTTGTAAAATTAAAATGATTTCTCTTAGTTTCCAAAGTGCTTGACACCTTTTAAACTTTTCACCTTTTCTCTCATATTTTCAAATTCTAAATGAAAAACCCTCAAAACTGACTTATTCTAAAGATAACAACAACAACACTATGACATTTCTGAAATTTTCCACTGTCCAACTCTGTTCTATTTCAGGATGAGCTAAAAAAAATCTTCACTGTCTGAGAGGGCAACGTGCTGTCTGACATAGACCTTGAAGTTTTCCCCTTGTTTGGTGGAGAGGATGTACCTCCTTTTCCAAACCTTTCCCCAAATTAAACACTATTAAGGAAACAACTATACTTTGATATATATGACAAATTTACTTCTGAATTGTAATTTGTAGAAATCTATCACATGCAAATGAGTGCTTGGCCTTTTAATCCTCTCTAAAAATAGCAGAAATAACAAAGGTAACTTTCACTACAGTTAGATGACACATGGTTGGTCAAAAACAATCTCACTGTATCTACTTTTCACTGTTGACTGTATCTACTTTTATCTGTGCATTTTGTTCTTTTCTTTTTACTGATAACTATGAATTATGTAAAATAGCACAACTCCTTTCCATATTCTCGTCTCCCCTCTAGGAGCTCATGGTACTCAAACATTAGAAAATTGAGCTATAAAAGAGATTTTGTAAAGCTGAGAATTCATCTCATATTTCCAATAATTTACATATGTTTAAAATGTCTCTAAAGCTTCTCATTTTTGCATTACTTTCTTCTAGTGTACTAAATGAGGGTACCATGGTGGTTGTGGCTGCTAGCTAATAAGATGATTATTTTTATCTTCTGTAGCAGTTAATTGGAGTGGGTCATATACCTGTAGGCAATCAAAAAAAGCAATCAAGAGGACCAAGTTAATCAGGTTTGAATTTAAAATGTCTGCAGGAAGATTCTTTCAAATATCAGAAGCTAGCTTTGAAGAAAGTGCCGTATGAAACAAATACAACTCTTTAGAGAAGGAAAAAAGGGTTTTCAGTCTTAAACCTGGAATATAAAAGGAACATCTCATAGGAAGAATATTTAAGTTTTTTATTCATAAAGTTACATCTCAATTTCATTTCCTTCCTCACTGAAAAGTGTTTTTCCTGCTTAGTACATGCATCTGAAATAAATGAGACCAACAGGAGTCTTGCCAAGACTTAGCTTTCACACCAAATGTTTTACATGTGAAAAGACCTTTTTTTAAAAAATAGAAGTCTTGACTGCAAGAGAGATTTTTATCTTAACTAGGTTTGATGATTCTCAGACTTTTCTGCTTGCATGCTGACAAAAAGAAAGGTAGATTCACAGGAAGACAAACTGAGTAATTAAACTTTCAGCCTCTATATTTCATTGCATTTGAGACACAACAGCAAGGGGGTGACTCAGTACTGCTGTGAAGTACAAAAATGGTTTACCTTTTTGAAGAATATTTTTGAGTGCAGGAGAAGTTCTGTGTGTTATCTGCCTGTAAATTATTTATTGGAGGTCACTCCTCATACCATCTCAATGCAGATTTTGATATTAGCTTCAAAAATACAAACTTTGGTCTGTTTCCTCTTCTCCTCTCCTCTCGATTTCAGGAACTTAAGGTACTCTATTTTTCTAACAGCTGGGAGAGCTGTGTATAACTCCTGCACACGGAACAACAGTGTTGTTCCATGAGACAAGATCCTTGTACTTATCTTGTTCTCATTTCAACCAACATGTAAGTGCTTCAGGATACCAGTATTTCAAACTGTTCCAGAAATCACAAAGTTGCAGGGAGAGGGAAAACTTTTGTGCTGAAAGATAGCAATTCTGCAACAGGAGACCTGGTTCTAATATCTTAATTTGACACAAGAGGCTTGTTCACTGGACACAGCTAGGATCCACATAAACCACTTCTGGCAGATTAGGCCTATTACTAGCCATAATCTCTGCTAACTAGTTGTAACTCAGAAACTTACAGTCTCAAAATATACCACATGGAGGCCCCTTCTTTTCTCAATCAATGTAATGTCCTCTACTGCTATGGACTTTATCACGGAAAGCCTGTACTAAGTCTGAAGAAGCTTTGTGTTCCTTATTTAGTCTTCTATTTTCTGTGATTGACAGTTTCTCTTTCCAAAGCCTTCCTCAATACAGTCTTCCTCCACAGAAGTCTCTTCTGAAAAAACAGCTGCTACTATTTTGCCTAAAATAATTAAGTTCTTAAGTAGCTATTTCTAATAATCTGCTTGAACACAGCAGAGGAGAATTAAAGCATTTATGCTTTCTGGGTGGCTACTTCACTCAGGGATGTTTATGCTCTATCACAGTTTCCATGTGTGTCTCATGAGGCTCTGTGGTTTCCTAAATTCCAGTCAATAGGCATTGCCTACAGATGTCTTGTTCATTCCTTAAGACATTGTGGTTGATCAAGTGTATCATTCAGTAATAACCATACTACATACAGAAAAGCTAACATCTTATACATAGGACCTTACATTCTCCAGCCAGTTCTTTCAGCAGCAATAGTACACCAAGTATTGGTCAGAAAGCAGTATCAGAGCTGAAACATTAAAACTTTGATCATCAATAAAAAATCTTTATAGGATCAATCATTCAACCCTTACAGAAACTATCTGTGTATTAGATATCTGTATTAAACTGATTTAGGGAGCAGACTTAGTAGCCTTAGATAAGAGGCTCGAAAGACCACAGTAATAAATATTCTTTTTTTCTTTCAGAATTATTAAAATTATACATAATTTTATATATGTATTGAAATTATATATATGTATTATATTTATATTGAAATTATATATCAAAATTAAGCTTGAGGCTCTGGTTCACTGAAATCAGTGGCCAAGTCTCCATTTAATTTTACAAAGGACAAATTTTACACATTATTCCTACATTAAGTTCAGTCCAAAATAGGAGCATATATGTTTTCAAATTCTGAGTCTCCTATGGTTAGTTTTTATTGTCAAATCATAGACGTGTCTGACCATGTTCTCAGAAACCCACTCAGCTCACAGGCATCATTGAAACTTTACCGGGAAAATGTTAATGAGTATTTTAGACACATTGCAGAAGATGTATATAAATGTGTGCGTGTGTATACATATAATGATGGAAGTAAAGAACGGAAATATACATTATAAAATAGAGAAATATGAAGGCAGGAGAAGCAGTATTTGAGACATTATACGTTGCCAGAACCTAACCCTGCTAACTAGCCCACCAGATAAAGCTGGAAATCAAAGACGGAGTCACCATCTTCACAGATTCATGCTGTGTCAGTTTAAAGTGGCACCCTTTCTTGCCTCCCTAGTTCTTGAACTTCTAGAACTTCAAGAACTTGAACTTGAAGTTCTAACAGTTCTAGAACTGCTCTGTTCTTGCTGGAAGCAAAAGGGCAAAAGGTCCTTTCTTAACTGCCATACATTATAAACTGCTGTGTCAACATGAAGTACAGTTATTGGTGATTTAAGAGAACATGCTGTGATACACAGTGGCTAAGCAATGGCAGAAGGATGGACAGACAGGTGGATCCAGCAACCTAAGAAGTCTCCACAGGTGAAATATTAGAGATTGTGAGGTCTCCTCACAGTCTGAGGAGTGATGTCTACAAACGAACTGTGGTCACAGAAGTTCTGCATGTAGAGTAAGTTAAATACTTGGGAATATATGAAGTACACCATTAGCATGAACACCTTATATATAAGAGGTCTGAGAGCACTGCAATGTTCAAAGATAGAAATTAAAGGTACAATGACACGGTTACCCTATGCAAAACAAACTCATATTTTGTATTCTTACTATGCAGTGGTGCTGTAGCAAGGAGATCTTCATGGAGACTGGAACTGGACAGCAAAGAGCATGTCAACCTAGTTTAAATTGGACATTTTTTCCTAACAAAAGGAATAGCTGATGAAATACATTAAGGCTGAAAAGGAAGAAAGAAAGAAACAAACAAACAAAAAAAGCAAACAACAACAACAAAAAACATGTTAAGGGATGAGAGACACTGGATTCTGCACATGTACACTAATGCTGCTCTATCACACGGTTATAC
The DNA here is from genome assembly GCA_011076525.1 of Nettapus auritus. NCBI lineage: Eukaryota > Metazoa > Chordata > Aves > Anseriformes > Anatidae > Nettapus > Nettapus auritus. The sequence continues at coordinate 48,517,268 of CM021765.1, forward strand.
ACACTCGGTAACTCCCTGTTTACTTGTGTATTGAGGTCAGACATGGTCCAGCGTTAGGTATGTTGCAAACCAATTCTGGCGCATCATTCACACTGGTGATTTAAGGGGTAGGCCTTCCTAGCTATACTGCCACAGCAATGACTGCATGTCATCTGCCTGGGGAATGAAAATGAAAATAAAACTCTCCTAGCTCATAGTTCATTAACACAGAAAGAAGGACTATGATTTTATTTATTTATTTATTTATTTAATTATTGTTATTATTTTCCCCTGCTGGAGAAAGAGCTCAGAATTTCTTTCTTTAGTCACACAAATGTAGTTTCTAATTGATCATCCAGGGCACTGGCAGAAGTTTCAGCCAGTCAGGGAAATGCCACAGTAGAAAACAATCAACTTTGCAATGTAAAAGTATGTTTGTAGACAGGCAGGGGGACCACATTGTTTGCACAAGCTGCGATTAAAAGTTCACAGGTTTGCTAAAGCTAATTTCTGAATACTGAGCTGACATGAATCAGAGCCACAAGGTGCTTGACATTTTGATAGTGTTTCAAAGACCTTTAATGAATATATAAAATCACAGAACAAATAGTGGAATTTTATTGAAGAATAAAGCTATATAACAAACAGGAGACAGCCATGAAATGTGCCCTCCAAGAGTAATGGAAATAAATCAACAAAGGGATGTTGACTGGATTTAAAAACAGTGATGGCCTGTAAGAAACCATGATCACAACCTTTCCTAGGAAGACACATCAAGTGCCTAACTGTGATGATACCAGCCAAAAAAAAAAGCATTTTTAAATATGAACAGGAAATTGTTCTGAAAATACATGCACATTGCTCTAGCATTAGCCTCATTCTCCTCTGAGGACAATTCTGCCTGATTAGGCAGACCCCCACTGAAGAACTGCTACCTGCTAATGGCTGGTGGTGGAAGACAGGAGAAATTGGAAGGAGGAGAACAGGAGAGTTAGTTGTCATTATCATCTATATTGTAGCTACCTAGTAGTGTAAGGGTCTAAATAGGTAAGTAATAATGGATTTTCCTCAACTGTTGGAAACAGCAAATTGGGCATTGCAGCCTGTTCATGGCTCAGAGGCTCCACAAGCTCTCACAGAGCTGTGAAGCTTCTGCTCATGTACCACATCACCATCAGCACCAATTTAAACAGCTGCAGCCAGCAGTACCCAGCGGTGGCAACCAGCTGCCACCAGAGCAACTCTCAGTTTATGAATGGCACGGGTACCCCTGTGGCCTCCCCGAAGCTCACTGCCCTGTAGCAGTTTTTCTTCAGCCAAGTGTGAGGGCAAGGCTGGCCAGCAAAGGAAAGACTCCTGCAAATGCTGGGGTGTTAGATTCCTCTTTTGTCAAACATTTGTTTGTCTCTTAAAAATGATGTTAGGAAAAAGAAGGAATGATCACAGAAGAAATGCTTTCTTTCCTCCTTCGCCCACCAAAAATTCATAAAATTTTACTGTTGTGCAGTGGAAGGGGCACTTCAATATCCTAAAATACATAAAGGGAAGGAGCTACTGAATGCTAAGTATGTTTGACTGTCCTTTTCTGGCTCTACAGAGACTGAAAAGAATGTGGGAAGTTTAACTGACCTTGTGCCAATGTAATTTTATTAGTGACACACCCTGTGGTGGCTTTACCTCCAGAAAGAAACTGGAGAGCTGGGAGGGTCATTCATGTAGATGTAGTGTCTACATTCAGGATAAAATACACCCCTTTGCCAAGAAACACTAGTTTTATTTATAGAAAATTCTAACATAATGGGCACAAACAGCTCTCTAAAAAAGGTCAGTGTGAGTCCTAAGCTTGCAGTCTTGCAAAAAGATCTGCCATCCTCACCATCAAGTTGGAATATATAAAACTTGAAGTAACATGCTATCATATCTGACATACCGTGTAGCCATCAAGCCCCTGGAGATAGATGATTTTTCTCCTTTATTGTGCTATGAAAGGTTTCCATGTTAACAGAGCAATCATTTTTTTTTTTTTTTTTAAAGCATAAATTGAAATCACTAAGCTACTCAGTGTGGGTGAACACTGTCACTACTGCTTCCTTTTCTTTTCTTTTCTTTTCTTTTCTTTTCTTTTCTTTTCTTTTCTTTTCTTTTCTTTTCTTTTCTTTTCTTTTCTTTTCTTTTCTTTTCTTTTCTTTTCTTTT
>CM021765.1:48521942-48580457 GCA_011076525.1 Nettapus auritus
TTTTTTTTTTTTTTTTTTTTTTTTTTTTTTTTTTTTTTTCAGAATCTACTTTTTTTATCTTTGCCATCACAATTCCATCCCACCATCCTCTGATCACTTTCTTTTTTTCCTTCATTTGATAAGCAATTCAGATATTTCATTTTCAGTTCTTATATGTATTCATGGTGTTATTCTTATCTAAATCTCTGCTTCCAGTTAACACAATGTTGTTTGTTGTTGTTGTTGTTGTTGTTGTTGTTATTTGTTTTGTTTGTTTGCTTTCATCCATTAATGTTAAACACCTTAATTCTCCACTTGATAACTGGAACTTTTTTTTCTTCTAAAATGCCCATCTCCTCTGCATATGTGCAAGATGCTTCAGGGGGCATACATGTACATTTTATTGGCAGAGAACCACAGAATCAATAAATATCCTGAGTTGGAAGAGACACACAAGGATGACCGAGTCCAACTCCCGGGTCTGCACAGGACCACCAAAATCAGATCATATGTCTGAAAGGTTTGTCGATTCTTGAACTCCAGCAGGCTGGGTGTCCTGTCCTTTTCCCTGAACAATTTCTTTGAGCACCCAACCACCTTCCTAGTGAAGGACTTTTTTCCTAACATCCAGCCTGAACATCCACTAACACAGCTTCATGCGGTTCTCATGGGTCCTGTTGCTGGTCACCAGAGAGGAGAGAGCAGCATTTGCCCTTCTGCTCTTCCTTATGAGGTAGTTGTAGGCTGTCATGAGGTCTCCCATCAGGAGAGACCTCATGATGGGAGGTCTTTTATTTTGGCGCTCTTTCATTTGTGCTTTTAGAATGGAGGTTGTTAACCGTCATATATCAGCTACCACGGCTATTTTGAATATTGCTCAGACTGGAAAATCTATGTGCTTTGTGACATAGCCAATGGCACATACTCACAGATTTACATATTAAAAGGAATATTCTTGACCCTGCCAACACGTAGAGTTTTAATCTTCAAGCTTGCATGTACCTGACCTTAACTTCATTTTTTTGTCAAGTACTTCTGAGTTCACATCTTGACTAAATTGTGAGCGTTAACCTAAATACCATGAAAAACGGTGTTGGCAGGATTGAGTCCAGATGGATCTAGGTATGTTTATGTCTTATTAGCTTTATTTATTTATTTATTTATTTATTTAATTGTGGTAGAGGTAAATTAATATGGAGGATAAAATACTGCATCATTGAAATATATCCTATATTTTATGTATGCTTCAAAAAAGTGTTGAACATGTGATTTTCATAAATTCTCATATATTTCCTCATATCAACCTACTCTGTTACCATGAGTGATGATCCACACCAAAACTGAACAACAAATTTCTAATTGATGCCTACATTCACTAGATAATAGATTATTAAAGAAGTAGACTATATGTGAAAATAAGATTTCATATTCCTAGCAAATGCGCAGGTTCTTACACATGTTGACATTTTAAGCAGAACATTTTGAAGAACATTCCACCTTCTTATAAACAAGAAAAAAAATCTTTTTTTTTTTTTCTTCTTTATATTTTTTTATTTTATTGTGGATTCATAAAGCTTATTAACAATCAAAATAGTAATTTTTATAATACTGAGAATTCTCACTAGCATGTGAGCTGGCTAGTGATTTGTGTTGCAAAATCCTATGTGTATGGCTGATCAGGTCTTTCCTGATAGCTAGTTTACATGGTGGCTTTATTATCTTAGGATATGACTGGTGGGAATAAGATGATGCATATTTTGTTTTCACTCAAAGTTAATTTGAAAACATAAAATCACATTTGCAGAAAGGATTTTTTAAGTCACCAAACCATGACAGTCACATATATTCCCTTCTTCCAAAGGAAAACTTTTTGTTATTTCTGTTTGATACACATATGACCTGTGAATGTGTTCATTTAACCAGTTGTGATAAATATTATAAAACTTGTGGGTCAGCAGTATTGTTTTGGTTAGTGTGATAATTCCATTATCAATCTTAAGGCTTAACTTATTAGTTGTTAAAGCACATTTTTGGCATTTTTAATCAGTGGTGGAGCAGGGAAAATCAGAAGACAAGGAAAAGAAAATGTGTAAGGGTGTTTTGCATTTAATTGTTTACATACGCTCTTTCATCCCATCTAACTTTAAATATCTAATTGATGTGGTTAAGATACTGGCATAATAATTATAAAGTGAATGGAGAGGGAATATCAGCATACCTAGCATTTACATTGGTATCATATTTGACTAGATGAGTATTCATGTACAATATGCAAATGTGTGCCTCATTTGGGTGCCTGAAGCTACATAGAATTAAGCGGATGATGCAGGTCAGACCTGCAGTGAATTAAACAGAGACATGAAACTTACTACATTTGAAGGAAAGACTCCTTAAATGCACTAAGTTTCAGTTCACTGCTTTCTTTGAGAACCTAATCAGAAATAGGAACACCAGGTTAAAAACAATACAGATGAATAGCTATTTCATCCTATTTATTTTAACTTTTTATCTTAACTTAATGATCTCTTAACTCTTTATCTTTTTTATCTTAATCTCTTGCCACCCTTGAATGATGGTGAAGAATTCAGACTGGAAATTTTAGGATAATTTTTGCATAAAATTCGCTCTTCAAATATTCAGGTTTAAGATTTATATTATATATATGTGTGTGGATGTCCTTTAACTCTCCTTTTATGTTGTTCAGTGAAGAGAGACTGCAAATATCCAGTTGTCAAAAATAGTTTTGCTGGATCAGACACATCCTCAATTTTGTGTGTTGTTTTAAAACTCAAATATAGTTTACTGGGTTCCACACAGGAGCTGTAACAAGAGTAAGTGTTTCCAAATTAAGCTTCCACCGAGAAAATGGACTTTGTTTAAAAACAACAATGATCTCCCCACAGAGATGCCAATTCTGCAGACACCTGTGATGTGCCCTTTACACAACAGCAAAGCTGGTTCAAGCAGTGTCTGACGGGATTTCAGAAGTTCCAACAAACTAAGGTATTACTTGATAGTGTGACTTGGGGAAGGACATACGCGTATGTGAAGGAGGATGCATTAGGGGCGACACATGTTGCAGAAAACGGTTATTTTCATACTGTGATCAGAACACCATCGTGTTTGAGTTCTGTGGTTTGGGAAAACTTTGCCTTCCATACTCTTCTGTCTGCTTCTCTACTAAGTGAGCAGTATTACTGAAGCTCAAGAAGAACATGATAGCAATGAGATTAACAGACCTAACTGTGTTTGTAAAGTGGCACAGATTGATCACAACTCACATTTCCACCCTTAGAATGCAGACTACTCATTGTCATTCTGAGTTCCACCTTCCCATAAACACTGTCAGACCTTGTTTGGCAAGAATAAAGGAACCTGGGAGAGACAGAGATTCCACATCTTCATAGAGAGAGAATGAAAGCACTTTATGAAAGGAGACATGCTGACCACTGGTACATTTCTTAAAATAAAAAATGTGTTTTGTGAGAATTAGCTCTTGTACAAAGAGCTAGTGAGGCGTCTTTAGCTGAAAATTCAGCACTGATGGAAATGGAGATGACAATACCCATTTTACGAAATTTAGGAGTAAATAATTCTCTGGTATTAATGCAGAAAAAAAGCTAAATCCCAACCCTCCACAGTAAATTCCTGCCTGGTACTCTATAGCGTTTTAGACTTATTTTGAAAACTTAAATGCTGCCAGTCTCCCTGAGAGAAAATAGCACTTATAAATATAGAACAAAGGCACTCTTGAAGGACCTGAATCAATGAATAGGCACTCATATGCTTACTCAACTCACATGGATAGTCAATGGACTATCATAATGGACATGTCATAAGGGTAGCAGGTGCACAAATCTCTGCAGGTCTGGGTTTAATTCAGCTAAATGCAGCTTGCTTTTTTATTTTTTATTTTTTATTTTTTTCCCCCCTGCAGTATAGTATCAAGTTCATTTTATCATATTGTCTACCATTTCCACCTGAGTTTTACCAGAATGTAATTCTGATTTGAACTTCACATCTCATTGTTAGTAAATTCATACTTTTTCACCTGTGTTTCTTGTTTAATGGTATAGGCAACTGCTGCAAAAGAAAATATAAAGATCTTGAAAATAACAGATTGGCTGAAGTTATAAAAAGCAACAAAAGTAAAGGCATTGTGACAGCTTTTTCTCTTTGGTATATTGAAAAGTGGTAGTGCTGTTATTCATGCCTTTGATCTGTTCAGACATTCACAGATAAATAGCATCTCATTTCACTCCGGTGCATTGTAATTTTCTTTTTTAGTGAAGACAGATGTGCTTAAGTAATGTCTCATGGTCTTTATTATATACTTATTAATGTATTCATGTTTATTTTGATCTGATTTGTCTAGCTGATAGCATAAATGAGTACAAATCTACATGCATAAATATGAAATAACACCAAAAATCCTTTTTCTCTAAGTATTCAATAAATACCACAATTAAAAAGGTAGTCTGTATAAAGATAGAGTCATAGAATACCCTGAGATGGAAGGAACCTACAAGAATCATCATGTCCAACTTGCTGTACATTAGTGAACTTTCATCATTTCACACACACACAAAAAAAAGTTTAGGCAAATTATTTCTCCACACTGATATGACAATACCATTATAAATTCTAAGCAATGACCAAAACAACATCCAAAGAAAATGTCTGCCTAAAATTTGGTCATCCATTTCTCATCTTCTTCAGCGGCTATAGGGACACATAGAAGACTTGTCATCCCGAGTCTACCTAGTACACTTATTCAGAGGTGGACTGAAGTTTCTCATCTTTAATTTATTATAAAATGAATTTTATAATTATTTAGATGGTTTAGGTGCAGTGGATAACCAGCTGTATGTATCAAAGATAAGCTTTTTATTCTTGTGTTCTTTTATCAAAGGACAGCATGGTAAAAGCATCCATTACTGATTTCATGAGTAACAAGAATATTCTAGTGAACTAGCTTGCAAGCTAAGCATCTTTCTATTCCCACACAAATATACACAAAAATATAGCAATGATATACAGACAGCATTCTCTTTCAGCTACTGTTAAGACATACAGCGAACATCTTGCTTTCCTAGATTTTGCAAATTTCCAAGAAATATTCTGTGCTATTATTTCTTAAAACTGATGACCAGTTTGAGGTTTAAAAATCTATTAATATGCCAGTTATTGATCAAATGATGTGTGCCTTGCTTATTAACTCAGAATAAAACAACTTTTTTATTCTCTTGCTTTATAACTAATGCATAAAATCATTGGAATGAATGATTATAACCTGCTGGTTCCACACTAAGAATTCAGGACTGTTGGGGAAGACTATTCTTGAATACCTTAATTAAAAGGCTCAGTCAATTTCCTCCAAATTGCTTTTGCAAAATAAACATAGAGACCTGCATTAAATATGGAAAAGTGCTGTGAATTCCCTCTACCTCAGAAAGAGCTTTCTGAGTTACTGTTGCTATGGCATCCTTTCCTTACTTCATTCCCACTACTGCAGGAGATTCAACAAAACCCATATGCAGACAAGCAGGTCTGCAATAGTAAATATGAACCTTGTTTCAGTGTGATGGCTCAGAATGCATTGTAGAAATCCAGAATTCCTGTGTTACTATGAAAATATAGAAAATCACTGTGTTGCAGAGACTAAGGCCACGATTTTGTAAGCCAAAATATTAAACAGCAATTGCAGTTTAAAGTGAATTTACATTTAAAAACTAAATTTTCAAAGACTTCTGTTTGTTTCAGGTTTCTGTGTGTTTGTTCAAAGCATGGCCATACAAACCTTTGGGCTGTCTAAGCTGGGACTAAGAGAGACAGGAAGGAGAAAGAAAGGGCAGATGGAAATAAGTGGAGCAGAAATGCATTGAGGTAATGCCTCTGAAGGTAAATTTTTGAAATCGTATGCTAAGGTCACAGAAAACCTAGGAATGTTAGTGAGTCTACCCCCTTCCTAAAGATAGGATCATGGCTGACAGATGTCTGTCTGATCTTTCTTAAAGATTTCAAGTGGTAGAAATTTTGAGATTGGTCTAAATCAATTTCTGCAGTTATCTTCCTCTTTATGTAAATACTGACAAATACTAATATATATTAAAAAAGCAAATAATAGAGCAAACAATATATTAGAGCTAAAGCCTCATAAAAAGTATTATGAGCTTTAGAAATATTTCACTTGATTTAAGACCAGCCATTTGTATCTTGCCTATAAAGCATGTAACTACTCTTACTGCACTGTAGACTGATACCTTTCAACTTCAGTCTCCATCCCATATTACGATTCTTCAGCAGTAAATGCCATGTCTGATTCTTCTCCCTGGTACTGGCAGTAGTTACTGTGGCATTAATGGGAGCTTGCATCCCTCTTTCCGTTTCTTTGTGTTAAGGAAAAAAAAAAAAAAAAAAAACAAAAAACAAATATCTGGAGCAAGTGTCCAAACAATAAATTATGTCATCATAAATAATCTACAAAAATCTACAGATGAGAAATTGTCATGTCTCATTAGGACAGTATTTAGGCTTATGCCAAGAACACGTCTGTGTCATAACATCCTTAAAACATTTTGTCTATACATTTTGAAAAAAGTATTTTCTGTCAGGGGTTTGGAAATCCCAGTGGGCAATTCAGACCGACTAGCGTTCGTATCATCCTTGCCAGCACTGAGGAAATGAGGACTATCTATTTTAATACATCTTTTAAAGAATGACTAAAACCTCTGAAGCACGTTAATTCTACCAGCTGCTTGGTGCCTGACAATTTGAAGAACTGACCATAACAGAAGTAATTTAATGTGAATAAACGTATAAGAAACTCAGAAAATACTAGTTCTCTGAACTCAAATCTATGTTACAGAAGTACATCTGAAATACACACTTAAAGTAGTCATTTTAGCTGTTTTAAGAATGTTTTTGACATCATGATCCCTGCTCACAGTTTGGGATTCACAGGATTAAAAAAAGACATTTTTTGGGAACGTGATTAATATGACTGTCAAATATCACTTCTGTGACACAGCTGGGAGATAACCTGTAGAGAAAACTATAAAAATAATGTGTAAAATTCTTGTTGCACACAGGTTTTATTTACAATTTTCAGTGAGCTGTCATCCACTTTCTTCTTCACTTTTACTTGTATATATTCTTTTCTTTCTAATATAGTTTAATTTTCACCATGCTTGACATACAATAAAAGGCAAATCTGTTTTACTATAGGTGGCAGCACTAGCTTATTAATGTTGATGAGGTTCCCTCTCTTGAAGGAAATAGTTATATATAGTTATATATACCTGGGCAGAATATGATTTATATGTAAAGTAATTGTGTTTCAAATGTAGATATCAAAAATATAAGTGATTTTTTTTTTCTTTCTATAATGAAGGTAATTGTATTATTTCTATCATGTACATTTTATGATGCCTAGTTAGGAGTGATTAGACTGCAACCATAGCTGCAGTTTTGTATGAATTCATTATAAAAAATAAACCAATCCAAAGACACAGATACACCGAAAATTAGACTACATTAATGGGTTTGTAGAAATATTTGCGTTTCTAAGAAGAACTTCTAAACTCAACTTCCAGAGCATCAGTTTCTAGTATGCTGAGATCCTGCCCTGCTGATACTGATGTTCTTTGTGGATTTGCTGTGTGTTTTTTGTTTGATTGATTGTTTGTTTGTTTGTTTGTTTGTTTGTTTCTGGAATTCAATGGTATATTATCGGTGTAGTTTTTCAGATCAATACCCCAAGCAAATTCTACTAAAGAAATCCAGTCTCTGGTCCCTATTTTTTTTTGCACTTTGTCACAACAACACAGCTTTTGCTCTAAGTGTCCTTGCCTAGTCATGTGTGAGAGGCTCTTCATTTTATTAGAAGATATTTTCCTGTAATTGAGGCATTAGCTTTTTTGGTGTTATCCTATACCACCCAATTTTTTACATTCCTCCTTAGGTATTTTAAGTAAGAAGTGCACTGGAATCTTTAACTTTCAATAAATACTGGACATCCTGAAATATACACTGTACCACACCAGTGGCCACTGCTTTATGTATGATTTTATGTAACATTCAGTGTAAAATAATTCCTTCTACTACCTTTGATGATGCTTTACAAGACTGAAGAGAAAAAATTCTGAAAGCCAACCAGAGAAATTATATGGAGAGTGCCTCTCCTGAGTCATTGCTTGAAAATGAAATAAGGAAATATTATATATTAGTTGTCAGACATAAACTACTAGAGACGTTAATTTTTATTTTTTTATTTTTTTTTTCAGACACATAAAATATGTGTGTCTGCAAAACAAATATATTAATAAATTTGCATTATCTGCTATATCTTCTTATGTAGCTTCATTTGAAATAGATGCCGTACTTCATGCTAGCAAACCCATGCCAAACAGATAGTAAGATATTGCTGTCACAAGATTTCCTACAGAAATTCATAATAAAGAACTATACAGCTAAAATATGAGGTTTTCAAAATTGAATGTAAATTACTAGGGTTTTGTATGCATATTTAGGTTTCCTGCCTGGTTTTTCAAAAACTGAGTGCCAATAACTCCAATTAACCTCAATTAGAGTTGTGAAAGATCTCCATTGTTCCCTAAAGGAACAAGACCTTTTCCAGGAGGATCCCTGTCATTTCAGATATTTGTTATATTGTTTTTATGAGTCTCAGTTGCATGTACTTTGCATGTTATCAGCTCCTATGGAATTTCTAAATATGATGATAAAGGATGAATGAAAGAAGTACATGAAATTCAAATGTTCCCTTTTTTCTTCTCTCACTTCTTTCACTATATTTTTTTTTTTCAGAGATTAATGATAAGAAACCAAGTAGGCACTTTAGGAGTTCGTTTGAAAATTCATCCAAAGACTTTCATGCAAAACAATGGCCCTATTTTGATTTTTTCATTTCAAAGAAGACAGCTTTTTTTTTTTTTTTTTTTTCTGTATATGGATGTGGTGCAAGTTTTGCTATTAAAATCTGAAATGGAAAAATTTAAAAACATTCAGATTTATGGTAGTCCTTGCCAAAATTATACTTTGCAGTTCTGTACTAAGCCGCTGCTGGATAAATCTTCATCTTGTCTTCTTTCTGAGGGTCTATACTGTACCACCTACACCCACTTTCCTAAGTCACTTGACTCTGCCCACCACTGTGACAGTTCTGTTAATGACCTTTTAAGCTTGAAGCAACTTTTATCCTCCAGAAAGTTTAACCATGACATTCTCTTTTCTTCTATATTTGTCACAAAAATCTGTCTCCAGTCCCCTCGTGTGTAGTAATTCCTTGAACAAATGAGAGCTAAATTTAGAAAATTATCATTATGATCATTAGCTAGGGCTTTGCTTAGAGAATCAGGACGTTGGGAGATGAAATAGAATATTGCCAAGAATCAGATAATTAAAAGTTGACTAAAAATTGTGCTAAGGTTACATGCAATTGCAGTTTAGATCACAAGTAAAAATATGTTGAATCTCATTTTAGCATGTCATTCTCATAAAGATGTTTTTTAAGCTGCAGTGTTTTGGTGCACGAGCTCTGTGAAACATATTCTCTTGACAATGAGCAAAATGTAATGCTGGAGATTTGGGAGTAAATTAATTATCCTTCCCTTTCTATATTTATTCTAACTGAGGTTAGAAGCACTTGGAGACAAGAATCCCTGATATCTAATATTTCTCTCTTAACTAATATTCAGCTTTATTGTACTGTAAATAGTATAATCCTATGGAGATGCCCTTAGAATGATTTCTTCAAAGAAGCACATTTGGGGCAATAGGGCTATATTTTGACATGCCATAACAAAGCTCCACGTAAGCAACTTTGCTCTCTCACCCATTTTTCCTCTTTGTCTTGTAACAGCTCATAATAGTCTGGATTTCACCCACTTTGTGATCGCGCTTGTCCATACCACCTTGTACACATTTCTAGAGGACTCAGAGAGAGGGGTGCCTGCTTCCATTGGGAAGCTGTGCACCACAATTCTCCCTCATAGGAATTGATGAGACTGGAAATTGTCCCTGTGTTGATACTTTTGCTTACTTGTCAAAGAAGGAGGAAAACTTTTACTGTTCTGGCAACCTGGGTGCCTTTTTAAACCTGGTATCTTGTTACTTTCTCCATATTCCAAAATAATATAATTCTTGTCCCACTTATATCTGAAATTTTAGTAAAAAACCCTAATTACGGCAAAAATAATAGTAAAACTTATTTTCTTCAGTGGAGCCAGGGTACTATCTTGTATCTAAATAAATATATAAGTCAATGGACAATCAGTAGTTTGTTTGGTCTGGAGAAACTAACTTCTCTTAGCTGATGACCATTGTGTAGCCCTTTAGAGACTTGGGCTGTCATACTGGTGCATTGGTAGTAGAGCATTTCAGTTAAGATCTTATGTTGATCCAAGTGTGATTCAAGGATGCATCTGTCTTGGTGCATTCCAAGGGCTTTCACAGGGTCACAGAACGGTTTAGGTTGGAAAGGACCTCTGCAGGTAATCTGGTCCAACCCCCTGCTCAAGTAGGGATAACCAGAGCAGGTTGTTCAGGACCATGTCCAGACAGCTTTTGAAGATTTCCAAGGAGGGAGATTCCACTACCACTTTGGGTAGAAAGGTTTAATGCTTGTTAACCTTCCTGTTGTTATATTGAATTTTCATCATTGTGATAAGCTTTAACTCACAGTTTCTTTAATTGTAACATACAACCAATAGCCCTGACAGCTATGGAGAGTTCTCTGATTACTTCTACAGTGTCTGTAGAAAAATGAAGAGTTCTGTATTTTTCTAATGCAATATACAGCGTGACACAATGTATGGAATTAGGCTATCCTTTTCTTTTTCCAGCCTTGTTCGATCTGTTATCTGACTTCAAACACCTTCTGGCTACTTTACCTGGGAATGGGGTATAGATAAACAAGAGGCTAGCATATTGATGTCAGATGGATAAATCCAAATAAGATGAGTGAATTTTTGAGTGATGCATTTTTGAATAGGTCTATAAATAGTACATTGTCAATGTGGTAAAGAAAGGACCAATCAAAATTAAGCAATTACAGATTTTGATCAGCTCTTGAGGCTGCAGACTCATCTGAAAAACTGACATGTAAAGAGGTTTCACCAGGCATTTCAGAAAGACCTTCTAGTCTGACGACTTCACTGACTGCAGGAAAGGGTAACAAGTGGAGAGAGAGACACAGCTAAGGAGGGTGATTCTGTACATCCTAGAAGATCTTTTGACAAAGACTCCTACAAGAGTAGTGAGGAAATTAAGAAGAGGGTGCGTAATTTTTCTGATCTCTATTTCTGTTCTGGCTGTAATTGTGAAAAACAGTATAAGTTGTTGAGACAGTTGGTTTTCATGAGCTTCAGTTAATCTGTATCCTTGCAGAGGTATATTCCAAATCATAATAATTACATGCCTGGACTTTTGGGAAATGAGTGTCTTCAAGCTACGTGTCTGGAAGAGAAGCGTTATACCTAGGACCTTAGCAGTCAGGTAAGAAATTCCTAGTCCTCGAGACTGATGATATACAGAGGCCTTCAAGACACTGTTGTTAAAAGCACAAAGACAGAGTCAGAGTTTGGACTTCACTGAGACCAAAAAAAAAAAAAAAATTCACATGTGTTTTGTGGGAGAGAATGATAAACAAAAGCTGCTCATTGCGGCATTGGGCAAAACGATGCAGGCAGATATCTTTAAAGCAAAGCACAATAACAGAAACATTACTTTAGAGGAAAAAGCAGAAGGTCAGCCCATGACAGAATGACAAAGCCCTTAAGCTTGGGCAGACACCAAAGACTCTTGATTCATTTTTGGGTTGTCTTCATCATCTTTACTGTACAACCAGCCTGTCTTGTTTCTCCATTTCAGCCACAGCTATTTTAAAAATAATTGTCCCTCATAAATCTCTCCCTGCTATTTTTGCTCCCCTCCTTCCCTGCCTGCAGTGCTATAGAGAACACTTTCTTCAACTCATTATGTAAAATAAAGAAACAAAACCAGTGTGCTTTTATTTTATTTTATTTTTTGGTTTTAATTGATCACTAGTAAACTAGTAAAATTTTCAGCATGAGGTAACATCTTTTATAACATTACACTTTTCCCCTCTATCTGTCATATAACAGTGTCAGTTCTGGTGATAATATAAAGTGATGGAAAGCAGCCAAGCAGAAAGATCATAAATAAATGTAAATCATTTTAAAAAGTGTTTACACTAAAGCACTGGTTGCACGACCTTTATAAATGGTTACATTTCTCCCTCATGTCAGTGTGATTGATGTCTGTTGGATTAATCGTAATGTCAGGGAACTGTGTGTGCTGGGGCACCCTGGAGCCAGGATACAAGGGGAGACTGTCCAGGGACAATCAGAACCCTGACAAGTAAGCCGGATCAAGATACAGATCCAGCTAAAACTTAATTTGACCACAGGAAATCAAAATAAGCAGTATTTTTAAAGTGTTTATGTTTCCATGCCCTTAGTATTTTTTTTATACAACTTTAAAATTTGTCTTTGGAATTATTGCTGTTGGTGCAACATATACATATATATGCTGTAGACAAATACACAGTTGACAAATACAAATACACATTTTGAGGCACTTAGAACCTGCAAGGAACATGTGTTTTTGTGTTTTGGAAAGGATAAATAAATAGAGTAAGGTAAGTTACGATATATAGATGATAAACTTTAAAAGACCAAGAGATTCAAAGAAGTGCCTAACAGTATGACAGACTGTGCTTAAAATGAAAATAAACATAAAAAATAAGCATTTAATTATTTCTGTCAAGCAGCTACTCTTGGATGTCTCACTGGAACAGGTTTTCTCCTGTATTTCAGTATTTGCTGGTTTAATTCATTCAGAACAATTCAGTGACAGATTCATTTCCATTGTATGACTGCTTGTGGCTCTTTCAAAAAGCAGAAAGTACTGCAAAGGCAGGTAAATGACAAATAAAACTCAAAACATACACAAGTTTCTCTAACCTCTGAAAAGGTTTGGGGTCACTTTTATGTTAATTGCATGGATTTTCCTAGCCCAGGGGTAATTCCTTTAAAAGCTTTTAATGTGAAATGAAGATTCAGCAGACCATTTTCATTCAGGATGAGGAATTTTCAAGGCAAATATCAGAGCTATTTGTACAAGCTAAGCAAATATTAGAATGTATAAGAAGAAATAAACCCAAGGGAATCAAAGCTAATGTCACAAACCATTACAAATCTGGAAGGAGTAATGAGGGAGAATCTACAAAATCTAGTTAAAGCAAAAAGTCCTCTGAATGTAATTCTGTTGGACCCTAATTAATTTAGGATCTTTCAAGATACTATTGTCAGGATATTGTAAAGAACCAGAAGTTTTAAATATCAGAATGATTTTTAGAAGTGCTTGTTCAAAATCTAACTTACTGATAGTATGAGTTGGAAGTGCCAGTGCCCCAGATTTCACCAGAATCTCATTTTTTTACTAAACCACTAAGAGCTGGGTCTGTGTTCATCTTCAAAGAGGAGATGACAGCTGCAGTTATGTAAGTCAGAAAGGCACTGTGAGCATATAAAAGTTGGATGTAATTGTTGTTATTGTCTTTCTAGAATAATTATACCTAACATTCCCCTCAACGTTCACTGGCTGGATTTTGGATCAGCCACAGAAGGGACCATAACCACAGAACCCTTCTGTGACTTGACCAGGCCTATTTTCAGACTCTGGGAGGTGGTCGTTAGCATCCTCTTTGAAATAACGATTTGAGGTTGAGTTTGCACTGGTGAGTTTGCACTGAAGATGGCACTAGGTTTTATATTGTAGATGTATATTCAGGATTTTCTAAGTGCTGAGTAGGTGTCCGTATTGGCATCCACGTGTGAGTCATATAGACAAAGCAATATACAACACACACAATGCAGGCTGTGCCAGTAGAGCTCAAGATCACAGCAGACATCTCAATGCTTGGTCTCAGTTCTGAAAGATTTTGCAACTGAACTGAAAGACTCCAGCATCCCCAGGTGACAGAGTTCAGGATTTGGGCTTCAGCTGAAGGAACTGGGAGCACAAGACTCATTTTCTGACATTCTTAGGGCTCTAGACTGACTTGAGCTGCCTTTTGGATTAGGGCAGAGTATTATCCACATGCACCTCTGTCATCTCCAGGAGATGGAGAGAGGAGAGAGGAGCCCCTTTCAGAAACAGAAGTCATCATCTTCTTCTCCACCCTCCCCCCATCCCACCCCCAGCAGGTTCAGGATCTGTAAACAGATTGCTCACACCTTTATTTCTTCGATTCTCTTGTGCATCGTTGGTAGTGAGGCCCAACTTCTGTCAGATAACAAAATTTAGCCCTGGATACTCTTTTGAGAAGCCTTGGACTACCTTGGAATTCACTATTTGTGCCATCCAAATGATTGGCCTAAGACATTAACTCGTCTCTATTTGAGTTCAACAGAAATAAGCCATTACAGACCTTCTATCCTGAGCCCTACCCTAGGGATGCTCTGTGGGTTATTCCATCCCAGGTTCATGGAATTACAGACTAATTTAGGTTGAAAAGGACCAGAAGTCATCTGGCGTGACCCCCAGCCCAAAGTGGAATTGGCTTTCACATTTGGGTCCAGTTTCTGTAGGCTTCATTGTGCAGAATTTTGAGCATCTCCAAGATTATGTCTATGTGGAAGGAAAGTGCTATTCTCTGTTCTGAATTTAGAGAGATCCCAGGCAGTTTCCTCAGACTGTGTGATTTCAAACAGCTAAAATATGAAAAAATCCATTCCAGATGTCAAACTATTGAACTGTAACCACCTTTCTGGCTGAAGCATTGCCCCTGAACAGCAAAGAATGAAAATATGACCTAGAAAAGCAAGCAGTAAAGACAGTAATTTGTAACATAACTACAGAAAAAGAGATAGTGAGTAGGTCCTGTGTATCCAAATGTAGTGCCAATGGGGAAGATAAAAAGGTCTCTTCATAAAAGGGTTTGGCTTTAGGCAATGCTCTAACACTGAGGCTGCTAGATGAAAGGAGATCACCTTATCCTACATCCTATTTTGAAGGTGAACAATGTAGCCAATTAAATTATTTGAAAGATTTTTTGGAGTCATTTACACTGGTTTCAGGCTCAAAGCTTAGGATCTTTATCGGGATTTAGCATTTCTCTTTAGTTCCACCTCAGTTTTAAAAGGAAAGATTTCAGCCACAGTTAGCATTTCCCAATGCTTCACCCTGGGCAGCTTTCCTCTCAGTGTCTGAGATTTTTGGACTGCCATTTTCAAGAATCTGCCTCTTCTTTTTCACTTTATAGTGAACACTTGGACACTTAATTCTGGGATCAGGATTCTGTTCAGGGGCATTGCAGCACTGACCTGCAGAGATGCTGAAGTCTTATTATACCTTGCCCTTGACTACAAAATATTACAATCTTCAATTCTTAACTATCTGTTTGAAACCACACCTAAGTTTTATCAGGAACTCAAACAGCTTTACACTGCTAAAATAGTTTTATTATTTCAGAGATTTGTAAAAACCTTTAAAGCTATGACAATGTATTTTATTCCCTGTTGGTAGGTGGTTTACATCTTTACCAAAGCTCAAGACAGCTAGTAAGCATTAGAATGTAAGCATTCTAATTCTAAGCATTCTAAGCATTTTCCACTAATCTGTTCCTTTAACTTTGAAGTAATTAGCTGAGTTGGGCAGCAAAATTGAATGTTTCCTCCAAGGGTCAGTAAATTAACTCTGTGTAAGTGCAAAAATTGATTACTTTGATGTAAAGAGGGACAATATTCTTTGTACTTCTGGAAAGCTGCCTAACTTGAAAGCCTTATAATCTGATTTTCATAAATCCTATTTAGCACATTATTATTTTCTTTTTAACAGGCTATATCACTATTTTCTTTTTCAGAACAGAATCACATAGCTCTACTTAGGCATAATTTGTGAAATTGTCACCCAAATGGTATCTTATATCCAATCTTTTTACATTCATTTTCAATCAAGAACTATTAGAATCAAATGGCACACAGTTTACATTTTACAGTCATACTGACTCACATGTGTCAGATTTTAAGGTTCTTGCTCCAGAAGAAAAACAATTCACTTCCAACAGCTCATGCCTCAGTAAGATTTGGGTAAGTTTAATCTTTGACCTGAAGGGCCATAATAGGGAAAGGAAAGAGAGAGAAATTGTTTAACATTTCATTTTGGCAAAGTCCAGTGAACTGTGTTGCAGTCAGTATGCAAAAGATAAGGAAGGCAGAAAAATAAAATAAACACACATTAAATATAGAGATTGTAAATAAGTCTGACATGCAATTCAAAAGGAGTATTTTCTCCCAACTGAAGAATATTTATCTGATCAGAAATCCATCCTGAAAAATGGTTTCCAATGAATAGCTTCCATTGGTAATTTATCCAACAGCATTTTTAATATCATAAGCAAATGCATTTCCCCGGTTTAAATTTGGGACTGTTATACAGTCTAATGAAAATTAATTATAGCAAGTCCCCCTTTATACTTGGCATAAAAGTCCTTTGCTAAACAAATGCAGAGCTCTGTATAGGACTCACAGAATCTTCTAGTTCAGCATCTTTTCCAGCTTTCCATTTTCAAAGACTTCACATAATCTCACTCGTAAATATATCAAGATTCACCTTGAAAAGGCTAGACCCACAGGAGTAGGGCCATTCCTCTTACTGATGGTTATTTGGAAACTTGTCATATCTTTAGCTTTGTTCTTCTTTCCAAATCTGTTTATTGGCATTTGCATTGTTCTCGAGGCATGTTGTTCTTTTCTCTCTCATGGGTGTTTACCTTGCTGCAATTTTTTTTGTCAAAGTAAGCAAGCACAGCTTTTCCAAGCATGTGGTTGTGAATCTGATTTTCTTTTTTTTTTTTTTTCCTGGCTAATTAAGCAGCCACTCACGTGGCACTTTGTCTACAATAATAAGATCTATCAGAGACTTATTGGCAGTGGATTATTTTAGGCTGAGCACTCTGTTAGGCATCATCCACTGGAGAGAGACAGACTGACAGAGAGACAGAGGGGCAGGATAGACTTCAGCTGACAAGTTTTGAAAGTGAGCAGAAGTCCTCCGGTCTTTAACTCTCCTCATGTGGCCTAAAGCACCTCTTCTACACCTTCACCCCCCTGTCCTTACACCCCTTCCATTTTTTTTTTTATCTTTATTTGAGAAATTTTCACACTGCTCCCTGATTTATTTTTATGCTTGCTTGTGAACAAAATTGTGCCTGTGCCTAAAAAACAGAAAGGATTTTCTCCTAAGAGAAAAGAACAGAACAGTTATGCAGTGATGTTTTGACACAATGTCTGGATTTGAACACAAAACCATGAGTTTTAATGATATTACATTAGAGCTGGTAGTGTTACTGTTCCCTGCCTCCATATATTTTTATGATAGTTTCTTCACACTGTACAACTTCTTGTTGCACAGACTGAAAATTCTGTGGGATTTATCAACATATTCAAGAGGACTTCTCATGAACTTAAGACTGCAGTTTTCTAGGAACTTGTTCATTAAAAGATGGAGTTGTAGATAGGTTCCTGGGGGGGTGGGGCGGGGTGGAGAAGTTGTGGTGGAGGTTCTCCTCTAGGTTCTTATGACTTGTGAGGTATGCTGACCATCAGTGTGATTAGCACAGAGGACTTATCGTCTGTGCAGTCACAAACCCTTCTCATTCCTCTTCCTTGCAGACTAGCCAAATAGCCCAACAGCTGTTTTTCTGTAAATACTAAAACTCTGTCATTGCCCTTTATTGAGACCTAATTATTCACTAAAAAGTAAATATAACCATTATTAAAGCACAGTGGTGTTTTAAACTCTATTTTTTAAACTCTTCAAGTTTGCATTTTAAAAATGTATATATATATATATTTAATCTTATTCCCTGCTCATGCTAAAACGAAATTCACACTAGTACTGGTTTGTTAACACTAGTACAGGGTGGGCTGGAAGATGACTAATTGTGTCATAGCAGATATTTAACTATTCACCTTCATCACAGGGAATGACGGAGTAGAGGATTAAACTTCTCAACTGTGAAAGTAAGAACTTAAAAGTCTGAAGGATGGAGGATGTGGGAAAGCATATACTTTTTGATTCAAACAAGTATAGTTCCCTTGGCTGTATTCAGTGGCATTATGTCCTTTAACCAGCAAAGTAAAAGATGGCCGCTCCCTTTTACAGCCTGTATCCCATCATACCTTTTTACTGAAGGAACCTCAGCATTCCCTATTCACTTCACTCACCTGACAGAAAGAACTCACTTGTTCACATACAGAAAGAATTTATGAAGAGAAGTTTGTATGCTAATTGAGAAAAATAAGTGGAAAACACACCAAAGTGCTACTTAGGGTAAACTCTAAAGCTCTGAGTGTTTTAGCTTTCAGAAAGAGGTGAATAAACTTTCTTCATCTTCAGAAATATGCAGGTTGTGTAACAGCCATGCTACACTTGCCTGTGCCCAGCTTCTTCAGTGAGCTGATTTCAGAACAAAAAAGCAAGCATTTGTCTTATTCCCACCATTTATTTTTTTTTTTTGCTACCTACAGGTATTTATTGCCTCCTCCTCTTGCTGTCTAGTTAGTGACATTCATCTAGTTGCTCCAGTTCTTTAATATTAATCTATTTTTAATCGAATCAGCCCATATGTCAATTATTTATCAACTCTTTAAATTTTCTTCTGAGCTCCCTCTAATTTTTAATTCTTTTCAATTAGGAGGATTTTTGTAGGTGGCTTGAAATAATTACACTTGTATTCACCAGTTATATTCCTAATTAGTAATGATTCCTTTTCTAAGGTTTATGGATGACATGTTGCTGAGTACAACAGCTTTCACATCTAATAAGAAAAAGGAGTCACTAAAGTTTAACAGATTTTTGGTTATTTCTTTTTTCTTTTTCTTTTTTTGATATGTTATCAGAGCAGACTTAATTTCCATTTTCCATTCAGCTCTAGTATCTGTAACATCTGGAGTTGCATACACTTACACAAGAGGATAAATTTATTTCTGTGACTTAAGCTACTTAGGATCATGTATCTGTAGCCTGGAAAACTTAAATATATACTAGCAATATTTATAATTAAAATTTGAAAAAAAAAATGTGGAATGCAAATTTATATAAAATGTTCCTTTTTTTTTACAGTGCTTCTTTTTCAGGATTTTTTTTTTTTACTTTGATGATTAAATGTGGAGTATAAAAGACAATGCCAGTTATTCAGAAGGAAAAAAAAAAAAATGTTTAAAGAGAAAGAATTGTGAAACTCACCTAAAATATTTGCCTTTTCTCTCACCTGAACTTGTCTAACTTCAACTTCAAGTGGCTGAAGTTTTTTTTTGTTTGTTTTTTTTTTGTCTGTTTTGTTTGTTTGTTTGTTTTGTTGTTTTGTTGTGTTTTTTTGTTTGTTTTGTTTTGTTATTTTTTTAGATTTTCACTTTCATCTGTACACACTTATTTAGACCTTGAGATCATCCTTCTCCCAGTAGTTACTCCAGAAATTCCTTCCTTCGGGGCATGTATTTCAATGCTATTACCATTCTGCGGCTAAAGTTAGAAAGCCCACTAGCTTTTTCACCACTTTTCTTGAATTTGAGAAGCAACGCAGAGCTAGATAGAGTCCTGTACTAATTCAAAAGCAAGATAGTATAGCTTCTCTATTCTCCCTTAATAACAACTTGTAAATTCAAGGTGTAGCTGAGCCCTGCTTTACATTGGTAGCTCACATTGAAATGATTATAGAATCATAGACTCAATCATTTAATTTGGATCATCAAGTCCAACCATTATGAACCAATGGAAGACGTGGATAGAGTCTGTTGGGATGGTTACACAGCCCGCCTTTAGAAGACTGGTGTGTATAGAAACATCTGTTAATGTGGGAACGTGTGTATGAATGCAATGCCCAACACTGCCTGGGGGATTGTTTGCCCAAAAGTAACTAACCACATAGAAGAGCAAGAGAACATCAGCTAGGTTAAAAAGTAACCAGGGAATTACAAAGTGACTTCTGAAACAAAGAAGGAGCCAGCTTGTACAGAAAATATACAGCAATTGTTTAACAACGAGATGTCATTTTGCTGTTACTGCTCCTGGGTGCATGGCTTTACATGTGCGTGCATTTAAAGTCCTGTTATTTTCTTTCATTAAAGCAACAGGAAGATGCAGTTTCTTTCCTTTTTAGAAAAGGTCTGGTCACTTACCCGTTTTATTATTTTCCCTGCAGCATATTAGTTTTCAAACATCTGAAGATAAAAGTTTGTTTACATTCTGGGAAAATGAAATCAAAATCTACTGTAGAAAATATGGTAATTTATAATTCTTTTCCTTATAGTGGCAGACTTCTAAAAGGTTCTGAAATCAACTGCCACTTGGCAAGTGAGCAGAGATGTATTAGTTTATCTGAAGTTACTAAGTAAATTCCTACATGAATTCCTCCTCTCCACCATATGAGCTCTGTTTACTTTCCCTGGTTTGAATTTTTTGTTGTTCTTCTTCTTCCTTGTGTGCTTGGACAGCATTCTCCCAGTGACTTCTCATGCTTTTCTCACAAAGCAGCTGCAAACACAGATGTTCTGCAAAGCATCCCATCTGTCCATCTGTAGAGATCTCGGGGCAGATCCTCAACTGCTGCAAATTGCCCCAGTACCACTTAAGTGTAGAGAACTTGTCTATTCACACTATCTGGCCTTTTGAGCCACTCTGTATTTATTTGCATAATTGAACATATTGTTTCAGGCTCATACTGTTTAACTGTAAGATTTCCTGGCCAGAGGCTTTCATAACAGCATACTGTACAGTAAATTCAAAAAGCTATGTAAATAATGGTTCTGATTATCCATTTTCTTCTACAAATTCCTAAACCTGTCCCCAAAGAGCAAAGCTTTCTGTAGCTGATGCTAGGTAAGACAGTCTTTAGGCAAGTTCCTGGAAAAACTAAGCACAAACTATTTCCAGTGGAGTGCCAAATGGAGCTTCTATAGACAACAGAGTTAATACTGAAGGACCAACTCTGAGGTTATTGACTTTTTTTTTTTTTTTTTTGTTACACTTCATACTTTGCTGTTATCTTTCCTATTCAGTGTCATTAGATCAGTATTTTACTGGACTGTGTCACCACCATTATCTTTTTTTTTTTTTTCTAAAGCGCTTCAGAAAGATTTTACTACCCAGTACAAAATGAAAGAAGAATGTAGTCCATCACCATTAGCTGTTAGAGTCAACAGCCCCCACCCTCGATCTAGGAAACATAAATATACTAGTCCCACTGCCTTTTTTTATACCGGATGAACAACAGAAAAAAATTACTAAGTGTTGGATTCTGTTTGGTTTATTTTCTTTGCCCTCCTAAACAGATATGAAGCAGCACTGTCAGTTTATGCAAAGAGAAAAATAATAAAGACTGGGAGATTTTTCTTTTTACTACAGAAAATTCCTGTATTTTTATCCTCTATCTGTTCTAAGAGTAAAGGAAGTACAGAATAAGTCAGCCACTGTCTTTCTGTCTTTTACTTATTAACCAAAAATGCTCCACTTTCTCCTCTCATCATAGCAGTCTATGTTAGAGTGCCTGATTGGGAGCAGGAAAGGGAAACATGGCTGGAAGAAACCACATGCTCCTTCACTAGCTTCATAGTGTGTGCCCATGTGTATTCCTAGGAGGCAGCCAACCATATTCCAAACTATTCTCAACATGCAGGATTAAAAACCACAGTTCCAGCAATTCCCGAGTCGTAGGGAGTAGGGGTATCTTATTCTTCTTTTAAATGGGCACGTAGAGCTGCAACTTAGATCTCACTATGCATATTCTGCTAGGAATGTGGCTTTTACATTTCACAATGTATTCATAAATTTCTCATTTGTTCCTTCCTAACCCATATGTTTTCTGTCTTTCTGCTTTTGCTTTTGCTTCTATTGATTAAATGCCATTTTATTTGTGTGGCTTCCCGTGAGGCACCCTGAACCTTGAATTCTTGTATTCATTCCTCTCTAACGCCCTGTGGCAACGTAAGGTGATGAAAAGTCACTTCACACTGCACAGTAGCAATCAGACTGGTAAGATAAAGTTATGAGAATCAGCAAGTTTCTTCTCGATCTATATTCTTAAAATATTTTAAAGTACCTTTCATAGATAAGGTATAGAAAAAATAGAGAACATCTGTATATTTGCCAGCAAAATTTAAGCTGGACCAGGCGGCAAGTAGCAGGCACCGTATATACAGTGGCATGAGGGATGAGTCTGTAAGTGCTGGGTGTGAGCAGCAAACTTCAGGCTGGAGCAGACAGTAGGCCACCCTTAAAGTGGGTAAGCAGGCCCAGAATCCGGTCAGAGGTGTGTGACAGACAGAGCAGCCATGCCAGTACTTGAAGGATCCACATGTGTGTGCCTGTGAATCTGGAGAGCGCTTGTGTGTGTGCCTGCACTAGTGACCTTCCATCTCTACCAGCTGGAGGAGGAATGGGCCTCATCTGAGTGTCTGTGTTTTATTTGAGGCCTGTGTGTAAGTGCTGCTGAAGGCAGCCTGCATGTCTCTGGATATGTGCTCAGCTTTGCAGCTGGTGGGACTTGCAAAGAAGGAGGCAGCTGCATCCCCAGCCTGGGCTGAGACACTGGGACGCCAGGCACTGGGCTGGGCCCCAGCAGCCTGACAGGAGTGGCCCTGGGCTAGAGCAGCTGGGGGAGGTGGCCACACTCGTCACCCTTCACCTCCCTTAACATTTATAAGTAGAGCTATGATTTTCCAGTAATACGTATTTATATGTACATACATATTTTAAATATTTATTTTCACATAGTGTCAAGATGAGAAAAATCAGAGCAATATAAAATGATTTGTAAGTAAATTTAAAATAAAACTAAGTCTCAAAACAAAGCATTTCTGAACTTTTAAAAACTGAGGTGTTTCATAAATCATATTTTTTTCCATAATTTTTCCCAAAAAGCTACACATCACCAGAGATAAAAAGGGTGACATTTTTTTTTTTTTTTTTTCAGTAGCATAGGAATGTCTTCATATTCAAATCCACAGAACTAATGAAAGATCATCTGGGCCTCTCCTGTGCTTCAATAAAAAATAAAGATAAATAAAAAACACTTGTTTACTTTAACCTACAGATGCTGGTCATAGAACTGTAATATTTTTTAGGTGAGTGGCCAACTTGTTTGACAGCACTGAAGTTTTTCATTTCTTATAAGGATTATAATACTTGTCTACCCTATAACAATTCTGGGAAGATGAATAAATTAATGTTGAAATGACTTTAATGAGGGATACAGAAAACTCACATAAAATCAAAATTTAGATTTTATATTTATCTTTGGTTGTACGTATTTAGCCAAACTTGAACAAGGAAATTTCTATCTGCAGAACTATTAGAAGTCAGATACTTCAGATGACGCAAATTTCAAAGAGAAGAACCACTTTATTCAAATTATTATATAGTTATTATATATTCATTATAATAATTATTTTATATTATGTATTATATATTATATATTATATTATTATATGTTATATATAATTATATATAATAAATATACTATAATAATGTATATTATTGTATATATATAAATAATATATTTATATATTTAGTCAAATTATATAGTTAGAAATCCACAAAATGAGGGATGTTCTGGAATTTATGAATATAGAGCTAACTGCATTTCGAAAGAAAACAGTGAACACTGCTTAGATATTTCTCTGAATAGGTATCTCTACCTTCATGGACAGATTTGGGTTCAAAAATTTCATAGAAGTGTTTACCTCTGTCTTTCCTAAGCACTGGAATTTCAGGCACATCTCCTGTTGTATCTTACTGTCACAATGAGTAGGGTTATTCCATCATGAGGGGCCTAATGTTTCGTAGGCATGTGACATAAGAGAGATGTCCTCATGGGTAAGCTCAGTAGCTCATTCTCTCCAGTTGTGTTCTGCTGGTGAGACATAAAACAGCAGTGTTGAAGCAACATTCAACAGGGTTTGCATGATGCTGTCTCAGAGGTTGTACGCTCTGCAGAGCTCAGAACTTGGCTGAGGGGAATAGCTGACTGTCTTCAGTATATGTACTCATGCTTAGTTACCATATGGGTTTGTGATCCTTCTGTGGGCCACACTCTTGAAAGCTAGGCACAGTGATGTCTAACAAGAACTTGACAACATTTTTTATGAGATCTAGCTGATGAATGCTTAAGCAAATGTATCTTCTTAAAAGAATGGCTTGCCACCTTTAAGAGATTAGCAATTACTACTGGTTGGAGCACAATTGTATTGAGCTTTTTGGGGAGTATAGAGTATCTGGTCTTTTGAAAAGAAGATACATCTATTGCATGGTAATATATGACATATATTGTGTTTCTGATGGCTTCAACATTAAGACAATCTTAAGAGAATTTCTTCTGGGTGGATTTTCTTACATTGTTGAAGAAGTTGAACTAATGTTCTTACTGTAATATTGAGTAACATCCTTACTTATAAATAGGCTTATTAATAACCTCCTTTCCCTCTTGTTTTGACTGTCAATATAGTTTCCTGTGTTTTGTTCTGGGAAGGAGGCAGAGTACATTTTATAACCATGCTAACCTGAAAAACACAGTTCTGTAATACATTCCTTTTATGGATCCCTTAGGTGATAGTCTCTGTTGGCATAAAGTCCACGCAAGGTTAGCAACGAGTGATGTAATGTGCCTGAGGCTATGTTATGCTACAGGATTTGTATCAATCCATGTACAGATGGAAACACTCAAGACCAGGTCCAAATCAGGGGAAGCCTGGAAATACAGGATAGTGTCTTGGAAAACTAAAGTTCTTAAGTCATTTTATTAAGAAGTCTTTACTGATGTTGTAAGATACTAGTTCAACTGTCTGTTACTCTACAGTTGAGCAAATCTAGCTCTATAACAGGCAGGAAAGAAAGGCAGTGAGAATGTCTTATTGCCCTCTGAAGTACACTAAGGCCTTCATTTAAATATATGTATATTGCAGGAGGGTCCTACTTTGCAACTCTGAAGACTGAGTATCAACAAAACTTGAAATGGAATAAAGATAGTGATGCTCCACTATCCCCACCCCAACCACACACACTCAAAAACTTTTCTAACAGTGTTTAAGAAGGGAAGTATTACTGATTCCCAGGATCATCTATGTATGCAATTTGTTGTAATGCAGGGCTTTCAGTTTCCTACTTTGTTTTTAGTGAAGTGCATACTGACCTAAACAGCATTTTTATCTTGTGGGTCTTGAAAATTCCACCCAGAAACAATCCCGAACAGCATATAATAAACTCTAATAAAATTAATTGGTAGATGTTAGTTGTTGTAAATCAGAATAAATCTTGTCTTTACTGTTAGCTAGTTTTGAATTTATGTCACAAAGTTATCTCTGTACAACAAATTCCATTTTACAATAGGTGTAGTGCTCTGACCTGCTGGTATTTGGCACCCCATGTCAATCTAGCAATTTTGCTGATTTTGACATTCAATCACATGGACAGTACAAGCTGAAAATACTGACTCCCAGATGTTTGTACTGTTTTATTCTGATAACTGCAATACATTTTAAGTGTCAGTCTTCACAGGACCACCACTACAATATGTATTTGATTTAAAAAATTGGAAGATTTGTTTCCTTACAGAATGAATTAATAAAGTTGTCTTGTTCTCTGTGGTGACCTTTAAGAATTAGATACCTTTATTACCTTGAAAAATCAGATAGATTCTTACAATAATATCCACCAGAGAACAACAACAACAAAAAATCAGCAGATTTGGAATCTACAAATCAACATCTTGGACTGCTTATGGATTTTGTTTGCTTCTGTTTCTTTGAACAGACAGGAAGTTAAAGGACTTACAGCAAAAAGTATTTAAATGCCAGTACTTTTTTGATGATATTAAAGTAACTGACAGCAATTGAAAGTTGTGTTTGTTTAAACTTTATCTTAAAGCAATTCTAGAGCTGAGATTCAGGGAATAGTGTGGAAAGCCTGTTAAAAAGAGAAAGAACTAAAGCTGCTTTTCAGCCAGTGTTACAAAAGAATACCTTTTAAATTGCCCAGTTTATGATGATAAGAAATATGGCCTTTATTCTTTTCCACATTGAGAAAGTGTTGATTATAGATTCATGAAAATAAAAAGAGCCTAAATGTGTGGTAAGACCCAAAGTGTTGGGTTTTTATTGTTTAATAATGTGAAATTAATCTGAAGGAAGAAGAGAATTCAGTTCTTGCTCTTTCTTTATGTCATGCTGTTATTGAAAAAGAATGAATAGCTGAGGATTCTTGTATTTAGATGTAGCCTTATACCAGATGCCACATAATTAAAGATGTAGACATACCAGACATAACTAATATAATTATTTAATATCTAATATTACAGTATAATACTATTAAAATATCTCAGGCTGAAATTCCTTCAATTCTTTAATAGGGTAAATAATTATTTAATAAGTACTGTTTGGGAGATGAATAAGGAGTCCTTTTCCAACATTTTTATCCCCAGAAAAAAAAAAAAAAAAAAAAAAAAGCGTTGGAAGTGTAAAATCATTCACTAGGTGTCACTCTTATCTTTATGACCTTGCCGATAGATTGTTCCGGCATGGCAGGAAACAACATTCCCTGCTGGAAATGCCATCTTGTAGCTAGAATGTAAAGCCACATCCCTAACTAGTTACAACCATTTAAAAACCCACACCCTTTTTCAAATGAGCAGGAACATTGTTAACCAGAGAAAATTACAAGTTGGCATACTTTAATTCTTGATGACTTAAATATTTATCTATACTTTAGACTAAATGTCATTCACATTTCTTTCTGAAACCAATGTGGGCATACACAATCATCTGCATTATTCCTCACCCAAAGACACACTTTTTATTGATTAAAAAGCCTACATCAAAAGATAGTACTGAAGCTTGTAAAAAACTTCAGTGGAGTATAATTGTTCACTTAAGGGTTCATCCCAACCCAGACACACGCAAGTAAGAAAATGTTTCAGCTCAATATCCACCAAAGTCCTACAGGAGGAGGTGGTCTTAATTTAACTAGTAGGTCCATTCCAAGGGACTTAATTCACCACAGGGAAGACCCAGTGTGTTAGTTTTCACCTTCTTTTGCCAAAACTGTTTCTCTTTGCCCAGCTCTGCCGTGAACATTTCTCTGCCTCAGTGTCTAGAACCATTATAAGAAAGGTGTGTTCCAGTCTGTTCCCAAAGGAACCTATGAACGTTGCAAGCAAGACTGAGGAAAAAAAAAAAAAAAATCCAAAAACGCACCCATCCACTAGTTAAGAAATGGTTGGGCATTTTGGGCTCCAGTCTCCTCATGTACAGTTGAGAATTCACAACTGTGAATGTCATTAAGGACTGATCACCTCTGCTCCTATTCTGTAAATTTAGCCTTTTGTTTATTTGGCCAATAAGAAGGATTCCAAAATGAAATATTTTTCCCTGTAATTTTCATCCAAAAGCATGCAAGAAAAATGATCAGTTTATTTGTCTCTTCCTATATATATATATGCATACGTATATGTATATATAAAGCAAGATAGATATAAAGATGCATTCAGCTTGATGGTAAGACTGTCCTGTGAATTATTCATGAGACTTCAGACATCATATACAGCCTTATATTTTTCTATTTTTAAATTGTGATATGCATTGGATGATTTTGCCCTGAGAAAATAGATTTATATTATTATTATATATATTATTTTTTTTTTTCAGTTTTAGTTTATTGCTTTTCCTAATCATGGTTCATGTTCCATTCCTGTGATTGGAAACAGATTTGTGGAAGAAAGCAATCTACATAATAATCAAGGTAAGACAGTATTACAGGAAACCAGATGGTTATTTGTGGAAGTCTTCAAATAACATGGCTGCATTATTGATTCTATTGAGATGCTATCCACAGATCACCATAAAGATTTATGTTTCAGTCTTCTGCTGCAAAAGCTTAGTAAGACATAAATCTTATCCCCAAATGCTTAAAATCTATGATGAGCTTAAAGGGAGAAAGGGACAGATAGGTAAAGGTTTCAAATGATGATGGCCACATGTCAGCTTAATTCTGGCTTCTCTTTATTCTTTTAGGACACCTTCAAGTCAGAAAATGAAAATGTAAACACCTATATTTAGAGTCTTTTTTTCTGCTCAAATAAATCTGAATGTTGTAATGTGTTTATCTTATTCATGCTTTTCCTTTCTGTTTAATGTCACACCACTGTTATTATCACCAAATATTCCTCCTGTTGCCCAAAAGTTTCTTTAGAAGCAAGTATTACAGCAATAATCCAGGGGAAAAAAAAAAAAAAAAAAAAAAAAAAAAAAAAAAAAAAAAAAGTACTTTTTCTATTTTCACCTCTTAGAATGAATATAGGAAGAACCCTTTGTATTTTAGTTTCTTAAGTGCTAATTAAAGAGGATTTCCACAGGAAGAGAAGCCATATCCCAGAAGATGAGGAAGAAGGAGGAGGTAGGAAAGTTTTCTGCTATGTTCTGAAAACTTTAAAATTCAGATATGAGTGAAATTGATGATGTACATGCTAAGGGTTCAAGTCTTGCTGGATGACGGACTTCTTAGAGGAACGGAGTGATACAAAGAAGCACATAAGCCTAGCACAGTACAGAGTGAATCACATCAGTCTGATTCCCTTCAGAGATCCCCTTCCGTAATGAAGTTGAGAATATCATCATTAAAGTTTAGCATAGCTGTATCAATAGTTCCTCATTTAATTAGATCATCAATGAGTTCTAAGCTAAGGATCTCTGTAAAATCTGCATTGCAGAGCAGCAGGGTACCCCATCTCTGAAATACAGAATGTGAAGTACAAATTTGTTTAAACAAAAATTTTGAAAGTCTATTTCAAATCTAATGTAAAAGATCTTTTAAAATAGCTCAGTTAGTTTTATATTTTTCTGAAGGATTCTGGAATCAAGGAAAGTGGAAACAACAAGTTTACATGTACACAATTTCTTCCTCTTTCCCGTTAAGCTCAATATGAGCCAACAATATATCCTGATGGCCAGAAGGACCAACAATATCCTGTGGTGCATTAAGCTCAGTACAGCTAATGGAAGAAAAGTCATTGTCCCACCATACTCAGCACTGGTACAGTCTCACCTTGAGTACTATTTGGTTTGTCCAAAGGAGGGCAACAAAGATGATGAAAGAACTAGAGCATTCTTGGATGTACGCAAGTCACTTGGATGTACGCAAGTCGATGGGGCCGGATAGGATCCACCCGAGGGTACTGCTAGAACAGGTGGAAGAGCTGGCCAAGCCGCTTTCCATCATTTATCGGCAGTCCTGGCTATCGGGGGAGGTCCCAGTTGACTGGCAGCTAACATACGTGACGCCCATCTACAAGAAGGGCCTGAGGGTAGAACCGGGGAACTACAGGCCTGTTAGTTTAACATCAGTGCCAGGGAAGCTCATGGAGCAGATTATCCTGGGCGTCATCATGCAGCAGTTGCAGGGCAAGCAGGAGATCAGGCCTAGTCACCATGAGTTTATGAAGGGCAGGTCCTGCTTGACGAACCTGATCTCCTTCTATGACAAGGTGACACGCTTAGTGGATGAGGGAAAGGCTGTGGATGTAATCTACCTTGAATTCAGTAAGGCATTTGACACCGTTCCCCACAGCATTCTCCTCAGGAAACTGGTGGTCGTGGCTTGGACTGGCGCACGCTTCGTTGGGTTAAGAACTGGCTGGATGGCCGGGCCCAAAGAGTTTTAGTGAATGTAGATAAATCCAGTTGGAGGCCAGTCACTAGTGGAGTCCCCCAGGGCCAGTCCTCTTTAACATCTTAATTGATGATCTGGATGAGGGGATCGAGCGCACCCTCAGTAAGTTTGCAGATGATGCCAAGTTAGGTGCATGTGTTAATCTGCTCGAGGGTAGGAAGGCTCTGCAGGAAGATCTGGATAGGCTGAACCGATGGGCCGAGGCCAACAGTATGAAGTTCAACAAGGCCAAATGCCGGGTCCTGCACCTGGGGCACAACAACCCCAAACAGAGCTACAGGCTGGGAGATGTGTGGTTAGAAAGCTGCCTGTCAGAGAAGGACTTGGGAGTATTGCTTTACAGTTGGGTGAATATGAGCCAGCAGTGTGCTCAGGCAGCCAAGGCCAACAGCATCCTGGCTTGCATAAGAAACAGCATGACCAGCAGGTCCAGGGAAGTGATTGTTCCCCTGTACTCAGCTCTGGTGAGGCCACACCTCGAGTGCTGTGTTCAGTTTTGGGCCCCTCACTACAAGAAGGACATGGAGGTGCTTGAGCGAGTCCAGAGAAGGGCTAGAAAGCTGGTGAAGGGTCTGGAGGACAAGTCTTATGAGGAGCGGCTGAGGGAGCTGGGACTATTTAGCCTGGAGAAGAGGAGGCTCAGGGGTGACCTTATTGCACGCTACAGGTACCTTAAAGGAGGCTGTAGTGAGGCAGCGGTTGGTCTATTCTCCCACGTGCCTGATGACAGGACAAGGGGGAATGGGCTAAAGCTGCGCCAGGGGATGTTTAGGTTGGATATTAGTAAAAATTTCTTTACTGAAAGGGTTGTTAGTCACTGGAATAGGCTGCCCAGGGAAGTGGTTGAGTCACCATCCCTGGAGGTCTTTAAAAGACATTTAGGTGTAGAGCTTAGGGATATGGTTTAGTGGAGGACTTGTTAGCGTTAGGTCAGAGGTTGGACTTGGTGATCTTGTAGGTCTCTTCCAACCTAGACTATTCTGTGATTCTGTATATATTCATTTTTTAAATTAATCCTCAATAATTATAGAATTCTGAAATAAACACAGTACACATTTTATTTTCCTTAGTAAATTTTTTTAAATTTGCTATTTAGATTTCTGTACACTTAGATGAAACACAAATTTCAGTTTTCTGTTTTTACAGATAGCTAGTTCAGAGTCTGCTAGTAGTCAAACCTTTGTGTAGCCATGACTTGTTGTTGACAGAGACTGAACAGGTGTGTTCATTTTAGTATGAAACTCATTAAGATATCCTAAATCCATGCTGCAAGTCCTGGTTAAAAAAAAAAAAAAAAAAAATCACAACAAATATAATGCCATGAAGACAGATGACATAAATGGAAAAAGAATACAGATCTTCTTTTAGGCGGTTAAAGAACAAAGGTTTAAGGTAAACATCTACATTTCACCACTGCTACTAGCCATGATGTTTATATGTCTAGATCATGAGCACAAGGACATTCCTCAGCAAAGCAGAACATGAAGCATTTCATCAAAATCTAATCAATGGTATTAAATTATTTGTCTGGCAGTAACATCTCTGAGTTGCAGAGATCTTGTCAGATTTGTCTGATGAATTCCTCTTGTTGATATTGTTTTAGGATCTAATGCTTTCCCAGTTGAGCACATCCTGAGAACGATGGTATTCCCAGTGTGGTGGGACAAATCCATCATCTTGCAAAATCAAAAGAAAAGCCCTTCCTTGCTGCAGCATCAGCATATCTACTATTACATAATACTAGGTATTTGAGATAGGAAGCTTCTAGAGTTGATGGAGACAGACCGGTCAAAGTTTAAAAGAGCATTGCTCTCTTAAAGAAGCCATTAACAGCCAGAGAGGGAGAGAGAGATTTGACTCAGCAGGGAGCTGGCAGGCAGTTACTGAAATCTGGCAACATGAGAGCTCACATGCTAAATATCTTTCTCTGGTTTAACTACTTGACAATTCAGTCATAATTTTAGCTTTGGAATAGCAATAAGCAAATTATGTCTACAGAGGGATTGGTTTGATGAGTTTAGCCCCTAAATATGGTTATAGATAATACTTTCAGATTAACTGTTTGCTTATTCAGATTAGTAACATTTAAAATTATTGATAAATATATTTGCAAATCTCTTACATTGCTCATGTATCATGCATTGTATTTACAATTGAGAGTGTGTTGGTTGCTTAAAGAATGCCTACAGTGCAGCTTCCCTCCAGCACTGGGAGGGATAACTGCAAGTAATTTCTTTACTCAATATTCATATGTGCTAAACACTTTTATTCACATAGGAGTCATTGCTATGATTTGAATTCCACTCTCAATGAATGTTTGTGACAGAAAGTTCACTGACAGAAAACAAAAAAAAAGAGCAGTGTAACATGACCAGAGTATTCATTACAAATGACATTGAAGTAATGGCAGAAACATTTTTCATTATTTGCCCATCTTAATTGTGGATTAAATAATCACTCTTCTTACAAGAAATATGCAGGTTTCTAAGTACTTGTTGACTTCTTGAACTATTTTACTGTGCAGTTTATTTTCTGATAAAACCCTTGCACTGTGACTCATGGATGTCTCACAGAACTGATGCATTGTAGTGTTATATATCCTGGTGCTTGTTTTCTGTCTCAGAAAGATCAATATACTATATGGATATTGTTACAGGCTTTTCGTGGCAGTAAACCTTTAATGGTTCAAGCAGTTCCTTAGTTCCTTTATCTTTCTTGTTTTACAATGCAGGACAGGATGTGTTTAATGGACTATTAGACATTGTTCTTTTCTCAGAATCACTGGCTCTGCCAAGAATATCTTGATGCTATTTTAAATCATGGTGTATTTTCATTGTTTCTGTTATGCACAAAACACACCTGTGCTTTCTAATAAACACAATGGAAATTATGTCACTGAGAAATATAGCTGCTAGAAATTTAAAATATTTTTTTTTTGTGTAATGCAAAATTGATTAAAATATAAATACCGTTTTATATTCTTACCTATCACCTTGCAAGTACAGTAAAACCACAGCTAAGTGGCCTGTTAAGAATAATTTCCTGCAGCATATCCTGGAATACACTAACACAAAGATGTCAGCAATAAGCTAAGTTACTGCCATCTTTGGTCCTCCTGCTGCTGTGGACAATGAAATATTTTTAGTCTGAAATACAACTAATGAAAATTCTTGTTTTCGCTTTATCTTATGAAATACTCACTGTGAAAAAAATCAGTAACATATACCAACAACATGAAAGTTCACTCATACGTGTATTCATAATTACAATAAGGCAAGCTCATAGTGGCTGGCAGAAGAGTACGAGAGACAAGCCATTTATTTGTCTGAGTAGGGCAGGCAAAATGAGAGAAATGTGACAGGAAGGGAACGTCTAACACAAGCAGAGACTGAAATCTTGAGAGGAGAAAAGAAAATATCGTAAGGAAAAAAAAAAAAAAAAAAATGATTCCTTACAGTTTGTTTCATCTGAAAGCTGCTGGAAAGTCAATGGTTTAGAAAGCAAGACAGAGGAGAGCAATATTAATGACAGCAGTATGAGTTTCATTTTTTTAAAGCACTCACTTCTGCAACAAGATTCAGATAGTTTCACCTCAAAGCTTCAGCTGACTTGAAGTCCTGTCAGAAAGAACTTCTAACAGTGTCTCTGCAGTGCTTGGATGATACCATACCCAGGGTATTATGTTAGCTACTGGCCCAGAAAGCACAGGGGAATATTTGCAATAATGGTTTCAAGGCTCCATAACAAGGAAGCAATTTTTTAAAGCATTTTAAAGTATTTAAATTGGTAGAAAATAAAGCATAATAATAATAATGTGACACCCATCTATAAGAGTCATAAGGAGGACCCAGGGAACTACAGGCCTGTCAGCCTGACCTCAGTGCCAGGGAAGGTTATGAAGCAGATCGTCTTGAATGCAATCACACAGTATGTGTGGGACAGCCGTGGGATCAAGCCCAGTCAGCATGTGTTCATGAAAGGCAAGTTCTGCCTGACCAATTTCATCTTCTTCTGACCAGGTTACGCATCTGGTGGATGCAAGAAAGGCTGTTAAGGTAGTCTTCCTAGACTTCATCAAGGCCTTTGACAAGGTCTCCCATAGTATTCTCCTGGAGAAGCTGGCAGCCCATGGCTTGGACAGGTACAACCTTTGCTGGGTTAAAAACTGGCTGGACGGCCGGGCCCAGAGAGTGGTGGTGAAAGGAGTGAAATCCAGCTGGGGACCAGTCACCAGTGGTGTTCCCCAGCAGTCGGTATTGGGGCCCATTCTCTTTAATATATCTTTATTGATGATTTGGATGAGGGAATTGAGTGCACCTTCAGTAAGTTTGCAGACACCAAACTGGGGGAAAGTGTTGATCTGCCAGAAGGTAGGAAGGCTCTGCAGAGGGACCTGGACAGGATGGGTTGATGCACTGAAGCCAATGGGATGAGGTTCAACATGGCTAAGTGCTGGGTCTTGCAGTTTGTTCACAACAACCCCATGCAATACTACAGGCTTGGGGAAGAGCGGCTGGAAAGCTGTGCAGAGGAAAAGGATCTGGGGGTGTTGGTTGATGCTCGCTTAGACATGAGCCAGCAGTGTGCCCAAGTGGCCAAGAAGTCCAACAGCATCCTGGCTTGTATCAGGAATAGTGTAGCCCGCAGGACCAGGGAGGTGATCATCCCTCTGTTCTCTGCTCTGGTGAGGCTACATCTCGAGTACAGTTTTGGGCCCCTCATACTAGTTTTGAACCCATGAGTGTGTTCCTTACAGCAACTGAAAAACAAACACTTGTGCTTGTGTAGAGGCATTTCACTTGGGTTTTCATCTGTTTAGCTTTCCTCCTTTCACAGGACATTTTTGGAGGGTTGAGGAGCATTCCTCACTACTCTGGTAGGTGCACTCTTCCTCCCTGTTGCTCATGAGCACGAGTGTCAGTTTGCCAGCTTTCCTCCCTATTCCTCCTCACCCTGCACTCCCAGTTAATTCTCTGTTAAATCTCCTACGATTAGACTCTAATTCTAGTAACATACATATCCTCACAACCTGATGTGAGTAGCTCCACAGAAGCCAGTAGGACTACTTGTATATTTAAGTTAAATTAAAGTATGTACAAGATCATGCATTAGCAATCATTTTAACTGGAGTTCTTCAGAAAGAAGTTTTGATAGATTAATTGATGCTAACTGAAGACTAAAGAAATAATGGTCTGTCTGGGTAAACAAAAACAGTTTAAGTAAAGATCAAGAGCTACTTCTACTCATACTGCGAAAGTATTTAATTCATGAGTCATCCTGCTGTTTCAGTAAAGTATTTTCTGGCACGTGATATAAGCAGAGGAGGCAAAATTTTCAGTATATGATTCAAAGCCAGAGGCAATATCTGAATACTTACTTTTGCTGAGGAGCTTCTCTGGAAATATCCCGTCAGAATAATGAGTTAAACATTTTGTCAAAATTGAATGAGACCTACAAGAAAATAGTTCTTTTTCCAATAGTTCCAGGTTTGTTTTTTTTTTTTCCAAAAGTGCTTTAGAAATATTTATGTATCTGTTAGCATACAATATCTATCATAACTTGATAGATGACAAAACGCAATTGGGAAAGGTTATTAATTCTTTTAAAAAAAAAAAACTGTTGCTGTCTCACATGGCACCAGCTTAAGAAAAGTAGTTACTGTGCATTCCAGTATAAAGCAGGGTGCAAGTATGCAAACTAAGCACCCATGTATTCTCTTATACAACATGAAAAAGCAAGACCAAGCCCTAAAACTTCTGGAATACAAAAAAAAAAAAAAAAAAAAAAAAAAAAACAAACAAACAAACAAAAAAAAAGTAGTAATACATACAAATTTAATGTAATCCTAAAAGTTTAGGAATTTCAGATTCCCTAGTAGGATATCTAGTGTGCTTTCCTTCTCTTTGCTATTGATGAGTTCCATTTTTATTTCCTTTTTCCTTTCCCTCTGGTTCTGATTTTTCTAACCATGTTTGGTATGTACATCTGCACTTCTAGATTTGGAGACTAGTCAACAATCAGCAGGTGGCAGCCTGTCCCAAACAGTACTATGTACCACAGTCCTGATCTGTTATTACTCACTCTTCCCATTTTGAGCCTCTCTTGAGAAAATCTGAGTGTGAGGTCCCTAGATCTAATTAACAGTGGGATTTATGTGGTTGAATTAGGATGACATTATACAGAAAATCCAAACCAAAAACAAACAAATGAAAAAAAGGAACACCAAAGCCCACCACAGTTGACAATGAGCCCATGGGAAGCAAAACCAAAGAAATAATGTAATTGAACCCTTGCCAAAAAGAACATTTCACAAAGCTCCTATTAATGGAAGCTGCTCTTATCTGTAGACAAAGAATTGTCTCCTTTTCCCTTCCCTCCTTTCTGCTTGTCAAGCAGTTCATAAATGACTATGAGTAGTTATTCCTACTTTCTCCTTCTCTCCCTCTGATGTACAATATTCTTCTGAGCCCCAGAGGGTTAGAATTAGGACTGTCAGGGGATGGTTTCTTCGCATAATTGCACACATCCCAGCTTCTTCTCCTCTCTCTCTGGAGAAGTGAGATAACCAGTGGAGGAAAAGAGCTCCTTGAGGGGATGATTCAGTGCAGAAACCAAGGTGAATGTTCTAAATCTCTCTTTGGAGAAGTCCATCTATCCATTGGAGCCTAAGAAAACAAGCTCTTCCAACTATTTCTGGAGCCTAGAAAAAGTAGCTTCCTCCTCATATGACAGGTTACTGCCTTATCTTGTAGAGCACAAGTATTCCCTTGATCATGCAAAGCATCGTTTAAAGACTTGGCTTGAGTTTGATCCTTACCTGGTATAAATAAATCAAACATCATATTAGTTAAGAGCTGCACGGCAGCATTTCTATAAAGGACTATGTGCAGCATTTTTGTACCTTTTTAACCATTATTTACCGTGCTAATTTGACCATGTTTTTCACCATGATTTCTGTTTCCAATAAGTATATCAGGTTTCTGAAGTGATTAATATGGTTTTGACTGTCATACTCTACATTTCATACATAGCATTTACTCTTCATTACATTTATCTTCTGGTTGAATGGCTCCTAAGAGATTCACAACTTGGTGCTGCTTGACAACAGGTGAAAAGAACTGCTTACAGTAACAGCTAAAGTAAAACTGCAGTGTACATTTTAAAAATAATTCTCCTGGACGGCATTAAAGGATTTGACATGAAAATATTTTTGTAACAAATAAACAAAAAACTTATTTAGTCAACTGACTTGCAGATTTAACAACGACATTCTTTTAAAAAGCACACACAGATATTTCACAAAACATTCTAGAAACTATTTGCATTTATGAAGTTTAAAGTGCAGCTCTTCTAGAGGTCAACATCTCCCAGTATTAACAGGCCACATGTAGCCTTGATTTCATATGATTATCCCCACAAATCCATCACCAGTTTCATTATGGACTGGGAGCAGTTAGGTTGGGTCACTTTTTGTTTGGTTGGTTGGTTTTGTGTGTCTGCTTAGGCTATTTTATAAATAATGCCCTAAGTAAAAGCTGGCAAAGCAAATGGAAATTGTGATTCAAAACGGTTTCTACAGATTACTGAACCTTCCCACCTTGCTGAGTTTGTATTTGTTTACGTCAGAGGAGTGCAGTGACCCTCTGCAACAGAAACAAAACTACAAAGAGTTAACTAGGGTCACTCAAAACTGATTCGATAACTAAGGACCATCAACAATAAGCCAGGAAAATTAGAGATGGTGAGGAAAGAACAATAATAAAAATGTACAGGGATTGTGGTTATGCAGCATGGAGTGTGCACATCTTTGTAATTGTATTTAATTACAGTATTCTACAAGCATTTATTTTAGCCCAAAGAGTAGAACTGAATTTTGGAAATCATTTGGATAGGAAAAGGACTGCAGCTGAAAGCCAGAACCCCCTTAAACTGCAAAAATATGGGATTAGGGATTATTATAAATAATTTAAGAGAAGGCATTTTGGCCTTCTAAAGTCTCATTCAGGTGAGGGGAAATAAAAGCTGAAAATTGTGCACATTTAACTGTTTTGCTGAGTCAGTGTCAAAGGTGGTGAGCATTTTAGCCCAAATTAAGCACAACACTTCAGTTCCAATGTTTCATTTAGTAATGTGTAGTCCCACTGACAGCAGATCTACACACACACTGAATTTCTCATTTGGATCCTGCTAGAATGAAGTACTACTTTCCTGAAAGAGGTAAGAGCACAGTAAAAATAAATAAATAAAATAAATAAATAAAAAAATAAAGAACGAGTGTCTGATTTCTATGATAATATCTGTTTTCTCGTAATGTAAGCCTTAGTGCTAAAAATATGAGTCCAGTTCTTAAAAGTAACCATTTTTGGAAGTACTTCATATGCTACTTAGGAGAATGGGCTTCTCATGACCTCAAGTTTCATTTCTGTCCCTCACACCTTCTATACCACCAGCTTTCTGCTGCTTCTGATAATAGCCAGAATTATGTGGTTTGTTGTTGTTTGTTTGCTTCTGTTACCGAAGCATGAACCAAACATGCAACACAATATACTGTTCAGAGAGGAGTTTTGAACAGTCACTGTTAATTTTCAGAATGTGAATTTTGATGTTCCTAGCTTAAATCTTAAGGACTTCCTGACTGGTAGTAACAGCATCTGTAAGTTCAGGCTCACTACTTATTTCTTTACACTTTCTCAAAGACAAAGATATTTTGTAAGCAATGAAATAGGTATGAGACTCAAATGACTGTGTGTTCATTGGCAAAGTAGGCTTATTTTTTTTATATTTTTTTTTGCAGTGGAGGAAAGAAATTGGAGTAATTTCTGCTAAAAATATTTTCATTACATTTACCATTGACCTGTTAAGTCAGCCTTCTATAAAAATGTCTAGACAGACAAACTATATCTAATGTACCTAGTATCACTCAGCCTTTTGGGGACTGTTTAAATGATGTGCTATATTTATTGAGCATAAAATTTACTCATCTACTGTGCAAAAGATTAGTGTAGAAAGATTAGTAACTGCATCTTCAGAAAGGAACAGTGACTATGAAATGCAAAGCTGGACTCATACACAAACAGATGAAACCTTCACAGCAAGCTTGGGTTGTGTGTTGTGTCCTGCTAGACAGAAATGGCTCCTGAGGCACAGCAGTTGATGCAGCACACACAAATCTCCTCTGCAGATATGTCCAAGGGAAATCTGCGTGACATGCAGCAAGTCAAGCCCTCAGCAGATTTTCTTCAACGTTCCTGAAAGATTAACACTGCTCTGCTCCACAGTGTTACAAGATGGACTGGGTAGTCATAAAATCATGGAGGTTTCAGTGACCTCATCATTGTGACTTAGAGTGAGAGGTTTTCCCTAATTGCAATTTGTTTGATGCTTACCTTAAAATGAGATGTATCACTGTTTTCATTGGCAATTTATAGAAACTATAAATTAGTTCAGGGGAAGAAATGAGTGCTTATATGGTCAAAAGCTCGGTGAGATTATTTCCATCTCTTATACTAAAATATTGGCTAAATTCACTAGCACCTGAACATGAAATTCTAGAAACCAATAAGAATATTTCTGTACCATGTGGCTCTAAAATTAAAGGAAAGTACTAGAAATTAATCACATTCTAATATCTTCAGCTTCATACTGGAATCCAGCTTTGACAACTAGATAGTTGCAAATCTCGGGTAGGATATTATACAGCATCGAGACTACCAAAACCAGTCAGATTACCTTGGGTTTCTTTATCAAAGTCATGATCAGTCTTTTAATTTTGATTATAATTATTAGGTTGTACTTTAAAGGACTCTGACAGTGAAATCATGATTCTTCTTTCTGACAAATTTGTGGACTTACTCAGTCTACCCCAAAACCACACCTTGACTTACTTTTTTCTTTGAATAGTTCTGTGAAACTAGATAGATCAGACTGTCACCTCCTTTGCACAACTGTCTGTGCTTGGGGCTTCTGGGAAAGGAAGACAACACTAACAATTTTCTAGTCCTAATTCTACCTACCCTGTGACCTACCTAACAATTTAGGGGTACCTGTGATAACTTTAGCTCCAGACCAAGTTACCTGAATGCATGTATGTATGTACTAGTGCTAATCCAGTGAGCTTTGTCCAAACTTCAGTCACAGCAGATATGGGGAAGGGTTCAGTTCCCTACACACAAGCATTAGTGCCATTTGGGACGCCAGGGAAATCTGAGGCAGAGATATAAACTGATATAACACAGAGCTTACAGGAAATCTGCACAATTGTCAAACAGCCTGGAGACAGCATGATACATACTGTAGCACCTGCAGTGTAATCAGCTGAATTTATTTAGGCAGCTGAATTCCACTTCCTGACAATGGACTGCTATCCATCTTGACCTCAGCTGCTCAGGTGAATTGTCACCTGGGTTCCCCTTGTCTGTGCTGACTAGATATCCTTCGGCTATAATGGCTCACTTAGCTTGCTCAACTAGCTTAGTTACAGACTGCTACATGCACATCTATGCTTAGGTTTTTCAGTCTCAAGTTGAAAGCCATTGTTCATGTAGATGAAATACTGGCTTGGGGACAAAAGTTCCCCAGCTGAAATTCATAAGCTAATCATTCAACTCACACCAGATTTGCTGTCATCCAGGCAAAACAATATATATATATGCATATATGTATATAACCTGTTTTTCACATTTTTTTTTCCTCTGATTTTGTGCTATTATTCTTTCATAGGCCAGAAGATATTCAGTAACAAGCACTGCAGGTTTTTTTTTGTTTTTTTTTTGTTTTTTTTTTGGCCTTTTCTCTTTGTTTAGTTCTTCCTGACAGAAGATGGTTTTAAAATATATACTGCCAAACATAATGTAGTCAGGCAAATTTCTTTATAAGTTTTGTATATTTTTAACTCACAGACGTTAATTTTTTTTTTTAAATGAATTAGTGTACTGCTATTTATTCATCCAATGCAAAACAGTTTGAAAGCATGAAACATCTATGCACATACAAGCACAGAAACCCATGTGATAATTGTTCACTCAGAAAAGAAAATTCATTATCTGAACCCAGAGGAACTACTCAGGAGCGATTTATTTTACAGTGCCTCATAACATTTTGAACATTCATGTCTGGTACCTAGTCTTAATTATAGTAAAATATATGCATATAGTTGCTCCTTTTCTGTCAACTAAGCCTTACAGTGAAAAATTCTGAACAAAAATCAGCTGAAACATCTCTTTGTCATAGGCTATAGGATTTTTCCTCACTTGTTCATTTACTTGATAAGAAAAACAAGAACTTCACAAATCATATTTCCTCATGTCTAGAAAACATTTAATTGTACCCATTTAGAATGTTGTTTTCTTCAAAATTGTCAGAATTAATGACAACAACGCTACTTACATACAGCATTGTGAACAAAGGCACAACTAATCTCAGCAACAGCTGTATTTTTTTTTCTTATAGCTTTGGTAAGTGATTTTGACTGGTTGTTAGAATATGTTTTGAGTTCTTAGAACTTGTCACATCAAGTCAGCAGCAAAATTTGATAAGTGATTCATATAATTCATGGCAAGACTACAGAGGATTCTCCACAAGTTAAATGAGTTATTGGTTTGAATTCAGAAATAATCCAAATAAACTAAAAGGTGAAAACAGGAGGCAGGCAGGCAATTAATACATCTATCTTTCAGACTTCCACATTTATATTATCTTTAACTGAGTTATTCCTTATCGTTAATATTATCAATTACCTGTATGCACATCTATTCACTTACGAATCTGGACAGCTGAAATATACATATTCTCCTATGAAAACAGAAGAAAAAACACCTAGCAATTCACACTGCTGATCACATCATTGAAGACATTATTCCCTCTAGATAATTATCTACTGATTAATTTACCATTGCTACTTATGGCAAAGCATCAAACAGTTTTTACTTCAGCATTATGGACTCAATTCATCTTCTTTATGTCCACAAGACTAAGTTTGAGGTCCTTTCACCAATAAACGCTCTTGTGGCATTATGGTAAATTAATCTATTTTGAGAAGAAGAATCAGCAAAGTTAGACTGGCTGCCTCAACATTGCATGTTGAGCTCAGGGGAGAAGTGTTGGGTCTTTCCTAAGAACTTTCAGCACATTCTTCAGGATGACTGGAAGTTGTTTCAGTCTCCACAACAAAGAAGCACATCCTTTCTGTGCCATCCTTACCTTAGCAGCCTACCCATTTGTTCCTCATTCTGTCATGTTAGAATCCTTCCTGTGAGAATCCTTCCCTCTCTTCTTCACAGAATTGGAAAATTTAGTGTAAGACGTAAAAGAGAATAGGCAAGTGGCACATAAAGCAGTTTGCTTGAACTAAATTACTTCTCTCATCATTCCAGGCTCTTCAATATTGTTAAGTCCCGTAGGAAATATGGTGCCCATTCTTCCTATTGGTCCACATACACCTGACAGCAGCATGATGAGCTGACAGAACACTTGCTGCTTCCTTGCTGAGCCTTTTCTCAGAATGCTTTCTCAGTGGCTAGCTGGAGCACCTGTGGTGGTTTCACACAGATAGCTAAATAAAACCCCACCATGCTACTCTCACGTTCTCCCTGCTCTGCTGTGGAACCCATGGGCTGCAGGGGGACAGCCTGCAGCGTGCTCCACCAGGGGCCTCCCCACAGGTTGCAGGGGAACTGCTGCTGCATGCTTGGAGCACCTCCTACCCTCCTGCTGCACTGACCTTGGGGGCTGCAGGGCTGCTTCTCACTCCTCTCTCCCATCTGCTATTGCACATTAGGTTTTTTCCTTTTCTTCAATTTGCATTTCCCAGAGGCCCAAGTAGCATTGCTCTTGGCTCAGCTCTAGCCATCAGCAACTCCTTTTGGGGCCATCTGGAGCTGACTCTGGG
This sequence comes from Nettapus auritus, assembly GCA_011076525.1. Taxonomy (NCBI): domain Eukaryota; kingdom Metazoa; phylum Chordata; class Aves; order Anseriformes; family Anatidae; genus Nettapus; species Nettapus auritus. The sequence continues at coordinate 48,564,568 of CM021765.1, forward strand.
CTGACAGGGCAGCTGCTGGGCTCTGCTCACAGAGGCCACCCTTGTACGTGCACCTCCCTTTCCCCCCCCAATACCAAAGCCTTGCCACATAAACCTAGTACAGCACCCTCTTTCACAAATCACTAGGATGAGTGGAGTCTACTGTGGCAGAGTCCAACATGCACATTAGAAATGTTTTGCTGAGTGCCCTTGTGCTCATTCACTCTTTCACCTCACAGGTATCTATCTCCATGTTGTTCTCCTTACCAGAAACAATAAAAAAAAAAAAAAAAAAAAAAAAAAAAAAAAAAAAAAAAAAAAAAACACATCCCAAGCTATGAGAGGGAAGACAAAAATTGAATCAAGATAGTCTGTTCACATTGTCTAGGTCAGGACAGGCTAGGGAAGTGAGGAAGTAAATCTGCAACAGAGGAGAAAAGAATGAAAATGATGTTGCTTAGTTGAAATGATCTTCTTTGCTTTTGGTTATCTAAGAATGGGGAATGTAACATACTTCTGTAATATAAGCTGTTCTACAAATATCATAGAAGCATAAAATGGTTTTGGTTGGAGGGGATGTTAAAGATCATATAGTTGGCATCATTTGGGTATCTGGGATGCGAGTGCACATTGCCATCTCATGTTGACTACCTTCTCGTCAACCGACTCACCCAGGTTCTTCTCAGAGCTGCTCTCAATATGTACAATCTACATGAGGTACATACTTTAACATTTTTTCTGTCACCAATGAAAATCTTTCTTCAAAAATAAACCCATTACATTGTCAAAATACAAGTATTCAATCAGTTGTGGGTGTGGGATTTGTTTTCTTTAACTCTGTATGTGATTCTCGGTTTAAAGAGACTTGGTCTATGCTGCATCTGTCCAGTTTCTCACCAGTGAAAGCACTCAGACATGGCACTTCCAGCTAGAGTATTAAATCTTTTTTTTTTTTTTTTTTTTTTTTTTTCAGTGAATAGGTGAATAGTAGCTTCACTGGACCAGAAGGTTATTAGGTTATTATCAATAATAACTCTGTAGGAAAAGTGGAGGAGAGTATGGAAAAAGAAATGAGGTATGATAGAAGGTGTAGTTACATTTGGCTTCATGTAAATATCAACACCTTAAGAAGGGAAGACCACACTGATGATTCCCACAGCTGTCATGCTTCAAAACAACTGCAAATAAACTTTTTTTTTTTTTTTTAATAAAACTTTATTTTAAATATGAATGTTAAAAGTGGTATTAGAAATGGGCAAGATTCAGAAAAACTATTGACAGCAAACATGGAATTATAAGACATGGGTGGTTCTGAGCACCCTGGAGTAGCTTCAGCAAAGCCTTTAATCATGTACTTTAATCAAAGCCTTTAATTTCAGTATGTCTCTTAACAAAAAATCCATTAGTGATACTGTAAATATGTGCCTACTGTGTGAGAGCCATACTACTCAGAATCTTTCAGGATTAACTGCCATGCACCTACTTATTTGAGTTTCCCCTGTACTATGAACAATCACATTATGGAATGAAGATACACATAGTAGTGAGCACTACATGATATTTGCATAGTAGTTGTTTGCATAATAAACTGTTAAGTTGTCAACAAATAAGATGAAGTGTTAATAACACAACTGCAAAAGTCAATATTAAAATTTTCTCAAAAAAAATAAGTAGTAGATGGAACATTTATCCTTATTATAAAATACTTCTTAAGTCTGGCTATTTGTGGATATCCAATGTTTTGTGATAAAATATATAAGAATACTACTGAGAACATTGTAGCCATTAATAGAAGAACTAGGAAAAAGCTAGAACAACAGCCTGACATTTTTCTTAAATATTGGAGACAAAGTTAATACCAGATTTTTCTTTCTGCTGTGTCCCTGTATCACTTCAGTTTTCATGATTTTTTAAAACTACACTGCCAGTGGTTTATTTGAATTTATTTGCTATTTCCCTTAAGATGCAAATTGTTTGGACCGATTCGCTTGTGTTCCCAGTTTTAAGTACTCCCCCAGCTGCTTTTGTTAATACCTACTTCAGCAAAGTTTTCTTTACGTGGCTTGTTAGAGACAGATTTTAAAGAGCAATATCTCACCAGTTTTTGAACTCTACAGTAACCCATTGTCTCAAACCAGAAATATTTAATACAAGGATTATGTTATTTCCTACAGCTTTCATTGGCCTGCCAGTTCTATCTTTCTGACCATAACACGTTCTTTCTTAGTATTATTTTTATGCAAATGACAAGTACAATTATACTATTTCTGGCTGCTTTTATGTGTGTCACTGAAAATTGAGTAGTAATTTTCTACTTAAAATTATTTTAAAAGTTACATTTAAAAACATTCAGAGCTTCTTGTTAAAGGATGAAATTCTCGTTATGACTTCAGATCATCATACTGCTTATACATATGTGCAACTTTAAGCTCCCATTGATTCTCTGTTGCAACGGCAACAGAGAATAGTTTTGCCATAGAGTAACAAATGCTCTCATGTCAGAAGACTGAGCTCATGTATCTGTTTTGTTTATTAATTGCTTTGAAAATCAAATAAGGAACCCAACATAATTAAAGCAGTCTGAAACACCCTAAATTTGGGACAGTACTTCTCCTTTCAAGGTCTGGTTTTAAACTGCTATTAGCTTAATTCTCATTCTGCCTGATATCAGACTAGTGCCATGCCCCCATTCAGCTATAAATTAAATGCTCAATTTTATTTTTTTCAATCAAACTTGTTAGAGCTGTATGGTGAAAGGTCTGTAATATTCTGCACTTTCACCAGTGAGTCCCACTAGCCTAAGAAAATTATGGTTAAATTTAATCTCCTGACACTCCATGTTGCCCTGTACCCTAGTGCTGGATAACTCAGAGCTTCTGACTGCAATAGTTACATGCCTAGAGCCTCCTTCTATAGGCCCAAGTCTGACATTAGCATTTTTGTTTCATGAGCCAGGCTGCTAGAAGTGGTTCTTCAAAGGTATGAATCTTTGTTTCCTTCTAGGGCCCAGACACCCACAGGCAGCTAACTGATGGTGGGACACCTTTCACTGCCTTGAAGGAACAGGGCAGGGAAGGACCCACTTGCACCCACTTTTTCCTCATGATAGAGCTTACCTATGCAAAAGCATGCCTAAAATAAATAATACATTTTGTGTCTATCAACATTCTGAAAACACATACCTCATGCATTTCAGAGACCTAAGTAATCAAGAAAAAAATATCTCTTTGTCATCACCATGATACATATGCACACCATGACGCATATCATGTATATGCACATTTTCTGAAATTTCAATTACATTTTTGATATTCTTCCTATGTCACTGATAATAATGAAGTTCTACCTTCTTTGAAATCAATGCAAGTGAGTCAACTAATGTTCTCAGGTGTTTTTTGTATTTAGCATCTGAAAAATTCCACTATGCACATATTTGCATGTTTCAGCGACAAAATATCTTTCATAGTCTGCTCTTTACTTTAGAAAATTCATCTCATCTTATGGTCAGAGGGCATTGTCTAACTTTTCTATGATACCTTTATGAATTTGTTACTATACTGTTATCTGTTTTACTCTTCAATGTCTGGCTCTGTAAATATTTTTTTCAACTTATATAAACTTCCATTAATTAAATTTCCTGAAATAAAAAGAGTAATAAAAATGAATAATTTTCAAATTACAGATAATATTACATTATCAAATAGTTCTTCCTATAAATTGGCAAGGTCTTTCTTTCATAACACCTTTACTACTAGAAATCAGTATGACATTAATTTAACCAAGAGTATTTGCAGGAGATAGTCCTGCATAATATCTACAGAACTTCTGCATATTTGCAAATTGAACTTTACACAGTTGCACATTATTGTGGCACCAGTTTATGGAAAATTCCACTCAGCACTCCTGCAGATTTCCCAGATTGTGATGAGCTTGTACCAGAAATGTAATTCAGACATAGGTGACTTTTCCAACCGCAGAAAGTCAAATCAACTATTTACACTTACCTCAACAAAAGAAGCTTTTAATCATTTCACTTCAAATGAAATATACACAGTGTAAAAAGTGTAAAATACAGTTGAAATCCCTGGGAAGTGGGTGCCCTTCTTCAAGATAATGCATGAATCACTGAGCTACAGAGTTTTGACTATTTTTGCTTGCTCAATGTCTCTGTGAGCTTCTGAACCAGATGTCTTCAGCACAATGAGAAGTTATCCATATTTCCCAGCCTGCCAGAACAGTTTACATGCAGATAATTAAGATACAAGTATGGGAAGTAAGAACTGTATTTTAAATTTCTTCAGGCTAAACAGCACATCTCACTTCATGGGAGAGCACTCATCATGCAACTGCTGGCCCCCCTTTCCATCCCTTATCCTAAGGGCACTTATCATGAATTCACATCCCATCCACTTCCAGAACCCTTTTTCTCTCCTTGTCACTGGAGAATGCTATCCTCTTTACTTTGTGGGTCCAATAGTTCATCTGATAGTTCTGCTTAATGATCCATAGCTAAAAGAAGAAACACCTTTTGAGAAGAAGCTTTATTTTAGGTTGGATCATTTCACTGGTCCATTTTTCACTGTATGGCCATTCAGGGAGCTGCATAACTGAGGATAATAATGAGTGAGAGGACATCATTAATAATCAGCTGGAGGCAGAAGGGAGTGGGAGTCTTATAAAATATCTCTTCAGCTGAAGCATTTGCAAAGTGGAAAAACATCAGAGAAGTTATCAGAGTCTTCAAAAAAAATACACAACTTAGGCTTATCTAGATGATAGCAGTTCTGAGTATATGAAAAGCAGAAATCTTGCATTAGGGAAAAAAAAATAAAAAAAAAAAATAAAATAAATAAAAGGAGTGAGGGTATACCACTGGAATTAAGCCAAAACCTTAGTTTTTGCTTGGCCTTCTTTTCAAATTTAACAACGACATGATAAAACAGATAGTGCCTGAAAACTGAAATATACATATTTCACTCTTTTTTGATTTTTCTTTGCTCTAAGTTAAGATGATGATATTTTAATACTTATAAATGTATTCTCTGTTATCAGTTCTCCTGGGTCTCATCACATCAGCTTGAAGGTTTTCCCTTCAAGCTTTTGCCAGGTTTTCTATTGCTTCATATCAATTAGCACTACAGAGTCCATTACAAAATTCACTTCATTTATTTTATTTAATCATTTGTGTTTTGTCTTCAGGATAGTTTCAAAAGCTCTCCATTGCTACATGCATCTTGACACTTAAAATGCTAGTGGTTAATTAAGAAGAAAACCATTGCTAACACTGTTATTTCAAGCAAATACAAAAAATATGTTATGGATCTAGTTTTTACACTCATTTTGTACCTTGGCATACTGTATGTGAAGAAAACTTGGTAATTTTAGATTGCGCAAAACATAAATAATGGATAAAGAGTGGTTAACTTTTCTAATTTTCTCTGCACTCAAAGATCTGTCAAGAAGGATTTCATATGCAAATGAGAAGTGAAGCAGAATAAGTACCTGTATATAGCAATCTTTTGACAGAATCACTCTGCGTTGCGATAGCTTTCTTCTTCTTTTTATGTTTAGTATACAGAGACAAATTAGAGGCTGTCTTTGACATACCTGTCTATTTGATAACCATACAAATGAAATAAACCAAAGAAAGGGAAGTCAGCTACCTTCCTGTTCATATAAAATGTTTTTGTAACTAGCTGCCACAAAACCTTGGAGTTACAGTACACATAAGCATCAATTATACATTAAAATAAAGATGCGATTCCTTAAATTGAAATCTGTAATTCACAATATAGACTCCAGAGTTATGGACACAACAAAAGCTGAATGTTGAAAAATTATCATGCTTTTAACCACAGGCATAAGGTGATGTTGTACCTGCTAGACATTTCAAAGATGATTCAGTAGGAGTAAGAAGGAGATAAATTGATCAAAATATTACTATAAGCTAGGACCCTAAAGAAGGATGGGTCTGAAAGATGACTGGAATGGTAAATTTTAGGACTTTCAGGTGAAATTTGGCATTCTGCAGCTCTATATTTTATAATCAATAAAGATTTCATGAGGAGGTTGCTAGTTGCTTAGTGCTTGAATCCTCTGCTTATGAAGATTCAGCGTGAGACCAACATTCAGAACAAACTTGTTCTTTTGCTTTGTAGTGCTTTTTCTCCAACACAAAAGAAATGACATGGTTATCTGATCCTTCTGCTCAACCCAAGTCACTCTGTCACAGACATGGCAAATGGCACAAACACTAAAAGCAGTGGAAAATAAAACAAAGCAATTCTTGAAAACACAGACCTGAACAGGATTCCAGGTTCTAGGCTAAACCTATTTAAAAATGTTTCTGAGCCAAACACGGCAGTGAGTTCAAACTCCAAACCTACATGCTTAAGAGTTTAGAACAGAGTATTAGCCAATTAAAGGAAGTTGATATGTAAATCCTGAATCCAGGGTTCAGATCTAAGGTTTAGATTCAGGCTTACTAATTAGAGATACATACAACTAAAATGTGAATTGGGTGATTGTTCTTCAGATTTGATATTTGTCTAAATGATGGGCTTTTTAATTTTTCTTTCATGTTTGTATATGAAACTTTGCTAATAGGTACAGAATAGAAGTAAATGGTTTTAAGAAAGACTAATGGCATTTTTTTGTAATTTTATGTTAAATTAATTTTTAATGTCAAATATACATAGTTTGGCAAATCACATTTCTCTATTGATTAAATAATTTAGAAACTTAAAGAAAGTGTAAAGTTTTATTGGTTTTCTTGAAAATTCTTTATTACCCTTCATTCAGAACTTTTGTTTTTGCAACACTTGCAATAAAATATCACAGTCCTTGTTCAGAAAAGATTATGCTGTATATATAAACCCTTACTTCCTGGCAACATGACTAATTCCTAATTTTACTATTCAGCCCACTGCTTTCTCAAGAGGAAAAAGTCAAAGCATTAATGACTCTGTCCATGCGGGATCCTAATGTACATTGCTGAATGTTGTTATCAAGGCATGTAAAAATGATCTAATTACCAAAATTGGCACCAAATTACCATTGCTGCCAGGAAGCAAGTACATGTTTTTGGGAGTATTACAAAAGTGAAGTCAGCATCTGCATTTATAATTTGCATCTCTCCTTCCCTCACTGTCTAAGGGGGGCAGCAATAACAGGCACAAGGCACTGGACGTGGACACTTTTGCTGCGTCCTCATTGCTTTGTGAGTTCATAAACAAACAGATAATGCTTTGCAGACAGCTTAATCAGACATGATAACTCCTCTGCACACCTCCCAGCAGGAAGCCTTGTGAAAAGAGCTGTTTTTCATGGGTGGTGGAAGAGAACAGGATGGATTTTGAACTGTGCCAGCTGTTTTCTAGCAACAGCTATGGTGGGTATGCCTTTTGGGTCAATTTTCCTGGTACTTCTGACTTCAAAACTATCACAGAATCACACGGAATTACAGAATTGTAGGGGTTGGAAGGAACCTCAAGAAACCATCAGGTCCAACCCCCCTGCCAAAGCAGGTTCCCTAGAGCAGGTATTTTAATTCACAAAGGTCAGGTTATGATCTTTATGAATAAACTTTATCTTCGAATACAGAAAAAAAAGGTTATCCATAGATGAAAAATATTTCTGAAATTTAAAAGACTTTCAGCTTGCTGAGAAAAATAATTAGAATTGCTTTTCAATGATCATTAAATGTATAAATTTTACAAATTTTGTGCACCAGCAGCCTCATATTACACAAGTCATTTCAGGAAACTAAAAATTAATTAAATGCTTTTTCACTCATTTTGTTTGTTTTATTGCAATATGATATGGAAAAGAAGCTAATGAACTGAGGAGGGGTTTCCTCTTTAGGAGAAAAATCTCAGACTTCCACTGGGAGCTAATTTTGTGACACTGACATAATGATCTGAGTACAGTTTAAATACTTACTGTTGAATTCACTTTTGTAAGCAGCCCATTTCTGATGGAAGCCTGAGGGTCTGAAACATTGGCAGCATTATTTCCCCTGTGCTTAACGGCGTAAAAATCCCATACAAAATAGTTAAATGTAGGTAGTCAGATGCGGGGGGGGATTTTTAAATTTCCCTTGAGATACAATTGACTATTCCTCAAGGGTGTTTGTAGTTTCATCTGTGATTTGAAAGGAGTTCTACTGTTTAATGGCAATAACTCCAGTCAAGACATGTCTTTGTAAAAATATATACGCAGCAGTTTACACTACAGGAGATGAATAAAGAGCTGAAGAAAATTGGCTGAAGTTCATACATGGTAAGTCCAAAGCTGAAAATGCTTACCTTCCATATGGGAAAGTTGCCATGAATGTGTTTCCAAGACACATTTTCTACATTTTAAATGCTTTAGGAAGTTTTACTTCCCCTAGAAGTAAGGGGTTCCCTTAGGTCCCCTAGACAGGACCTAAATCACAATACTTTCCTAAAACTTTCTTAAAGCTTGTGAAGTAAGTCATCTCATGTTATCACCCCTACAAAATTTTCTTTCATAATTCTGAGGCAGAGTTCTGTTTTCCAGTTTGTCAGACAGAACTTGTGCCCATGTGAGATTCCACTAATCGTGTACTTCTACCGGCACTTACAATTTAACACAAATGCTAATCTATCAAACCTTTGGGAAAAGGAAAACAAAACAACACCAAAAAATAATAATTCAAACTTTCTAGAAAGAGATCTAAGAACCCAAATTTCACAAGGAGGCTACAAGACTGTGCCCATAACATTAGATTCCCAAATATCTCGAAGCTGAATTATACTGTATTTAAAAGTAAGTCATTGAAGCTGGGGGGTCTGTGTCCTACAATTTCCAAAATAGTACATCTGAAAAGACAGAGACATTGTTCTGTCTGACTGCTGGACATTGGGACAAAAACCCTATCCCTACACTGTGTGCTGCTTGTCAAGCTGTAAACAGCATCTCCATTATTATATTCTTTTGCATATTTCTTGGGAAAAAAAAAAAAAAAAAAAGGAAAAAAAGTATATATATGTCATTCCTTGGTTGACTGACTTAATATTAGAGGAAAATTAGTACAAGAAAAGAAAATTTTGTTTGTTCTTATAGAGACATCTGTGTTAAGGCACATTTGAGGACCATCTCTGACAGCTATTCAATTTTTTTACATTAGAATAATTTGCCTCACTGTGCAATCCATTAGTAACACTGTGAGATAGGAAGCACAGATTGTAATGTGGGATATTCAGAGAATTCCACTGCAAATTATCTGTCAGGAGACAGGCCCTGTGGTCTAGGCTGTATACCTTCGAGCACTGCTGAAACTCAGGCAGTTTCTACTTCAAAAAGCTTATCTTCATAATAGAGTTTCTAAGTTTTAAGCTTCCAGATGTGTAGGCATAGTCCTGGGTGGCTAAAGTAAACTAATGAATGCTACAGTCTTTTGCAGTTGATTTTTGGGCACAAAGGAAAATAAAAACAGCTGTATATTTATTTACAGAATGAATGGAAATAATGAAGTGTTACTTAAGGGTCATGAGTTTTCTAATATTGTGTACCTGTGAAAAGTCAGAGGGAATAATTTCAAATGCTGCTGCATTCTAAAATGGTAAAAATGAGGTGCTTTACTTAACACTTCTCCCATGTGTCTCTTAAATTAATTTCAAAATAATAATAATTATAAGAATGACCATACGCAACTTTACTTATTTTTAGTAACCTTTAGGAAAATGTTTCCTTTTTGGCCTCACAGACCTTTCCAGTTTTTTGAATTTCCATTTGTAAGTTTCTTTTCATCTGACATCCTAAAATAAGACTTTGAGGCATATCTCTCAAATTATGTGACCTTGAATCAGAAGATGAAGTGATCATGGTGTTTTTTCATATAAGTTTGTGAGAGAATCTGTTTATCAGCCTTGTCATAAGTTTGTTATTTCCATAATTCACAGTCATAGCCTACAAATATCTGATCCATTTGGCTGAAAAATGATTTCTTTGAAGTCTTCTCACGTTATATACCTAACTATGTTAGATTGGTAGGTTTCTATATTTCAGTAAAAGCCTAAAAAAAAAGTCAGGATAAAGATAACATCGCTCTGCCTGTGCACTGGAAAGGCAAATGTGTATTAATTAAAGACAGGATAGCAGAACAGTATAGGCTTGAATTAAAATTCTTGAAACGTCATGCACTATCTTGGCAGAACCAAGAAAGAGGAAGAGGTAGATTAAAGTGCCATAGAAGAGATTACTTCTACACCACTTCCTTGGAATGAAGAAGAACTAACAGAAACACTGCTAACTCCCATCTTTTTTTCCTTTTCTTTATATATTTTTTTTCTTGGTTGTATTGTCTTCTTTTGGGGATGAGAGAATGCAGTCACTCTTTCTGTTGCTCTTTAAGGGCTACTTCTTGTGAGTGTAGTCATGCTCTCTGGCCACTAACAAAACTAATTTGCTGTCACAATCAATTGATAGACAAAAAAGTCTATGAATCATTTTACAATATTCGTTTTCTGTATCTGGATATTTCTTAGCAACAGAAATGTTGAAAAAAATCACACTGACAGAAGCTCAGCTAGAAATTTATAGCATGCACGCTTTTTTGGAAGTACACGGATAAAAGGAAGAAAAAAAAATGCCTTTTTTTTTTTAAGGTGCAGTAAGTATTAGTCATTAGTCATTACTGTCTTCCTTAAAAGTGTATGTAATATCTAGAATCAGAATTGTAGAATATTTCCAGATTAAAGAGACATACAGACGTCATCCTCCTTCTTGAACCATGATCGACAAAGTCTTTCACAGCTTTAGAATATACAAAGTCTTTAATGTCTAGAAACATGTATTAAGGAAGAGAACCCCAGGTGAAGTCACTGGTATGGGAGCAGTCCTTAGAGGCTGTAAGTAAATGCCAGTACGTTAGAGTACAATTAATATGGACTCCACACATCCTACTTACTGGCCCTTATAAAATCATCTGTTAGATTTTAAAAGATTAAACAGGTAGACTAAGTTTATTTGCAATTATTTTAGGCAAACTACAGTTATTCTGTCAATGTGTCTGAAGCATCGCTAGTGCTTAAGTGGTTGCTGAAAGTAACAAGACATTTTTAAAAAGCCTGTAGGGAAAAAAAAAAAAAAAAAAAAAAAGTTACAGTTTTAAAGGTATTTTGTATATCACAGAATCGTCTAGGTTGGAAGAGACCTCCAAGATCACTGAGTGCAACCTCTGACCCAATACTAACAAGTCTTCCACTAAACCATGTTCCTAATCTCTACATCTAAACATCTTTCAAAGACCTCCAGGGATGGTGACTCAACCGCTTCCCTGGGTAGAATGTACACAGGAGTGAGACATCTCAGCAAGGATAACTCAGGGTCAGTTTCTCAAAAGCTTGGTGGAACACTGTATTCCCAAGAGTTTTCTCCATCATTCTCACTTTGCCTAATTCTGGTCTGGTTTTTCAGTCTTCAAGCATCAGTCATGACATGGGACTGATGACTTCTTCCTCAGAGGTTCTCATCCATTCCTTGTTCTAACTTTGAAGTTTGATTCAATTTCTATCTTAGGGCTCTGACGTCTTTCTCTGAAGAGACTAGAAATGCGTTCTGTGAAGGCCCGTAAGGACACAAAGAATGTTTTCTTTATGGGTTGCTCATCCTGCATGAAAAATTACAAGTCTGTGATGGCTGTCCATAAAATGCTTTGAGGACATATTCTGAAACCTTTCCAAGTAGATAAGATGGACTAAACTTTTGTGGGAAAACCAAATAACTCATGTTTATTAAGCATTTATGTTTTACATAGCTTTGTATGAAGGTCAGACTTTTTTTTTTTCCTTTTTCCCTTAGTATATCACTTCTTTATCTGATCACAACTGCAGTGTTATATGACATTTCAGCAAACAAAATCTCAAAGAGAAAGCTATATGCTTAGCTTTTGCTTTCAGAATGTTGCTCAGTGTGCTCTTAAGATAGTGCAAAAGGGTAATCTTTTAACACAGAGGTTTCCAACCAGTTTTGTGGAAAGACCAAGGTGGTTTTTTTTCAGTGTGAATTCTACACTGGAAACAAAATTCACTCAAAAATTACATTGCTTAGTGTTCATCCACAAAGTACTGATTGAATGACTGTGTCATTCTTCCCTCATTCTTGTTAGAAATGATTGAACTGAGGGATGTATAGTCACTTAATCCATTGTTTTCCCACTAAGATTGTACCAGTAAACAGGGACTCTCTTACTAGTTCCTGCATTTGACTGGAACAGACCAGAAGGCTTATGTGTGAAAGTAGATGCATTGTAATTTTCAATTGTGTTTCTGGTATTGTAATCTGGGACATGCTCAGACTTTGAAGAAATTCAAATTTTGTGTAGAGATTCACTGAGTAAATGTAAAGGACTAGGAGGGAAAATAAAACCAACCACAGCCATTTATTATGACTCTTCTTCAAACATAAGAGCATGAGAGAAATTAAATTTGAATGTACAGTGACAACATTTAATCATAGAGGTTACTGACTTGCAAATGCTTTTCCTGAAGAATATAGTGTAGTAAAAGAAAAAAGGAATCAGGTGTATGCCAGGATTTAGTTTTATAACTCACAAAAAAGAGCTGACAGTCACCTTGGTGTAGGGACATATGAAGTCATTATATTGACAGCATTATCCATTGCTGAGCCTGCTGGAGGACCAAGGCATAAGGTATGTCATGTCAGCACATAAAAAAAAGTGTCTAATGGGTGGTCTGAATGGCCTCATGTGAAGTCTCAAGATTTGCCTTACAGAGTGCTCATATGTAGAAGAGGGTAAAATATTCACAGTGCTGAACCATATAGTCTTGGAAAAGTGAGGGCATATTCAGAAGTGAGAGACTAAAAGCAAACTAAAAACATCTTTCCGCCATCCACCCTCTTCTATGTCTTTCCATAGTGGAGGAAAGAGGAATGGGGATTTCAGTCTGTCTGTAACACTTCATCTCTGCTGCTCCTTCAAGGTCACTCTCTGCTCCTGCTCCACATGGGGTCCCTCGCATGGAATGCCAGTCTTCCCAAACTGATCCTGTGTGGGCTTCCCACAGGCAGCAGCTCTTCAAGAACTGCTCCAATATGGCTCCATACCACAGGGTCCATCCGTCAGGCTGGCTCCAGCATGGGTCCCCCATGGGTGGCAGCTCCCCCCAGACCCCCTGCTCCTGCGTGGGCTCCTCTTCATGGGCTGCAGCTCCGGGCCAGGGCTTGCTCCTGCAGGGGCTCTCCATGGGCCACAGCCTCCTCCAGGCCACTTCCGCCTCCTCCACTGGGGGCTCCTCCACGGGCTGCAGCATGGAGATCTGCTCTGCCATGGAACCCATGGGCTGCAGGAGGACAGCCTGCTCCACCAGGGGCCTCTCCCCAGACCGCAGGGGAACTGCTGCTCTATGCCTGGAGAGCCTTTTGCCCTCCTTGTGCGCCGGCCTGGGTGTCTGCAGGGCTGGTTCTCACTCCTCCTCCTCCCAGCTGCTTTTGTGCACAGTTTTTTCCCTTTCTTTAGTCTGCTCTCCCAGAGACCCAAGCAATGTCATTCACTGGCTTCGGTCCGGCCAGCAGTGTGTCCCTTTTGGGGCTGTCTGGAGCTGGCTCTGATCTGACATGGGGCAGCTGCTGGGCTCTGCTCACAGATGCTACCTCTGCAGCCCCTCCCTGCTACCTGCCCCTTGCCTCATAAACCCAATGCAACCATTTATCTAAAAGCAAATAAAAGTATTTCAACTATGTTCCTACCTTTATCAGTATTTTTATTTCATAAATGCATGTTCTGCAATATTTAAGAAACTGCTATAGCTTGAAGCATTATTTCAAGCTGATTTTTGTGTGTTTGTTCTGTATTTTGCTATTTTTGTTATGACTTCATTAAATAACTTAGGTTAAGAATTCTGTGGTTTTTTTGTTTGGTTGTTTTTTTTGTTTGTTTGTTTGTTTTGTTTTTCTGTGACAGGAGGCTTTGAACATATTTCCTGTGCTGCATGATGTTTGCTTGGTAGGTTTATTTTACCTTGGCCTATGTTGTCCTTTATTTATTTATTATATTTTTGAACGTGACTCACTGTATGGTGAAAACTCATTAACAGCCTTGGCAGAGACTAACTTAAAGCAGTCTAATGACTGTTATAAAGTCTCTGCTTCATTGTTCTATTAGAAAATGACTTAAAATTGTGAATGAAGACTTGTGCATATGGGGAAGGAGGTCAGAGAGAATCATCTGTGTAAGTTGCAGATATTGTTTACTGCAATATGATTGAAAAACTGTGTAAATACCAAATTAATTCAGAAATTCCATTCCTACTATTATTTTATTTCATTCAGCCTCACAGAAGAATACACTTATATATTAAACTGTAATATCTTCTAATTCCACTGAAAAATTTAGTCTAAGTTTTGTAGAATAGATAAACATGTCTAGACAGAAAACTTAAGCTGAACAAATCAAGATTCTTACCTTAAATAAATTTCATATTCAATTACATTGGATAACAGTATTTCAACTAGAGCAATCTTTTGCCATAATGCTGGCCCTTATGCTTATTGTGTTAATAGACACATAGGATGCTTACTTCATTAATAAACACATCATAGATGCAACTGTTTTCAAGAATAAATAATGACTAATTATCTAGATACTTTTCTAAAATATGGCATGTTTGTTTCTATTCAAGACTTGAAAAATCAAAAAACAAATCTTTCTACAAGCTCTTATGTAATAGATTTGCTTAAAAAATATGCCAGAGCATTTAGAAAGGTCATTCAGTTTGATAGCTAACTTTACATAGCTATGCCAATAATATCAGCATGGTAACTGAGGTAATCTCACCACAAAAGTATTGTCTATTTGTAATGGTTCTGGTGATTTATTTGTAAAAGCCACTGGTGTGGTTTAGCATGATGCCATTCTTATACAAGCTTATGTTCATGTCTAACACTAAACAATTGTCTGTAAGGGGTACTGCAGCAAGCTCACAGCAACAGAATTTAACAATGTGACATGAATTTACAGTGATCCCATCAATTAAAAGTTTTATTTTGGTAAAAGCCATCTATCAGGGTCCTGAAATATTGGAAATTAAGAACAGAAGTGGTTATATTCCATAGATATGCGTTCTTTGTATTTTCCTTGAAATCTGGAAAACCTGAGAAAAAACTTCTACAAATCTTAAGTTTCTTTCAAACAGTTGTCTTCTTTTTGGTTATTGTTCCGTGCTGCACAGTGTTACTATAATAGTAACAAAGGTAACAAATAACAACAGATAGCTTAAAGGCATCCAGAAGAACAATGGATAACATGGTATGCCCTAATTTTGGTAGTGGGCACAAAGGGGTTAATTTACTAGTTATAAATATATACAAGGTAGACTTTTGTCTGACACAGTAGCACAGACTGCCTTCACAGTCCAGGGTATACGTTATTGAATATAAAATAGATGAAGAAAGCAATTCAGATGAATCACACCTAAAAGTGTCTGTATGTCTTTGTTGACATAGTGCCATTATAGCTCACACATACTTGCCTGCATTGCACACAGTGAGATGAGAAAAATACCACTTCAATGACCTAACAGTTATGTTGCTTTATTTTGGTTTTGGAGGTAAGTAGAATGGAGTCACAGAAAAGAAGAGTTTTAAAGATGAATGGAAAACAAAATAATGAATCTTATAGCTAGAATGGTGTTTGAAATCCAGCAATGTGGTAGCAATACATTGGAATACGGATAATGATGAAAAGAAGAAATTGCCTGAAATATGCTCTTCTAAAGGGGATTTTCTTTGGATTTGGGGGGTGGGGGTTAAGGGGAAGAATCTTTTGCTCTGGGAAGAATGCTTTTTCTCTAGTGGGATTGTCCAGAAATGTTGACTCTGTGTTGTGGTTTAACCCGGCCGGCAGCTAAACACCACACAGCCGTTCG
>CM021765.1:48580467-48603413 GCA_011076525.1 Nettapus auritus
ATTCCACCAGCTACTAGGAGGAAACTGTCCCAACTGAAACCAGGACACTCTGTTAGGCCAAGCCACAAAGAAGGGCACTATTAGCAATAAGAGAAATTAAAAGGCTAGTATAAACCCAGCTGATAAAGTCAGAAAGGCTACCTGGGGTTAAGCTTTACACCACCTCTGTTAGTGAGTGATCGCATATTTCATTAATATGCAAGCTCTGATATATACTTTTTTTCCCAATTGCCTAACACTGAATTATCTACCTGACCAGATCACAGGTATTAAAATACAACAATTAGCTGGATACCTGCTAGGTGTCCAAATTTCACATAAAATCCATGGTTGTTTGTTTTTCTGCTAATAAAATTCATTCTTTAATGGAAAATCTATATCCTGCTTCTTACCCAGACTGAACTGCCAATCTCTGGTCTGAATATGAGAAAAAAGCTGAGAAGGTGGATAAGACATTTTTGGTAGGTCCAGAGAAAGGATAGCTAAACTATCAGAGACTTACAATAGAAAGAATATGGCTACAAAGAATGAAAGATTTCAGAGAAGACAAAATAAAACATAGGCATAAAGAAAAAGAAAGCTGTCTCAGACAAAGAGGATTTTAAACATCAGCAGAAAGACAGCATCACAGTTGAGAAGGGAAGGATACACTGTGATTTTAATCATGTTGAGCTTCACTGGACAGCAGACATATGAGGTAATGCCAGAAAGCAACTAAGATGGCTTTAGACATCAAGCTGTTTTCAGCCACTACTTGATCTCATAGATCATTCTTATTTGGAGATATTAACAAGGATAAGAGGTTCAAGGACAATGGTCCATGAAATAGCTACAGAAAATGCAAATGGAGTGAGAAGGATCTCCAGAAAATTCCCTAAAACAGAAAGGAAAAAACTGTAAGAGAACCAAGCCAATAAAAGACCAGAGTTAAGACCCAAACATGCATAAGAAACATGAAACACAAGGGTATAATGTGGAATGGCAGAGACTTGCAGATAACACGTTCATTCAAACAGGGAAGAAAAGCAGAAGGAAGAAAAAAGGTGGTGCTATAAGATGCAAATAGGGTAAAAACACATTGTAAACATTAACAAGAGCTTGGAATATTTTTAATAAATATTCCTGTGTAATGCAATGAGGGATTCACAAAATGCTGTTCAGCTTGTGTTTAGCTGAGCACATACAGAGTATCAAGTTGTAAAATCTATGGTAGATATTTCAGATCTTCATCTGTTGCTAAGTCTAAACTGCTCTATAGTGGAAACCTATAAAATTTATATATATAAACAGTAATCTGTTGTTGTAAGCCAGAAATGTTTAAATCACTGCTCTAGGGAAAATATATAAATCCATTTATTCATGCTTCTGACTTTTTATGATCTCATCATGCTGAACGAGGAGACTTTTGTCTATCATATAAAGCCACCACAGATTTTTGTCAGATGTAATATGTCTATTCACCACATTTCCATAGCATTTCAGAAAGAAAGTACACTTTTGACACTGGTGAGACTGTTAATAAAAGTAGGTTTAATGCAAGTTATAATGTGATGTCAAAATGTAATCATTAAGGGTAAACGATGATGATGGTAATGATGGAGAAGGGGAAGAGGAATGCTGCATGTATTCCTATAGTCATATAAGAACACGATTTTAAATTATGACTCAGATTTAGTGTTGCTTCTTTTGCCAGACACTTGGAGTTAAGGTATCTGACCATAAGTGGGAAATAAATTAATTCTGTTGGACTGCCCAGAATAGTACCTTTGTTTCTCTTTTTAGACTGCTATTTTGCTCTGCCAGTTGTTCTTTCTATTACATATGTAATGGATTTGCAGAAACAGCTGACAAATAACTGCAGGATTTGATAGGAGCAGCAGGCACCTATTTCTTTAGTCTCCGTAAACCTTATTATCAGTAAAACTTCAACATTCAAGAAATAATTAACACTGCATGTCACAGGAAAACATTAAAACTGAAAAGAAATTATCATAGAATTAGCAATGGCCTTTACCTGAATACATCTAAAAGCTTGACCACTTTTATAATTCTCTTTTGTTATAGCAAAAACAGGCAGCTGGACAACTGTCTTCCCCTGTGGTGAGGTTACTTCTGCAGAATTTTACATTTTCTATTCCCCTTACTATGTCTGTTTTTATATCAAATCTGCCCAAATCTCTGGTAAGAAACATTGTTTTCCAATCTGCCCTCCTAACCTTTCTTCTATTTTCTATTGCTGGGCACTATTTTGTCTTACTGCTTTCATTATTCAGACAAGCTGAGCACAATACAGAAACAGCCATGGGAACACATGAAACATTACTCTTATGTCTGAATGAACTGTTGTTTAGAATCTCTCGTGGATGGATGGGCTTTACTTTCAAGCATCCCACAGTAGTAAAAAAATGGTTTAGACGACAACTAACATTATAGTTTCAAATGATGTTTTGGCTTAAAAGAAAAAAAAAAAAATGTTTTGGAGGTAGAAGTGCTCTAAATTTGCTCTCAGCTCAGAAATACGTAGGTATTGTGCAAGGCAACTGAATATAAATACATGAAGGAGTGGAAGTAATGACTTCTTACGTATTTTTCAATTAAGCTAATGAGAGAGAAAATATATACATTCCAATCTTGCAAGGACAAAGGACCACCTAGTACAAATTCAAAAGATTGATTAAAATCATTTCCTGCAAAATACAGGATTATGATTACCACATGACCCACAGTAATCTTTAGAGACCAACACAAACATCTTCCATGGGAAAATCACTCTTGTGACTTCCTCTAAGATATGAATGCATCAGTTTAATTGTTCCTTACATGTTTGCCTCTTTTTAATGGACTAAAATCAATTCCTGCAAGAAAATCTGAAACTCCAGTTATATACAGTATAATGTATACAATTGTCACAAGATCATTGTTTTAATTTGTTTTTGTTTGTTTGTTTGTTTATGTAAATGTTTTGAAAACATAATTAATTTACTTGTCTTGTTGCCTGAAAAGTCGTTGTCCAAATGACCAAATGTGAAATCACAGCACAGATCAAGATAAACTAAGAGTGTTTAAATATTCCTCTTATAAGACTGTACACTTCTCTTATATTGACTCGCTTGTGATTCTCTAAGTTCCTGTGGGACTTCCTCACTTGCTTTCCCTTTCCTGCAGTGTTCATCCCCTCACCATGTCAATGAACATTTGTATGTGAGTGAACAGCAGATGTGCTATTTGCCTGTGGTTATGAGTCAATCACAGGGCAAAATCCACATACCCAGATGTCATCCCCACCTCTTATTTTTTTTAAAAAGATGAAAACAAATGAGTAAGGTTGGCAGTCTGATTTTGTGAGGCTGTGTCCTACTTCTCAGTACAATATACTTCTGCCATCCGTCATGGGGAACTTAAGGCTGTGTTCTTTATTTTAATACAACCTCAGAGCTCTAAATAGAAACTAGACCTATTTTTGTGACAGCAGAATACCCTTCTAAAGCAGTGTTTTAAAAAAATCCAGAATTTGGGAAGCAGAATATAAGAAGTAAACTTACAATAAATGTTAAACCTTAATATATATTTCAAAGCTTGAAATGCTTAAGGGGATTATCACATATCATTTCAAGGAGACAGTCTGTGATGTAGGCTAATATTTCACATGTTCATTGAAAGAAAAGATATCTTTGTTATCAAAAAGCTCCCTAGTGACAAACTAACATGATTGATCCAAATTTACCTTGCAACATTCACAGATTATGGAGATATTAACTAATCTAATAAATCAGGAGAACTACAGGCAGCCTGGCAGGAGCAAACTGGGAAAGCATGTGTGCATGTGTTTATGGATGTACACGTGTGTTTGTGAGAAATAAAAAGTATCTTAACCTTCAGAAAGATCCAACAGGTACAGGCTTCTGGCACCCAATAGACAACTAAAATTTGATGGCTTCTCACACATAAGGAAACCTAGCAGCCTCTTTTCATTCCCTCCTCCAGTTGCTTGGATTCCAGAGTGGAATATCCAAAGTAAGAGCATTAAAAATAATAATAATACTTTAAAAGTAAAGAGAGAGAGAAAAAAAATATGTAAATAATTTGAACATTTTGTCTGATTTTGTGTTTGTTTTTTGTTTGCTTGTTTTAGTAGTTTGTTTTTGATTTGGTTTGTTGTTGTTGTTTTTTTGTTGTTGTTGTTGTTGGTTGGTTGGTTTTGATTTACCAGGAATTCAATTGAAATGTTAATAGGTTAATATGTAGAAGGAAGTACGTCATGTACATGGGAGATTGTGATAACTTCCTTTTCATTTGAGAACTAGAGAAGAAAGGAAGTAAAATAATGTATTGATTGAAGAAAAAATGAACTTAAAACTTGAAGACACAGATGATCTTGGAGGTCTTTTCCAACCTTGTTTCTAAATGCAATATCATCCTGACAGTTATATCTACCAGGAGATGAACAGAAGGTAACATAACCTTGTGATAGGTTCTAGGGTTACTGGAAAACAATCTTCCAAGAGACAGCAGGTAGAAATCATTAGTGAAGTCATGGTCATAGAAACAGCTAGCAGAGTAGAGGGAGCACTGTCATGGAAATGAAAAACTAGTGCAAAGCCCTAATGAATCAATTGCAGTCTACTTGTAAGCAGAATTATGGCCTCAAGACTTTTGGAAGAGGAAAAGAATCTGAAAAACTTGCATTTTGACCCAAGTGCCTTCAAAGTGTTGTCTTCTGTTCCTCATAATCTTGCTTAGGCCTCCTCTCTTCTTCTTCTCATTCAGAGAAGCACTTATCTCTGCACTATGTTCCTCCCTGAGCCTTAGTAGATGGAAGGGAGAAAACTTTTCTACAGTGTTGGGACCCATGTTGGAGCAGTTTGCTCCTGACAGATGAACCCCATGGTACAGACCCATATTCAAGCAGTTCTTGAAGAGCTGCTGCCTGTGGGAAGCCCTCACAGGATCAGTTTGAGAAGGATGGCATTCCGTGGGAGGGACTCCATGTGGAGCAGGAGCAGAGAGTGACCGTGAAGGAGCGGTGGAGATGAAGTGTTAGGGACTGACCGCAGCCCTCATTCCCTGTTCCTATGGGCCGCTTGGGGGGAGGAAGTAGAAGAGGGTTGATGAGGGTAAAGGTGTTTTTAGTTTGTTTTCTTTGTCTCTCACTTCTCTAGCTTGTTAGTAATAGGTAATATATTTTTCTAATCTCCCTGTGCTGTCTGTCTTACCCATGACGATAATTGTCGAGTGAGATCCCCTTCCTTATCTCAACCCTTGAACCCTTTCCATTATATTTTCTCCATTTTCCTTTGAGGAACGGGAATGAGAAAGCAGTTGTGGTGGAGTTGAGTTGTTTAGCTGGGTAAAACCACCACAACATAAAGGACAAACATCTGTCAGGGGCTGTTCAGTTTTACTTGACCTTGACTCAAAGCAGGAAGGTAAAGCAACTTAATCTGTGATCCTTAAATATTAGCATGCTCTGGACAGAAGCCATGCAGACTTCCAAAAAGAGGCGGGGAGCACTTTTAATTTTATCTGTATAGCTCATAAGAGAGACATTTACATGTCGTAATGAAAAACAACATATTTAAAATACATGAAGGGCAAATATGTTTTCTTTTTCAGCCTCAACAATTTGGTGTACGTTATAATTTCTTTCTGTTGTAGCTTCCAGTGTCTCATTGATCTTATGGCATAGGAGGGCTTTTAGGTGGGAGTCATGACAGTGTTAATTCAGTTGTGCTCTGGAAAAATGCAGGAGAATGCATAGTTATATCTCTGCCAATAAAAATATTAGTGCTGTAAGCGCAAGATTTTTTTCCAGATTAATCAGTTTGACTCCCTTGTTACTTATATATATATATAAGTAATATATATTACTTATTACTTTGCTGACTGGAAAACAGAGGAATTAGGGCTACCAATTTCTCTTTTAATTCATAACTTTTAATGAATGAGAGCTATTGTATGAAACACAGGTTCATAAGTTATCTTGCTAAAATCCATGTTGTGTTTACATGTGTGTCTGTAAGACAGAGAGAGAGTGATGTACAGCAGAGAGTAACACAATGTTAAGATAGGAAACTGAAGGCATTGTTATCTTCATTTATAAATTATAAATCTCATTTTCCACGTCTCTAGCCCAATGAGACTGTCCTTCAGCTGTGGAACTTAAAACAATAATGTGAGCAATCAATAGCCCTGTAAACATGTTGGCTGTGTTTCCTACCAAGATGATTAGGCTTGTAGTTTTATGCCTAGTTTCACATCTGATGTTGATCATTTTTCAAAATAATAGCAGTCATTTCATACTGATGAAATTTTCCTTTTGCAAAGACATCTAGACCTGTACCTGTGTTATTATGTCAATTCAGAATTTTTCAGATAAACAGGCTCCCCTCCTTGAGCTTTGGACCTGCAGACCCAAGCCAGCACTACACTGGAAGTGATATAGCAGTGATTAGCATAGTATTTGACTAATAAGCCATGCAAGATATATTAGCTTGGACGCACAACAAGATCATGTCTGTGGGCTAGTTTGGAATGCAGATGGCTTGAGGACACAACTGAACCAGAAATGAAGATGTACATTTTAGTTTGCCCAAATTAATTTTAACAGCCTACTAGGAGCTTGAAAGTATATATGCCATTTACTGTCCTGTTTCCCTACGTTTTCTCTTCTCTAAGCTAAAGGTGATTTTTTTAATTATTTTTTATTTTTTTATTTTTTTTAACAAGAAAAGGTTTTTCAATCCAAAGCTTTCCTTAAGACTTTTAAATGGAAAACAGATTATTTCTTGGTTCATCCACAGCATCACACTCTTGCCCATCAGCTTTAGCATGCCATTTATATTTCTTTTTACTTGAATATCTCCAGTAATGCTGGGGCTTTGTCCCTATTCAAGCAACTTACAATCCCCAAATTACTCTTGGAGTTGTCCATTTAATTGAGATGAAAGAGTCAAGTATGACAGAACATATTGTTGCAATGAGTAGAGGTGACCTCTACATAAAGCTTAAAGAAGTAGCTCTGATGTTGGTACGCAGACAGAAACTGATTAAAACAGATACTGGTACATAGAAATATTATCCATTTTAATAATGTCATTCAGTCTCAGGAGTATGATTGATAATGGAATGCATCTGGTTTGGTTGTCTCTGTTCTGCCTCAGAATGACTTTATAATTATATAATTATAATTAGCTTTGAATCTATTAGACTGTATAATTTCAATCCAAAAATAAGCCAGGTGGCTTCATAAAATTTTAAAACTTACAGACTTAAGTTTGCATTTTAGGAGAGGCATAGAAGAGGTCAGAGATTGACCAGTTAATTGTACATCCTCATACTTGATCTAAAAGATTAAATAGATGATCTGGATATAAGCTAAGGACAGTGGCTTATGCAAAATATGCAAAGTAGTCATTTGGATAAAATGAATCTAAATGTGCTTTTGATCATTGAAAAATGCCTGAATTTTATTTACATTCATTTGTGAATACAAGACATTTACTAAAAATTCAAAAAAAATAAATGTGAGATGGAAAATTTTTTATGCCTCTGAAAAGTAAAATAAGGGTCTAGAAACAGTCTATCCTCATTGATAGTGTTTGATTCATGATGCAGTACTCTTTCAACTCTTACATAGAGGCTTCTGGAATAATTTCCCCACAAATGAAACCTCTCCAGAAATCTAAATCATATGGATACAAAAAATGTCATCCTTTTTATCATTTTCAGCATGAATAATCATCTAAATTAATTTGAATTGGTATATTGTCTTGGATTATTAAGTTTACATACATTGTTCTGTGTAACCATTGAAATGTAGCAGGACAAATACTTTTTAGCAAAGTCTTCTCTAATCAGGCAGCAAAAGATCAAAGTCAGCTAATTACTCTAAAGCCAAAGGAAATGCAGAAGGAAATGGAAAAGCTATATCATAAACACTAAAGAGATTTGGAGGTGAAAAATAATATTTCCAGTGTCTTGCATAGTCAATATACTTGAGAAATATCTAGGACAGAATGATATATTAACTGAACACTTCTACACTTCTAACATTACGAATTCCTTCTATAGAATATCTTGGAAAGAACTAGCTCTCCGAGTTGAATCCCCATGAGAAATAGTTCACCTTATGATATTTACTTCTCAATAAATAAATAAATAAATAAATATGTACATTTCAGTTCAAACTGTGCAGAAATTAAATTTGATTCAGCTAATTCTATAAGAGCCAGTGACTGTAAGTCATCAGTACTTATTTAAACCATTGACAATGGCAAGAGATGTAGCCTAGTACCAGCAAAAATGAACTACAATGATTTTAAAGTAAGTTTGACACATTACTCCTGGAAGTTTCCTTGTGACTGCCAATAGTTATGTTGCAATTCTTTACTCAGGTTGAAAACTAAGCTATTTCTGTATCAAATGTCTTAGCAAGTAGGTTTACACACACCTGCCGTTGGGCAAACATTAGTGGCAGCTGTTACTGGTGTTTGAAAGTTTCAAACTCACAGTAAAAGAGGAAATCCAAGAAAAATCATAGTAGATGATACTTCTTAAGCTCTACTTTGAAAGGTCAGTGGTATTTACAATAGCAGTCATAGCACTAGCTACATACTGCTACAAGGTATTTAATAATGATATGTAATAAAAAGTAAGCAAGCAAATTTTGCTTTTAGCTGGAGGAAACTTTTTTTTTCCTTTTGAAAAAAAAAAAAAAAAAAAAAAAAGCAAAACAATTTCTAATGAAAGCTACAACTAAACATTTGCAGTATAGTTTTGCCTTTGATTTATAAATATTTGCTAATTGAACTTGCCAAAAGGCAAAATTCAAACAGCAGTTATGCAGCATTTTCTCATATCACAAAATATAAGCAATTAAGACAATCTTACCCGTGTTCCACAGTGGAACTTCACTCACATCTACAGCAGCTGGTCTCTTTCTAATCTGGGAGGTTTTCATATTTCTGACAGTTTCATAACCATTATTATTATTACAACTCTAAGGCAGGGCCCCCCATTCCATTTCACTCTCATTGAAACAATTGAAAGTGACTGTTTTCAAAACAGTAACAAAATAAGATGGGATGAAGGTATTGGAAGACTTCAAAGAGTATAGGAAAAAAAAAATATATATATATATTCCCTTATTCTCCCTGAAGATGTTCTCTATAAAAAGGATCTTATGACTTGATTTAAATCAAGTTATTAAAAGTATCTTGTAAGACACCGAGTCCAAAAATAATTCAAAATCAGCCTGGTTGCTCACCAACATGTCAGACAGGAAAAAAAATCCCTGTATTTCATTGTACAGTCACAAAATAGGTTAGTCCAGCAACAATCTCATCACATAACATAATACAATTCAATGAATTGCTATTGAGTAATCCTGAAAGCAAAGCAATGCAACAAAAATAATTAAGTGAAACTGGCTGTACTGCATTGGTCTCCTACTAGTCCTCTAACAAAAATGTTTGTGGTTTTGCTGTTTGTTTGGTGGTGGTTTTGTGTTTGTTTTCTTGTTTTTTGTTTATTAGTTTTTGTTGTTGTTGTTGTTGTTGTTTTATTTGATCTAGTCTTAGGCAATCTTCAAAGGGTAAGAATTAAGTGTACAATATTTCATATATATAAACGTAGCCATATATGTAGATATAACATAACACTTAAATTTAAAACACTTACGAAAGCCCAACAAGCATTTAGGTGTCTGCTCTCATAAAAATAACCAAATTTACTGGTGTTAGAGAACTAAGAAAAAAAAAATAAAAAAAAAGGAAGGAAAAAAATACACATGTATGTGACTGCATTTTTTCTTATTTTCTGATGGTATTTGTTTTCTTTTAATCTGTCACAGAACTGTCTCTTAAAATCAGTTTTTAATACTTGTCCAAAACATACCTTTGGCTCAGATTTTGTTGTTGTTTTTTTTGTTTGTTTGTTTTGTTTTGAAGTTGAGAAGTTGTTTTTTAGCATACCATAAATGTTTGTATGCAGCCAATACAAAGTAAGAATCAGCTTGAAATAAAGGTGTAAGGTTACAAGTGGGTAAATAATGATGCATAAAAATGCACTAAGCCAGGAAAACTACTAATACTGACACATCTCTTTGAACATTCACACTGAATAATTCATAATTCTATGTTTAAAGCATGTATTATCTGAAGAGTTTATTTCAGACAAGGTTATTTTGTAAAATGAAATATTCCAGGGGAACTAGAGCTGGGAATGACGAGCCTTTCAAATCCACACAGGGAGCTGAATTTCTTCTATTCAGACATCTTGTCTAACACTTTTCATTAAGTTCCTTGTATCAAGTCCAGAATTTAATTCACAATGGCAATATGTTCTTTGAAGGAGAGGGTCTTTTGATTTTTAATTTTTTATTATGGAACAATCTACCATATTTCCAGCTAAGTTTCACATCAGAACATGCCAAAATGTTGCACTGTATTTTTTAGTTTGAGTTTGTTCAGCTTCAGCTTTGCTTTTTAGACCCAGATCAGTTTCATCAAAATTCTTTCTGTTTTCAGTGATATTTTCACTCTATAGATACTTATGGAAAATGAACTTGCCATCTCTTCATCTCATCTGGGATAAAATATTGAATCTCACTGAAAGCAAAATTCCTCAAGTTCTTTTCTGACCATTTTCAACATTTTTCACTTTTCTTCTACATAAGCAGGATAATAATTTTCACTTTCACTGATGATATTTACAAGAAAAATATCACCTTCTAAAAGTTTTATATCACCCAGAATATGTATCTGGACTTCATGTTAAACTTCTTATCTGAAGAAACACACTGAGTGCTCAAATGTTTAGCTATACTAAATTTCAAGTCTTTGTCAGGATCAGCACATATTCCAGTTCTTTTAGAAATATGATTCATGACATTGCATTTCCAAAACATATAATAGAATGTACTTACTGTGCCATGTGACCCTGATCACAATGAAAATTAATAATTGAAACATTAACCTGTTTCAATTATAATTTAAGGATTCTCACTTTTTTTTTTTTTTTTTCTTCTTCTTTTCCCACCCTCTAAATATTATCATCAATTAATTTCTCTCAATGGGCACTGCAATAAACAGGTTGCACCTCCTTGAAGCAATTTAGGCAAAACATGCTTGGGGTTGCATTAGATACAGCACAGCCAGCTGGCTAAGGGAAGACTATTCAGATTCAGTAAGGCTGGTTCTGAAGTACCCTGCATAGGTGTGGGTTCCCTGGCACAAGAATGACATTTACAAGTTCAGTTGAGTTTACTGGAAGGTCACAAATATGTTTAGGAGGTGGAAGCACATGATGTAAATGGAAAGATTGATAGTTGGATTTGTTAGCTTGGAGAAATCCTTATAAAATATTTCTTCAGAAGAAGGGAAATTTAGTTTCTATTTTCAACAGCCTAATAGGTAGTTATGGGGAATACAGACTCTTCTCTAATATGCACAACAAAAGAACAGGAGTCAGTGATCATAAGCTGCTGCATGCATTAGCTTTCCCATGCAAAACAAAACAGAAACAAAAAGAAAAATCACAAGAAAAATCAACAGGGAAAGATTTCCCAGCATGGTTGTCTCCACAGAAATTCAAAGCTTGGCTGAACTAGGTCCTGAGAAACTTTGTCCAGCTTTGAAGCTCAGCCTGCTTTGAGGAGTTTAGTTTAGACCATCTCCTGCAGATCTTTGCAACCACAGAAGTATCCATAAATTATTCTATGATTTTATTATAAATGGGTTGTTCAGTTAAATAATCTAGAAAGAACTAAAGGAACTATCTGATTCATAATATCTTGTGCTATATTGATGTTTGTATTTTTAAGACTGACAAGTAACCTTCTGGGAGGTACAGTATCCCTATATATTGAAATCATTGGCATTCTTTTACACATTTTCATTTGGACAACCCGTCAACCCTTCAGACTGCTAGGGCAAAGATGTCTAAATTAGCAACACATGCAGGAAATGCATTTATTACAAAGTATGGAATACAATATCAAAAGTAATAGGAAGTGATGGGTTAAAAAACAAAACAAAACAAAACAAAAACAAAAAAAAAATACACACACACACACACAAAAAAAAGAAAAACAGGAACAGACATAGAAAAATGAATGATCACCAAATCTGAACATTACTTTTTTGCTAGTATCAAGACATATATTAAAGTCCAGCAAAAAAGGGTAGTAAGTAATGTAATGAATATTAATTTAAGCCTCTGGGACAGTTTCTAAATGAGTTAAATAACTTTCCTATAATAACTCTTGAGAGTTTTAGTGGGCTAAGTTTTTAAGTTTTTATCCTGCATGGAACATTAAAAATAATAGTCCCTTGCCATCTTGGAATGAAAACTATCAAGTTTTCATGATGGCCATTAAAATAAGAAGAGCAATATGAATATCTCCTCCTGCTGCTGTCCTCTAACACTTACAGATTTTATTCCTGAAGAATTCTACTGGGATGCAAAGATTTCCTTAGAAGCCTCCAACCAAATAGCAAATCTGGTGAAGCCTAACTACTGATGGGTCTGCTCCCTATATTTCCTGCCTCTCATGCAACAACCTCAGTACTTTCATATGTTCTGTGCTTTCTTTACCACTTCCTTGACACCTTGAATATACCCAAAGCCCATAATTCTTGAGGTTTTACTCATGCCTTATAACCCCTTTGTATAGAGGTCTTTTCCTTCTTCCTCAGTCCTTCCATTTGCTGAGGCGATCGGCTCCGGGGCAGACGCGTTCTGCAGCGGAGCGGGGGATTGGGCCAGGCAGGCCTAATTTTCCGGCATCGAGCCTACTTGAGGGAGCCGCCAGGACCTGGCAGCCCTCGTGAGGGAGGCTGACGAGGCGTAGGCGGAGCCAGCAGCGCCCCCTCCCCAGCTGATCAAAAGCTGCCCCTAGGGAGCGCGAGCGACCAGGGCGTGGTGCAGCAGTTAGCGCCGCAGTTCGCACAGGCAGGGCGAGCAGGAAGAGCAGGGCGCTCTCCCCCGCCCATACATAACACCTCCTGTAACGACAGCCGTTAGCTAGGTGATAATGGTCTCCACCAGGCACGGTGCACTCTCCAGGAAGTCGGTACACACCCAGACCGACTACCCGTTAAAAAATGCAGCAGTTCAGGTCACCGGATGCAGGGAGTGTCTGAGCCTGTTGCTGCCATCGGCAGGAGGCAGAGAAACTGGGTGTGTGAGGTGTGAGCAGGTGGATGACCTGGTCCGCATGGTGGCGGAGCTCAAGGAGGAGGTGGAGAGGTTGAGGGATATCAGGGAGTGTGAGCGGGAGATAGACTGGTGGAGCAACTCCCTGCAGGGCCTCAAGGAGAGGTACCGGGGTGAGACACCCCAAACGGGGGTGGACCCCCTGCCCTGTCGCCGTCAGGCAGAGGGAGGGGATCTGGGAGTTGAGGAGGAATGGAAACAGGTCCCTGCTCAACATCGCAGGCGATGCCCTCCCCTTCCGGCCCCACCTTCCCAGGTGCCCTTACATAACAGGTTTGAGGCCCTGGAGCTTGAGAGACCAGTGGGTGAGGAAGAGGTAGCAAGTGTACCCAGGAGGATGCCTAGGGCGAGGAGGTCGACTCCACGCCTCAGGACTGCCTCCACCAAGAAAGACAGAAGGGTTATTGTTGTGGGAGACTCTCTCCTCAGGGGAACAGAGGGCCCTATTTGTCGGCCTGACCCTACCCGTAGGGAAGTCTGCTGCCTCCCTGGGGCCAGGGTCAGGGACGTTGCCAGGAAGCTTCCCAACCTGGTTTGCCCCTCTGACTATTATCCTCTTTTGATAGTCCAGGCAGGTAGTGATGACACTGAAGAGAGAAGCCTGAGGGCTATCAAACGAGACTTTAGGGGACTGGGATGGTTAGTAGATGGAGCGGGAGTGCAGGTGGTGTTTTCGTCCATCCCTACGGTGGCAGGGAGGGGTACAGAGAGGACACGGAAAGCCCACCTGTTAAACACGTGGCTCAGGGGCTGGTGCCAACACAGAAATCTTGGGTTTTTCGACCATGGGGCACTTTACTCGACACCTGGCCTGATGGCTGCAGACGGGTCCCTATCTTTTAGGGGAAAACGGATCCTGGCCCAGGAGCTGGCAGGGCTCATTGAGAGGGCTTTAAACTAGGTAAGAAGGGGGACGGGGCTGAAGCAAGGATTGTTGGAGCTGTGCCAGGGGGAGCAATAGCAAGGCCGGGGGATAAGGCAATGGCCCAGCTGAAGTGCATCTACACCAATGCACGCAGCATGGGTAACAAACAGGAGGAGCTGGAAGCCATCATGCAGCTGGCAGGCTACGACTTGGTTGCCATCACGGAAACGTGGTGGGACCACTCTCATGACTGGAGTGCTGCAATGTCTGGCTATAAACTCTTCAGAAGGGACAGGCAGCACAGAAGGGGTGGTGGTGTGGCTCTCTATATTAGAGAGTCTTTCGATGTTGTAGAACTTGAGGCTGGGAATGACAAGGTCGAGTCCCTTTGGGTTAGGATCGGCAGGGCCAACAAGGCTAGCGTCCTGGTCAGGGTCTGTTATAGACCACCGAACCAGGATGAGGAGACGGATGAGGAGTTCTACAGGCAGCTGACAGAAGTTGCGAAATCGTCAGCCCTTGTTCTCGTGGGGGACTTCAACTTCCCTGACATATCCTGGAAGCACAACACAGCCCAGAGAAAGCAGTCTAGGAGGTTTCTGGAGAGCGTGGAAGATAGCTTCCTGACGCAGCTGGTTAGTGAGCCTAGCAGGTGAGGTGCCCCGCTAGAGCTTCTCTTCACAAACAGAGAAGGACTGGTGGAGGATGTGATTGTCGGGAGCTGTCTTGGGCAGAGTGACCACGAAATGGTGGAGTTCTCTATTCTTGGCGTGGCCAGGAAGGGGACCAGTAAAACCGCTGTATTGGACTTCCGGAGGGCTGACTTTGTGCTGCTGAGTTGGTAGAGTCCCTTGGTTGGTAGAGTCCCTTGGGAGGCGGTTCTGAAGGGCAGAGGCGCTCTTCAAGAGGGAAATCTTAATGACACAGGAACGGTCTGTCCCCACGTGCCCAAAGACGAGCTGGCGGGGAAGAAGACCAGCCTGGCTGAACAGAGAATTGTGGCTTGAGCTTAGGAGAAAAAGGAGGGTTTATAATCTTTGGAAAAGTGGGCAGGCCACTAAGGAGGACTATAAGGATGTTGTGAGGCTGTGCAGGGACAAAATTAGAAAAACCAAAGCTCATCTGGAGCTCAATCTGGCTACTGACGTTAAAGATAACAGAAAATGTTTTTATAAATACATCAACACAAAAAGGAGGACTAAAGAGAATCTCCATCCTTTACTGGATGTGGGGGGAAACTTAGTTACCAGAGATGAGGATAAAGCCGAGGTGCTTAATGCCTTCTTCGCCTCAGTCTTTAGTGGCAATACCGGTTGTTCTCTGGATACCCAGTACCCTGAACTGGTGGAAGGGGATGGGGAGAAGGATGTGACCCTCACTATCCACGAAGAAATGGTTGGTGACCTGGTACAGCACTTGGAAGTGCACAAGTCGATGGGGCCGGATGGGATCCACCCGAGGGTACTGAGAGAACTGGCAGAGGAGCTGGCCAAGCCGCTTACCATCATTTATCAACAGTCCTGGCTATCGGGGGAGATCCCAGTTGACTGGCGGCTAACATACGTGACGCCCATCTGCAAGAAGGGCCGGAGGACTGACCCGGGAAACTACAGGCCTGTCAGTTTGACCTCAGTGCCAGGGAAGCTCATGGAGCAGATTATCTTGAGAGTCATCACGCAGCACTTGCAGGGCAAGCAGGCGATCAGGCCCAGTCAGGTTTATGAAGGGCAGGTCCTGCTTGACGAACCTGATCTCCTTCTATGACAAAGTGACGCGCTGGGTGGATGAGGGAAAGGCTGTGGATGTGGTCTACCTTGACTTCAGCAAGGCTTTTGACACCGTTTCCCACAGCATTCTCCTCAGGAACCTGGCTGCTCTTAGCTTGGACTGGCGCACGCTTCGTTGGGTTAGAAACTGGCTGGATGGCCGGGCCCAAAGAGTCGTGGTAAATGGAGTCAAATCCAGTGGGAGGCCGGTCACTAGTGGCATTCCCCAGGGCTCGGTGCTGGGGCCGGTCTTTAATATCTTCATCGATGATCTGGACGACGGCATTGAGTGCACCCTCAGTAAGTTTGCAGATGATGCCAAGTTAGGTGCCTGTGTCGATCTGCTCGAGGGTAGGAAGACTCTGCAGGAGGATCTGGATAGGCTGCACCGATGGGCTGAGGTCAACTGCATGAAGTTCAACAAGGCCAAGTGCCGGGTCCTCCACCTGGGGCGCAATAACCCCAAGCAGAGCTACAGGCTGGGAGATGAGTGGTTGGAGAGCTGGCAGGCAGAGAAGGACCTGGGAGTGATGGTTGATAAGTCGGCTGAATATGAGCCAGCAGTGTGCTCAGGTGGCCATGAAGGCCAACAGCATCCTGGCTTGTATAAGAAACAGTGTGACCAGCAGGGCTAGGGAGGTGATTGTCCCCCTGTACTCGGCTCTGGTGAGGCCGCACCTCGAGTACTGTGTTCAGTTTTGGGCCCCTCGCTACAAGAAGGACATCGAGGTGCTTGAGCGAGTTCAGAGAAGGGCAACGAAGCTGGTGAGGGGTCTGGAGAACAAGTCCTACGAGGAGCGGCTGAGGGAGCTGGGATTGTTCAGCCTGGAGAAAAGGAGGCTCAGGGGTGACCTTATCGCACTCTACAGGTACCTCAAAGGAGGCTGTAGCGAGGTGGGGGTTGGTCTGTTCTCCCACGTGCCTGGTGACAGGACGAGGGGGAATGGGCTTAAGTTGCACCAGGGGAGTTTTAGGTTGGATCTTAGGAAGAACTTCTTTACCGAAAGGGTTGTTAGACATTGGAACGGGCTGCCCAGGGAAGTGGTTGAGTCACCATCCGTGGAGGTCTTTAAAAGACATTTAGATGTAGAGCTTAGGGATATGGTTTAGTGGGGACTGTTAGTGTTAGGTCAGAGGTTGGACTCGATGATCTTGAGGTCTCTTCCAACCTAGAAATTCTGTGATTCTGTGATTCACAATGACATACCCAGCTGAGTTAGACCAAACCTTCCATGCAGAGTAGGCCAATACAGATTTGCTATTTTTGCTCTACAGTTGAGCACTTGACACAATCCAACAACATGAAGGAAAGGAGATGAAGATCATGAGGCTGCAACACAAATGGAGGGGGACAGTCCTACATACATTCCTTACTCTTGATGCAATCAAAGGAAAGGCTGTCTTCTCACCAATAGAAGCTGTCACTCCTTAAATAGGTCCTATGTTAGCAGTTGCATTTATTCTGGATTTCCACTATATTAACACAGGTAAACTAAGTAACTACACAAGGGCTATTTTGCTATCTTTAATACCTTTGTCTATACCTGCAGCTAAATCTGGCCTCCAGCTCCACCCCTGTCCTTTACAGTGTTCCTGCTTCATTTATTATCATAAATCCCATAAAGTATAAAGATAAAAACTGATGCATACTATATCTGGCTGAGGGTTAGAAATGTGATGTTTAGCTAGTGGAAACACATTTTGATGGCCAGGCATGTATTGCTAGATATAATAGGTAGGGTCTACCTCTTTCTCTGTCTTTCCTTGTATAAGAATACTACTCAGGTTTGTTTGGTTCTTTGTTCTTCTGCAGAACTGTTAGGAATTTAATCTCTGAGACGCTTTCCCTTTATATCAAATTAAATTGGAATTACTCATCTGTAATTAATTATCTGCTTCCAAAATTGTTAGGTAGTGGCACTGACACACCTGCACATATGGGCAGTGAAAACAAATTAAGAAACTGAGGCTTAGCAAACAGGCCAAAAGTAAAAACAAACAAATAAACAAACCACAAACAAACAAACAAACAAAAAAAAAAAACCCACAAATTTAAAATAAGAAGAATCTACCTTTGTACAACTGCGCTGAGGGAACAAATGCAAATGGCAGCTGCTCCTCCATATTGAAGCCTAAATTAGTTTTACATTTGGGTGGGTGGGAGATTGGTTAAGGCATGGAATTAATGAATTCTGGAGGCAGGGGAGCATTTTTAAACCATATTACCAGCCTGAAGTTCAGTATAAAATCATCACTATGCAGGCTAAAAAGCAGAAGATATTTATAGAATTTCATAAAATTAAAAAGAAAAAAATCAATCACTAGAAATAATATTTTTAATATTTAGTATACATTAAGGAAATCAAGACAGAACTTTCTAATGACTTATTAATAATTAAAAAAAAATGTTGGTAACTGTGCCTACATCATTAAAAAATGTCACTTGTAATAGCTTGTGAATATTCAGCCATTAGTGAGAAAACCTATTATCTGTGAATTATAACAGCAGCCTGTCAGTATACAGGATGTATAGGGTAGGTTGCTGTTAATAATACAAAGGACAAATCTTGCCTAAGCTTTCATAAATTATGTGTTTGGAATATACAGTGTGACTATCTCTGACCATTGTGCTTTGTTTATTAATATTTGAGATTTTGGCTACATTTAGGTATTCAACATTTTATGTAATTATTTTTAAGTTTAAATATATATATATATTCATTATTTTACTTAAAAGGCAGAAGCAAATATTTTCAGTCAAGCTCCATAGCAATATAATTCCTTCTTCCATAGATCTCAAAGGTTTTACTAATGTATTTCTCTATACTCAAGTCTCACAGAATCTCTTTGAATCTGGGAAGTTTTACATCCAATTCATTGTAACTCATTGAAGGTTTAGATTTAAAGAATCTTCAGTAACTACTAAAAATGTTTTAGACAATGAAAGAAAACACTACAATTCTGAAAAGCTCTTTATCATGTCTACCAAATTCTTGAGCCCTATATGTTCTGCTGGCATTTTAATCATGATGTTCTCTAGGTACACAAATATATAAGCCTAAATTTAGACAGGCCCTGCATTTTGAGAGGTTAGATAATCTGTTTCATATTTAAATTCTGTTGCTGATCAACTATACACAGAAAAGCAACCAAACGTCAAAAAAAATCACAGTGGTCCTTGATTTACTAGGAGCATCGAGGCATACCTAACCCACCCCACTTCTACGCAGAAATCAATAGTTCCAGTCTCTTTTACTTAAAAGCTTGGCTTCAGGAAGAAGATAGGTAGTCATGCATACCTTTAGTATAATATCTGGGTAGGTCAATTACCTAGGAAACATTAAGCTGCAATTCCAGATCCTTCACCATGTATAGAAATGTAAACCTAGAATGCACCCACATGTGACATAGGCACTAGTCACCCAAGCACAGGAAAACAAAGAGAGAAGAGAGGGGGACAATTCAGAAGAGGCTGGTTGCATTGGAACATCCTTCATCAGTTTACTGAAACATTCATTTTTGTGCAATAGCTCAGCAAAATTCATTGTTTTGGAAAAAGAAAGAGCAAGCTGATGCCTGGTACTGTATTATAGTGATTATGACACTTGACTGTGGTATAGAACACTTCTGTACTTTCATTGCAAGGCATGTCTTTTTCTGTAGTTGTAAGGAAACTTCACTGGTGAGTTTAAAAATTTTAATTAGCTTGCCAACCTATGGAGTATTAATGTACCCTTTTACTTTGGTTTATGCAATCACATTTATTAAAGCTACATTTATACTGGCCTAACCACCTAACTGTCCAAATGAATTATGAGATGAGTAAGGACAGATATTCTTCCATGTAACAATGAATGTAGTTCATTTTCTTGTGACAGTATGGATTTAGATAATTTTTTTGCTGGGAAATCATGAGCTTCAGTTCTGTAAGGGAGTTAGAATTTGCTGAGTCTTCAGTTTTACTTAAATCCATCTTTATTCTCTAGATATCTTTGACATATATTTTAAATTAAGGTCATACTAAAAGTTCTCTCTTTTAAAAGAAAGTTAAACACACATGTAATGTTGTTCTGAATAGAAACACATGATTTCAGCAGCTGTAACAGTACAACGTTAAAGAAAATACCTACTTCCCAGATCCATACTAATGTTAATATACTATGGGAAAAATGGGCAATATTGAAAATAGTTAATTTACTTTTACTATAATACTTTTGCTTGTTGGGTATGCTAATTCAAACATTCATTAGCATTGAAATCAATTCAAGCCCACAAATACAGATATTTTTGCTTGTGATAAACTTCATACAGATAAAACACAGGTTTACTATATGAATTATCACACTTAATGATATGGTTTAATTACTAAGATAAATCAGAAAACCTGTAAGGCATTTTTAGCATTTTACTGAAATATCTAAATACATTTTGCCTTATTAATTTAATTTCTGTGAAGGTAGTTACAAATCATTTTTTACGAGTAAAGTCTTAGGAGAGTCAATAACATGCTTCTAGAAGTATGAGAAACTTCATCAAATGTATTTAACTTCAACAAATGATTCTCAAGATGTCTTCCTCTCCTTCTATAGTACTTCACTGTGTGCTATAGAGATTATTCCACTCACCAAGAGCATCAAAAGAGATCTGTAATTCAGAAAAGTAACATGACCTGTGATTCAATGAAACACATATGACATATCCTCTGGTTGAACTGAAAATAGGATCTACAAAGAATCAGATATTCCTTTTAGAAGTTTTCAGTACTTTAACAATACGCAGAATAGAAATCCCTTTTTCAATAATAACGTAGAGGAAAAATTAAATAAAATTAGTTTCCAGGATGGGTAAAGATCATAGTGCATCTGCTAGATAATACCACATAATACTGAAATAATTGGATGTATTATATTTGGGGGATTCTAGTTTCCCAGATTATTCATTTCTGCAGAAGCATTTCACCCTTAGAAGCTTGGCTTCTGTGCCAAACTGTGCTCAAAACTGTAGGAGGCAAAATTAAGTTATGTATAGGGAAAAAAAAAAAAAAAAAAAATGGAGAATAATGTCACTGAGCTAGTTCAGAAGCTATAAACATTCTTAATGGAGTGTAATATGTCTTGCTTTATCCTACCAAGAAGAAGACTGGTAACTGGGCAATTCCATTTGACTGACAGGATGAAGCTACACAGATGAGACAGGAGATGAAAAAAAAATTACAGACTGACAAAGTTAAGTAGCTAAGTTTAACTAACTAGACAATATCATAATAAGGAATAAGACCAATGACTCCAGTTGATTTCCTGAAAGTTATGCTATCTCCTTGATTTTATAATGAGATATGAACTGAAGGGACAGGCTATAACATGAACTCTTGGAAAGATAAAGTGAGATTTGCTGTTTTGTTTGGAAATATTTCTAACCATGTTCTTTCATTTTAGTATTGAGAAACATTGAAGATAACCAACCCTTTTTATGGAGGTACTTGTAGAATACGTACAGACACATGCACAAACACACAAGGGACTTCAAATAAGCTTTCATTGAGGGTTTGAATTCAAGGCCCATAATGCCATACTGAAAGTATATTTAGCTACTAATGAAAATTGAGTTAACTTCATGAAAGTTTGGGGTGCAACTGTATTCAGAT
The DNA here is from genome assembly GCA_011076525.1 of Nettapus auritus. Lineage (NCBI taxonomy): Eukaryota > Metazoa > Chordata > Aves > Anseriformes > Anatidae > Nettapus > Nettapus auritus. The sequence continues at coordinate 48,601,958 of CM021765.1, forward strand.
GTGCCAGAGAATGACATACAAAGTACCTTTCTTCTTGTCATGTTGTGGAGGTAAATTACAAGGCAATTTTGCTGTGACCTAAAGCAGAAATTACATGGTCATAAAGATAATTGATTCTCTGAATTAGAAAGATTAATATGTTTTTATGCATTCTCCATGGAGAGTGTTTTACTGAAGGGAGTCATTAAAGTTCTCATGTAAGTTGTCATTGCACTGAGGTGATTTGAATGGATGTCTTTAAAATTCATTGTCTTTCACCTAGTAATATGAGTTAGAATTATTGGAACTGATCTCCATGAGAGTACCTATGTACTGTAATACTGTTGGATCAGAACCAAAATGTTCACCAGGAGCACATGCTGGGCAAACAACCGGAGGAAACTATATTACTAAATGTTCTCAAGGAATAACAAATTATGACTAACAATAGTGTTAGTCAAAACAAGCAGCTTGAAATGCATATCCGTTCATTCACAACTGATGAGCAATTCCAAACAGCACACATTTGCAAAGATTTGTGCAGATAGGAAAAAATAAAAATAAAAATAAAAAAATTGTTCCGTTCTAATGGAGTGTCATTGGTGATTGATACTTTTGGTACCACAAAAATAACGTTGCACTTATTCATCAGGAACTTATATGCCTTTCTTTCTGGAGGTAGCACCCTGGCAGCAAACTGGGGGGTTCTAAACTTTAAAATATAGATATCCAATTAAATTTACCAGTAAAATAAGTGAAAAAATATGTCAAAATGGAAAATCATTAACTGTCAAATCATCCATCATTAATGGCTGTCCACCATCCCAGCCTCAGGTCTATTCTGTAAAGTTAGCATTGGTGTAGCCAGAAGGCATTATTGTCAATGATGACAAGACATTTAAAGTGTTATCATTTGCATTAAGGTGATGTTAGAGTGATTAAGAAACACCTCACCCCACCACCTCCTTCCTCCAATCAAACACTTATGTAATAAAACTGGAAGAAAAACAGATGTTTTTTTAGGTAGTTCTCCACTCTCCTTAGTTGGGCACATCGTTACTCTCCTTAGTTGGACACATAGCTCTGTCTTTAAAGGACTGAGATTTTAAACAGAAGGTGCTTAAAATTCACTTTCTCATTCAGATTCACAATGACGGTTTCTTGAACATGAGTTGTGCTGTTGAGTAACAGTAAATGAAAGATCTGTATAAATTAAATTTCAGCAACCATGAATCATATTAGTGTTTGTGCAACTCTACATATTTTTGGCAACAGAACTCAAATCTGTGTCTAATCACCCAAGTGAAGTCTTTAACCTTTCCTGATGAAATGCCAGTCAGTCATGCTAAATGGTATAGTAGAAAGTTATCAGATGAAAATAAATGTGCACTATGCACTGGAATAAGATGATCAAATTCATTTTAATCTTTAATATCCTAGTGGATAGGATAGTAGTCCTGTCAATTGGAGGGGAGGG
>CM021765.1:48618982-48640724 GCA_011076525.1 Nettapus auritus
CCGAAAAAAATAGCTTGTCAAATCCCCAGCTTTCTTGTAGGCCTCCTTTAAGTGCTGGAAGGCTGCTATAATATCTCCCCAGAGCCTTCTCTTCTCCAGGCTGAATAACACCAACTCCCTCAGCCTGTCTTCATAGGAGAGGTGCTCGAGCCCCCTGATCATCCTCATAGCCCTTCTCTGGACTTGTTCTAAGGTCTATGTCCTTCTTGTCCTGGGTGCCCCAGAGCTAAACACAGCACTCCAGGTAGGGTCTCATGAGAGCAGAGCAGCAGGGGACAATTACCTCTCTCTCCCTGCTGGCACAACTGCTTTTGATGCAGCCAAGGATACAGTTGACTTTCTGGGATGCAAGCACATATTGTTGGCTCATGTTGAGCTTCTCATCAATCAACAACCCCAGGTCCTTCTCCTCAGGGCTTTTCTCAATCCATTCTCCGCCCAGCCTGTATTTGTGTTTGGGACTGTCCTGACCCTGATGCAAGACCTTGCACTTGGCCTTGTTGAACCTTATGACGTTTGCACAGGCTCACCTCTCAAGCCTGTCCAGGTCCCTCTGGGTGGTATCCCTTCCCTCTATCATGTCGACCGCACCCCACAGCATGGTGTCATCGGTATACTCGCTGAGGGTGCACTTGATCCCACTGCCCATGTCACTGACAAAGATCTTAAATATCACCAGTCCCACTACCAGCCCCTGGGAATACCACTTGTTACTGGTCTCCACCTAGACATTGAGCTGTTGACCGCAACTCTTTGAGTGAGATCATCCAGCTAATTCCTTACCCACTGAGTGGTCCATCCATCAAATCCATATCTTTCCAATTTAGAGACAAGGATATCATAGGGGAGAGCATCAGATGTTTTGCACAAGTCCAGGTAGATTATATCAGTTGCTCTTTCTCATCCACCAGAGCTGTAACCTGTCTTAGAAGGCTACCAGATCTGTCAGGCACAATCTGTCCCTAGTGGCGCCATGTTGGCTGCTACCAATCACCTCCTTATTTTCCATGTGTCTTAGCACAGTTTCCATCACTACTTATTAGCACACGAAACTAGTGATCTAATCTCTGGTTATATTTTGGGATGGATGTGTTTTGCTGTACTTCTCCCATAGTATGGATGTCTCTGATCATCCAGCCCAGATATCACTACTGCTTTCTTTCCTCCATCTTATGCATTATTTTTTTTTTTTCAGTATAAATTAGTTTGTGCCAGGTGATGGTGCACATGAAGGTTTTACTTTCACAAGAAATGAGTATATGGCTCCGGTATGTGTTGGGTCAGGGTTGCAGGGACCACTGTACAGAATACCTGCACCACAGCATTACTTGCAAAAACACCTATTCTGGTTCCAATAATTATAAACACATTAATTGCCTTCATCATGGGGGGACAAGTAATGGCTGCATCACCTGATATTCAAAGCAATATCTCACCTTTTATCTTCTGCTAGTGTGAATTTTCTACAGAAGCACAAAGGATAAGCATATCATTAATAAACCCACCTCTTCAATTTGTGTCCCAGTGCTCCCTAAGTAAGATGTAGGATAGTAATGCAAATATATAGGGAAGAGCTCACTTGAGCTGACTAAAATCACTGGAGATATCAGCCCTTACAGGCAAACAAAATGCTTGTCAGTTTGCATCAGTTTCTGCTCTCAGAACACCAGAATTATCACCACTGTGCTCTTATGACAGTCTCAGCTAGCCAGGTTTTCAGCAGTCAGTATATACCTTGCCATGGTTTTGGACAGAGATGAGCAAACTTATTTGTTCTTCCCCTTGCCTATGCCACACACAATCAGGCCTTTTGACAATTCAGTTTTCATAAGCAATTCAACTTAATCTGCCCATACCAAGGTTTGCCATGCAGGGTTATGTGTTGTCTTTAGTTTTGTCATTTGTTTAGAGCAAACTGCAGACATATTCACCAATTTTTACAACGGTACTTTCACCCCTATATAGGCAAGAAGGATTGATGCATGTATAATACTAGCACAGCACTGATGGGAGTTCCTGATTGCCAATGATATACCAAGGAAATGTGCTTGCAGCAGTGCAAATCAGCCTTACACTTGTGTGTGCTGACAGATCACAGAATCACAGAACGGCTGAGGTTTGAAGGGACCTCTGGAGGTCATCTGGTCCAACCCCCTGTTCAAACAGGATGACTGAGATCAGGCTGCCCAGGACCATGTCTAGGCAGATTTTAAAGATCTTCAAAGAGGGAGACTCCACAACCTCTCTGGGCAACCTGTGCCAGTACTTCATCACCAGTAAAGAAGTTTTTCCTGATGTTCAGAGGAAACCTCCTGTTCCTGATTGTGCCCTTTGCTTCTAGTACCATCAGTGGGCACCACTGAAAAGAACCTGGTTGATCAATTTTGGTGAACAGAGCAAGCTCAGGACCAAAAAGTGAGTCTGAAAAAGCTACAGGTGAAAAAGCAGTCAGGGAAAACAGATATTTGGTGTTTCTTCTAGATCTTCCTGGTAAACTTCCAGCAGTACTCTGATAGGGGCTATACCTAGCATTGGGCTAAAAGCAGCACAGATCTCAAAGCAGCCCCTACAGCAGGCTAACTCATGTGGCTTATCTGGGACAGGTAGGTGTAATTTAAATCAGTGCCTTCTTGCACTTTGCTTAACTTTTAGAAAGCCTGCTGTCTCCCACACTCTTAATGAAATGTAAATTTAATGTCTATCTCTGGAGTATCACATTTTTCTCTCTAGTCTTCCTCTACACAAAAACAATTTTTAATGCTGACTTTAGTTTTCAACAACAAAAGAGAGATTTTATTAATGAAAGCTAAAGTATTTTCCTGAGCTAATAAGCACTGAAAGAGTATTTGGCAGTAGAAGTATTGTAATTCCTTGTACAAGTTCTGCCAGGGCACTGCCTCACCAGGCACCCCTGTATTCACTGTGCATCCCTTCGAATTCCCTGGTTTTCTCCCCAGAACATCGTTATTGGCACTCAGAATTTTCTGTCAGCCTCCCCAGATAAATTCTCACAGGAAAATAGTCACAAATATGAAACTCACTGTGAAATAGCTGTGCTATAAATAGCCTGAGGATTATCTTTTGTGAAATTTTATTCTGTAACGAAAGATAAGGCAGGCACTCTTGACACGTGTAACTCAAATGTTACCAGCTAGCTAAGGGTTCAGTGGTTAGCAGATTGAAATGACTAAATGTCATTTATTATCGTCAGTGGTGTTATTTGTTACTCAGTCAGAACACAACCATAGATATACACGTATTTTAATTTGCCATATAGCCAAGGAACTGCAAGAGGATTAATTGAGGCTTATGAAAGGAAATTACTTGGAAATTTTTGAGGTTTTTCTGCCTTTCAGTGTTCCAAGGAAATGCAACATAAAAGGAAATGTTTGGCAGTATGAATTATTAATAGATGTGAGTTCGGAATGAGGAGAAAACAAAACAAAACAAAATTCTGCATAGAAGTGAACTTTCCTCAGTTGATGCTCCATCTTTTTTTTTTTTTTTTTCATTATTTGATATGCTCTTTCCTTAGTCCTTTGATGAGTCTGCCCCTCTTACCCTCCTGACTGCCACAGTAATTTTGTGTGTAATAGCAGATCTCATATTTAACCCAGGATCTCAGAATGTTTAAAGGAGTCTGACTGAGCATTTCCACCATGGAAACAGAACGAAATTATATTGCTTATTATTGGTCTTTGAATTCTTATTAAGGAAACTACAGTGAGGGCATTCTGTGACATTAATAAATGCTCTAAGATATTCTTTCAAAAAGACAATTAAATGTATGTGCCAGATAATGCATTTATTGGTATATTGCTAGCTATGAAGTTGTGGAGATTTTCCAGTCCATATCTTGATGGTCACAACTGCTCCATGACCTCATCCCCTGCCACTGTTGATTCTGCTCCCAAAAGTAATGAAGGATTGGGTTATTGGCACTTGGGAAAAAACAGGATGGGTTATCAAATTAGTCTTTAAACATGAGAAACTAAGAAGCACCTTTCTAGTTACAAGTGATTCAAATAGCTCATTACTCTGTCCTCAATCCAAATATCTGCTACTGGGTTGGCTGCTATAAGCAGATGTAAATCAAGCTTGTATATGTCTTGTCATAGCAGATGGAACTAAGAGCAGAAAGAGAAATAGTAGTTTTTCCTTTCTTGTACTAATGACTTCAGCAGAATAAGTCCCTGGTATCTTTGGGAAGCTCTTCCAGGAACCCACACACATAGAAGGGGCTGACATTCCTTCCAGGTACGGTGTTTGAGAAAAGGTGTCTTAAAATTCATGTTTTAGTGAAAGTCAAAAAATGAAAATTCATCCCTTCCTAAAGAATCCTTGAAGCTTGGTTATCTACATGTAGATGCTCTTTTTTTTTTTATGAAGTAATCAATTCCAAAAATAAATTTCTGACAATTATGTTGTTTTCTCTCATATCAATAAGAGGAGAAATGGGAGGAGAAACCTTCCTCCTCCCATTTGAGACACTGTAATGTTTCCATAATATTAAATGTACATATATCTGACTTCTGATCTATCTGTCTCTTCTAGATCTCAGTCATATATCCACAACTGGCAATAAACAACAGATATCTCCTTGGAATTTCTGCACTACATACAAAAAGACAACCAACCAAACAAAAAGTTTACATTGTTTCTGTACATTGCAAGAACTCTGTGAATAGATTCTATTTACTTCTTTGTCAGTAACCTCTTACAAAAAATGGTAGATATGGTGGCACACAAACTAGAGGATACATAGACACTTTGGTGCAGTCCCAAGCAGAGGCTCATGCTCAGCTCAGGAGTTTAACAGCATCCTGAAACTGGGCATACATTTCCAGTGTGAGCAACCCCTGCAGCTCCCCCAAGCATCCCCTCTGACTTCACACTGTAGACAATGCTGCTGTCAATGAATCATCAGTGTGGAGGCCAGGTCCATTCTTTCACTGTGTTTAAGGCCTGTAAACTAAAAGGACTTGAGGATCTGACTCACTGATTCTGTTTAATTGGCAAAATCCTGTTGTATGAACACTTATTTCATATGCACAGATTTTTTTTTTCTTACAAGAAATGTATGTATAATACATCACTATTCAAGATCTTTGTATTAAGGGAGCATTTTTAGTACAACTGTGTTGTTACCAGTCGTAGGTTCAGCAATACGTTTGATGACACATTACTAAAAATTTTGCAACCATATTTGATATGAATTGGATGTAGTTTTCATTGTCTGATCTCACTTATTTATTTCTTTGGAAGAAGAATTAGGTTCTGGATGTAGATTACAGTCTAATTGAATCCTTTTTGCCAGAAAATTGCCTAAATTTTTTCATACTTAAAAAAATAAAAATAAAAATAAAAATCTTTCTTTTGGTTCCTAGATAGAAAACAGTCCATGAGAACATTGGAATAGCAGAAGCAGCAGTTGCTGTGATTGCAAGACAACCATTTATCCTGAGTCCTGGATCTGCTTTGCTGAATGATCTAGTAATGCTGTGGATTCCAGATGAATTTGAGGGGTGACACACAGGAATAACTGTGGGTGTCACAATGTTCTTGAGTTATGTTAAGATTTATTTTAAAATACCATGTAGCAAGACACACAAAAACTAGAATGGTTCAGTGTGACATTGAGTCCGGAAGGTATCACTCCACTTTTTCAAAGCTTTTGTTCTCTAGAATAAATCTGAGCAATGTGCTGTGGTAGCTGATTCATTTTATTTAAAACTACAGCCAGTTTAAGAAAAATCTGTTCAAATATGCAGTGTATGAATGTTGATTAATTCAAGATGTTTGAATTTAGACATACATTTAGATGTAGTAGCCCTATAATTAAGATGACACAGAGTGTAATTTGTCTTTGATTAAGTATGTACTCAATTAAAAAAATCTCACGAATAATGATATGCATGTGGAAAAAAAAAAAAAAAAAAAAATTTTTTTTTTCTTATATTTAGATATTTTAAACCAAATAAAAATATCTAAATTATGTGCAACTCTAATTAAGGCATTTATCTTTTCTTGAATATTCTTTGTAAGACTGAAAAAAGTATGGCACAAATATGGTATCTGAAAAGTTTTGTGTAAAAGTATCACACAACCATATTTTTTAACCACTAGGTATGTGTTTAAATCGTAACAGCTAGATCCTGATCCAGATCAAATTAGTACTAGTGGTATTTGGAGAGTTTCCCAGCTAAGTCAATTGATTTAACTGTTGTTTTTTTGTTGTTGTTTTGGTTTGTTTGTTTGTTTGTTTGTTTGGTTTGGTTTGGTTTGTTTTTTTTTTGCTGGTGGTGGTGGTGGTTTTGGTTGGTTGGTTTTGGTTGATTGGTTGGTTGGTTTTATTTGTGTGTGTGTGTTTTGTTGTTATTTTTGTTTGTCTGTTGGGAGGTTGGACGACAACTTGTCTTATTTTCCAAACTAATGTCAATATGACTGGTAGAGTGTGTCATTTTACTGTTGTTTTTAGAATTATATTTTGCCTCACCCAAGGCTCTCTGATAGCTCAAGTCAGGCCGTCTATGCAGACTAGCTGAGGTGTCTGGGGAAGTCTTGTGGTCATGGAAAAAATGCAAGCAGAGGATGACCAACCTATTCACTGCTGTCACTCCTTACAAATAATTTCAGGAACTAATGCATCATTACAAGGATGCTGTGGATCTATGCAATGTGTAGGACATATTTAAAAAAAAAAAAAAATAGTTGTTAACTATTTTCATTTAATTTTTAAGGGAAAAATCTATCTCTGAACCAAGAAAAAAAAAAAAAAAAAAAAAAGTCTTACTGTGATAGAGAGTGTGAGCCTTTGGAGCCTTACTTGATGATTTTACCACATAATTTACATTGCAGAACTGTAAAGCTCAGATTTTGGGGTCCATGTGACAAAAACAGTCTTTTGGACACTGTACCTGGGACAAATCATCAGTAAAAGTGAAATATACCACAGGCAGCACAATAGCATGGCAATCTTGTAAAATAAGATCCACCTGCTGCACTTGCATCTAATTAGTCTGTTCATCTACCAGCCACTTATTAATCATGACAAATTAAGGGCACAAGACAAGATACATAAATACAGTCATATATTCTGCTATACAAACCTGGAAAATTAGTTAGGCTTTCAGGAACAAGAGACCTTACTTAGGTTCTTTGTGTACAGAAGTTTGTCTAATTTTTCAGCTTCTGTCTCTACTTCCAGGCATATGTTTATATGTGGTGATTTCTGCTTAAAATATCAGGGTGTTATTCCTTTTCTTTAGAGAGTTCAATAAGTTTAGTGCTCTCTGTCATTTCATAGATTAAAAAAATACCCATGTCACTGCAATTTGCATTTTGTGTTTATCTTCTCTTTCAACATCACAGTTTGAGAAGGATCAAAGCAAAGTTTTACATCATTGTATGAATCCAGAAGAGAGAAAAGATTCTATCAGAATGTATTTCTACCATTGTACCTCTCTGCTGGTGGAAAATTACTACCTTCACAACAACGTCTAAGAATTAAGCCTTTGTTTGGACAGCCATTACAAGTAAAGCTGTGACTCTGGAACAACTTTAAACTAGCAGCATATAGAAATGAGTTTTGTGTTGTCTTCTAAAAACGAACACCTTTTTGTTGTTAAGAAAAAAAATGTTAAAAAATGTAAAATATGGCTTGCAAAAAATATATTCAAAATAAGTATTGAGTTGAAATGCCACTGAATTTTGAAGAGAAAAATGGTAGAAATGGGTAACAGTCATACTTTGAAGACCCTCAGAAAATTGTTATTTTCAGAAGATTCTTATAAAAAAATAAACAATCTAAACAGTGGAGAAAAACAAGGTGCCCTAAACTGATAGTGTATATAAAAGCAAACAAAAAAAACAAATATCAGAAAGGTTTAAAAACAAAGAGGTGACTGCTATTCAGTAGCTCCAGGAAAATCCTCAGATTTAAATAAGGAACTGAAATCCAAGGGCACGAGTCCACTTTAAAAAACAATACTTCCATGAATAATATACATGAACTATTAATGACGGGTCTATAAAAGTAATTAAAAATACAGGCCTATTCAATTTCCTTTTAAAATAAATAAATAAATAAAGATCTGTTTATCTGCTGAAAAATTCAAAGGGTTCCATACATCATAAAAGCTTAGTACCACTGTTGTAGAGAAAGAATGCTTTGGGATTGGTACCTTAACTGCTCATCTGAGAAAGACCTCAGCATAACCCTGACCAGCAACTGCTGGAGGAAAGGATTGATTTCAGATAGATTTCAGCATGATGTTCTCTCTCTCAAACAATTAATACTATTTTTTCATATATATCTTTTCCTGTTTTTTAATCCAGAATACATCCTATTGCTTGATAAGGATAAATCTTGCTGTTCACATTTTAATGCTGTCTAGTATTTAAAGTAAAGTCAGTGAATTTGATAAACCAGAATCAAAGTTTTCTTCCTTCCAGAGATAACAAATGCAAATAAGTGTCAGCTACCCAAAAGGATTCCAAGAGTACAAAGACCTGTGGTGATTTTTATCAGCCCAAAGTCTAGTTATATCAGCTTCAAGAAAAGCAAAAAATCTTGCCATTAGAATGTTCTGGTACTGCCCTGAGTCGGGGAACATTATGGAAAAGGAAGGGCTCTAAACTAAGCCTGCTGAAAATTAGTTGTTTTCTGTCAGAAAGTCTGGATGACTGTTTATGACAATATCCAAGCCCTGACATGTCCCTGAATCAGATTCCTTTTACTATTTTTTTCTTTTCTTTTCTTTTTTCTTTTTTTTCTTTTCTTTTCTTTTCTTTTCTTTTCTTTTCTTTTCTTTTCTTTTCTTTTCTTTTCTTTTCTTTTCTTTTCTTTTCTTTTCTTTTTTCTTTTCTGCTAAACAAGCTTTACATTTAGTTTGCTGATGAGGATTACCTCTGCTTCTTGATGACATGCAGTTTGCAAGATAAACAGTTATTAATACCAATAATCAGAAACATTTATCTATCTTATTTCACTGTGACATTTTCTCTGGGTTAAGTTGTTCCTAAACCTCCATCCTGCCCCTTCCTTCCCATATGGTACTGTTTGTCCTTCAGATAAGGCTGGGGTAATGTTGAACATTCTCTAAAATACTTTATCTTCATTTGAATTTCCTGAAATCAAGACAATAAATGCCTTTCATGATGAAGCCATTAATTACTAATTCAAAAGAGTCTAAAGCAAAATTGTACACCACCCTCTAGTTATTAAAATAATAGGTTTTCCATTAAGATAGATTTTGCCAATTTAAGTATTTACTCAGAAAATTTCCTACAGTTTGCAAATAAAGAATGTATGTACTCCTACAGTGCATTCAAGAACAAATATAGATAGAGCGTTGACATTCCATTTAAAGTGAAAAGCTTGGCAGGCTGGGAAACTTGCTGCTGGAGATTATAAATGGCTGTGACTGGCATTCTAAATTCATTATGATATTTACCACTTTAATTTGAGCATCTTGTGATTTGACTATAGCTATGCATTGTATCATTTAAAATATCAAAAGCATATATAAGCAATTAAGCAATAGGCTGGAACATAAAATAAGCCTTTCATTTGGAAATCTAGGTAGCTCATTTCATCAAAATACAAAGTCTGCCTCCCTTTGCATCTTTCAAAAAGTACGCTGTAATTTACCATCATGTAATTTGTCTGGAAAATTAAAGTAATAAAACCTTAGTTTGTTACTTGTCTAAATGGTAGTTATGAGTACCTCAGTAAGGTGCTGTGAATGATGAAAAAAAAAAAAAAAAAAAAAAAAAAAAAAAAAAAAAAAAAAAAAAAAGTCTTGTAAAGATATGTAGATTGAGTAAAGTGTTAATTATCAGTTACCAATGGATGATTATTATGTATAATAAATATTTTAGATTATACATATGTATATGAAAATAATTGCTACAATGGTAAAAACTAAAAAGCTAGTAGATGCCATTTTCAATTACATAATACAGAGGATAATTGTCACATCTTGTACACAGTGATGTGTTAACTGCTTGTTTTTAGTGGCTGGCAGCATAGAGTCACAGCTGTCTCCATTATCTATAAGATGTACCATTTTATGTGAGCTTCTAAAATCTCTCAGAGGCAAAGCTACTGGATGCAGACAGTACATCACAAACCCAAACCCTTCAAAGTGCTGCATTATTTTTCAGAGGTTTAATAGATTATCCACCAGACTGCAGAGACCTTCCACAAATATATATAAAGCTTATTTTCATTTGGTAATCCATAGTCATGATAACAAACCAGTAGAGTACACAAAAATAAGATTTTGCTCCATAGGCATGTTACAGAATGCCTGCGTGATCCTGACAGAGGACTCTTAAGACAAACACCGCAGTCCCATCATCTTACGGTTTAACATTGTGCTGCTTCTTTGTGATCAAGGTAATTATTATGTACAAATTGTTTTATCAGTATCACTTTATAATATAATAAAGTGAGGTTTCTCTGTTGTTATTGTTCTTTTTTTTTTTTTTTTTTTGTTTGTTTGTTTTTAATGGTGGAATGCTTTGTATATACAAGCTCTCTACAAGCTGCTCAATTAAAAATAAAATAAAATAATCCAAATAACCTGAATTATCTAGAAAACAACAGCAACAACAACAAACCACCAGGTACTTTAAGCAGAGGACTCTTGCATGTAACCCTAAATATTATTAACTCTCATTTTAACATACATTTTCATCCATCAATTTATTACAATTGCATTTAAAATCAAAATTGTCATCACCTGTTTTTCTTCCCCGTACATTGCATCTGATAAATTGTTGTGAAAATATAGGCAAAGTCATACTTTCTTTTGGGAAAAGTTTGTGGGGTCTTTGTTACTATCGTGTCAAACTTGTAATGCTGCAAATAAATAAAACCTAACAGGCCACATATTTGCAACAAGATAGCAAACTTTTCAATAAATGAAACAGAACAGGTTTCATGATTTTTTCAGATTTTTTTTTTCACATATGTTTTTATTGCTGCCGCCTTAAATCCCAAAGAAAGGCAACTGCTAATACCAAGGCATAGCTGCAGACTGATGTGTAGAATAATCTCCCTCTAATAATCTGCTTAGTGAGATGACTAGACTGTGTAGAGGTCATTTAAATTTCTAAAGTAACAAAGACTACAGTTCAGAATAAATATTCTCTCTGTTAGGCAGTTGTAAATCCATGTGTTCTGGAAGTAAGATTTTTTTTGTTGCTGTTTTTATGGGAAGTATGAGAGGAAAAGCTACAAGGTTGAAACTAAGGAAAAATTGTCCCTCAGACATATTATTGGTAGAAAAACAATGTTATTTTAGTAACTTTACTTCTTGAGATGTAAGAATCTTTAGAACTGTTGATTAACAAGTAACGATCAATATTGAAGTTATTTGTTGTGTACAAAATTCATCTTTCTATATAGGAAGAGCATAAAGCCTATGATGACAAGTCTTGCAGATTTCTCAAAGGTTAGTACATATTATCAGCTTATGATTGAAAAAAAAAGATTTAGCTATATATTTTAAAATATTTTCATAACTTCTTCCAAATCAGAACGAAACTTATTTATAGTCAAAATCCTATTGGTTTGGACTACTCAGAAAACAAACCAAAAAAAAAAAAAAAAAAAAAAAAAAAAAGGAAAATAAATATGTCAGACTTATTAGTTTTTTGTTTTGTTTTGTTTTTGTTTTTGTTTTTTGGTGCGATCAAGAGTAAAACAATGTCATTTCTAGGGACATAAATATCCTGCATACTCATCTCTCATACTCAGTCATTTTAAGTGGTATTTGATGACAGAATCTTTAAATACACTGAAATTTCATGACAATAATAGTTTAATTCCCTCATATAGTTTTATAGTCTCTAATTGCTTCCACTAGATAGATGAGGAGGCTGAACAAACTCAGATATAGAAAAATGTGGTAGAAAATGGAGTCTTAACTGGAGAACTAACGCAAATCAGAACTTGGAAAATGAAATTTAATACTTTGTTTTTAATGTTACATTTTTATTTTTATTTTTATTTAACCCTTTGGAACTTTCAAAAGTTTTTCCTTCGTTAAATAACATTAGCAGTCTAGTGATTTTTTTAAATACTATGTTAAAAATTTGAGGGAATGTCAGCTTCTAGAAGGAGTGGGGAAAAAAATGAATATGCCAGTACTGCAATATCTGAATAAAAACATTTTATAGTCTTGTAAAATTCTCACTGATTTTTTTGTTGTTTTTGTTTGTTTGTTTGTTTTCAGACAAGAACAGCTATGTCATCTTTCTCATCCTGATGTCAATCCCTGAAAGAGCCCAGGAGAAATATTTTCCTATCACTGATGCCATGAGCATGGCTTACCAACTCTCTATGAACAGAGAAAGGACCTAGTCTGGGACTCATCCTTCTTATGTGCAAAAAGGAGACCATAGTGAGAAAATATGTGCTGGCTGAGAGCAATTTAGATGTCATTTGGGACAAATCATCCCACATATCATAGCTGTCCAGCCTCCAATCCCTTCTTTCACAGATCTATTTTTCTAATGAGTCCTGTTAATATAAGGCCTTTCAGTCTAATTAATCTTCCTCTAGGACACAAACAGAATTAACAGCCAGAGTAGAAGCCTCACTGTTCTCTTTGCATTTCAAAGCTCTTGGAAAGTTGGTTAGGAGGAATAATCCATGTCTTTCAGGGTGCAATATATACAAAGTAGGCTGGAAATTTTTGAAAACAACATTTTAAGACAGATGAGGGTTATTTCTCATTAAGATGTTAATGAGATGCTTACAAGTATTTGTTATTTTTAACATAATTAACCATATAGCTATTTTTATTCTTTTCAAGCTATTTTTCAATGTACCTTTTTTTTCCTAAGTAGCTCATCATATAATTTGGGATAATGAAACAGTTCAGGCAAAAACACAGAAAAAGCAAAGAAACAAACAAACAAAAAAACCAGTCCCAAGTCCCTCTTAATTATTTTAGAAGAGGGAAAAATAATAATAATAGAAAAGGTTTAAATAAACTTTATACAGATTGCACCATGCATTTCAAGTTGAACAGATCCTGTTGTACAATATTAAGGATTCTGTTCTGAAAAAAAAAAAACTTTTCCTGTATTTATTTCTTTACTCCTTGAAATGAACAGTCACCCACTAAAAACAAAAGCTCCTGCTGAATATGGAGAAATATAACTGGACATATAAAATTCCTGTTGAAGAATGCTAAAGACAAAAGATGGAAAAGCATATTTGGAAAGAAAAAGAAAACTGCAGAAACCTTTGACCCTCACTGTTCTCAAGGTTAGCAGCTGGTGAATAAATACATTATTTGGGGATAAAAAAAAATGCAGTTGGAGTCAGTTTATATTTGGTTTCAGATTTGGATGAGCAGGTGGGGTTGTATCTGATTTTAATAATAGCATTTATTTAGAGGAGATTGAAGGAGGCTTTGAATCAGTGAACCCATTTCTGCTGCTGGAACATGTTTTGGTCTCCTGTGATGTCCTTTTCTCTCCACAGCAACCTAACAGTTTTCTTCCTTTTTTTTTTTCATCTTAACAAATGTTTCAGTCCCATCCAGGTGTCTCTCTTTTCTTGCAGCTTGCACAGATCAAGAGGTGTTCAGTGCCCCATTCTTCCTGAATAATTCAGCTAACAATATCCAAAGCAACTAATAAGTCCATTTGGCCCTGAATTACTGCAGAGTAACTGGTGCAGAAAGCAGCTGAACTAAAAAATTTATTAAAAAGTTGCAGTTTTCACTTAGCTATGAAAAAAGACAGTAAGTTCAACTGCAATATTCAGAAATACCAAGTATTATCAAAGATATTTCAAAGCCCTTTAGTCATAATTAAAAAGTGAAGAGGATATGTTCATGAAAAGACACTAAAAAGAAAATATATACCTCTTCACATGGCTTTCTTATACTCCATTGGCTAGTATAGAAAGGATTCAAATGGTAGTACATATAAATCTGCACCTTCATTTAATCAAATCCAACTACTTCTTAGCAGCCTGCTTAAGAGACAATGAGGAAATTGCCTCTGTCTGTTTCCCAAATGCTTTAAAAAAAAAAAAAAAAAAATCATTAAACCAGCTCAGTTGGCACTTGTAATAGCCTTTAAACTTTTAGATAAGTTATAACCACTAGTAAGAGCCATATTATAAATAGAAAAAAAAAAAAAAAATCAGCAAGAGTAATATCATATTACAAGAAAACAGAGGAATTATAGAGGAATTATAAATATACTTTCCACTTCACAGGACAGGGTGTTCACTTTATTTTATGTTTTATTTTTAATTCATTTGATATTCATCATTGTAAGAACACTACTCTGAATAAACTCTTACAAGTCTATTATGTTCTAACATTTCAAAAAAATATATTAGCTAAACTATGAGCAGAAACTTTACTGGTTAATATATGAAGCTATGATTTCAGGTACATTAACACTTGCAAATGGACATTTCTGTTCTAATTTCTACATAAAAATCATATTTTGATTGTTATTTTTCATTTGGGAAAGCTTTGGCAAAACGGTATTTGAGTTTATGTTGATTCTTATAAAAACTTTACATAGTACAGACATATTTTTGTGTATATATACTCTTTTAAAAATATATATTTTTGTTAACTCTTACTACTACCTGGAAGACAAATTCATTAAAATTAGAAAGATACAATACGCTACTGCAGAGATATAGTTATAAGGAAAAACAGTGGTAAAAGTATTGAGGCAATAATTTTAGACAATGATGTGCATGGAAAGCATGACTTTAAATATCAGAATCAAAGATGATAAGTGCATGACACTCAGAATTCAGCAAAGTTTATGTGTGTTCAATAAGTTATGTGTGTTCAATAAGTTGTCTCCTTTAATTCTTTTTAAATATTCTTAATTTATGTGCATAATAATCAAAATGAAAATTTTGAACTAAAGGATGTCAGGTGCTATGAAATAAATTGATAGTAGTGTTAATCTTGTTCTCTCTTCACTGATTCTTGGTGTGAACAGATCCTCAGAGACTACATGGGTTTTCATATTTAATCTCTGCTCAATACTGTACTTCTTTAAATTTCTTACTGGGCCAGATGGATAGATATGCTCTTATTACTTGTTTGGGGCTGCTGAAATTTGGAAAAAAATATTTTGAATTTGATTTTGAATATTTGTGTTATCCTATACTCTGTTGGCAAGTAATAAGAGTGAAATAATAAAATGTAAGGACTGGAATTTTGAGAAAGTGAGAAAAGTGAAAATAAGAATATATGACAAAACCTTCCTGGTTTGAAATTTCTTTATTACATTGGTTATTTAGTAGCAGTAATGTCTTCAAAAATGTGATTGAGAAACACACTGAATAACATTCACAATAATGTACTGGCTATTTTTTTTTTTTTTCCTGCACTTTAAAATATCTCCATGTTACTTAAATTGGTTATATAGATGGTTACATGATATTTATCAAATGATACAAAAATCATTTATATCAGATGTCAAATATATTATTCGGTGTTGATATATTTTACTGGTCAGACTGTTCCAGTCAAGGCTGGAGTTTGCCATGATGTATTTATCATTAACTACTTCCTATAAGCATATCACAGAGTATCTCCTTTCTCTCACTTGGTTTTCCACATACATTCTCACACACAGGCATATGAACGCCATGATTTCTTTGCCTTTATATAAATATATTTAAGTACTGACAAGTGGAAAAGACATTCAACATTTCTAAACAGATGGTACTTCAGGGTGGGAGTTGCTTAATAGCAGGAAAAAAAAAAAGACATTTTAGCATTGCAGTAAAAATTTTTGAAACACTAAAACAGGGTCTTAAAAAATGGTTGCCTTGGTAAAGCCAAGACATCTGGTCTCCTTAGCCTAATAGTTTTAAAGTAAAATTCCATATAAAAGGAACAAATTATGAAACAGAATCACGTTTTCTTTCAATCTATTGGTTCCAAAAATAAATTATTAAGTGACTTGACATGGAACACATCCCTGTAACTATGCATCCATTTAAAATGCCTCTTCTCTGCCACAGAGAAAATGCTTATATATGGGATAAGTCCTCAAAGTTACAAGAAATCTATCCCAGACTTGAATCAAATGATGGCTAAGGGCAATGGTAAAACTGGTTTCTTCCAAATAGAAACTAAACATTTTAAAATGGATTAAAACGGGACGTTGCACCCACAGACATTCATCACTTATGCTGAGCAGCATTTACTAAGTGGTGTAAGCATCTATCTACCAGCTAGAACACACACAAAAGGATGTTGACCTTGTTTTCCCAAGGTTGCCATGAGGCTAGGAAGTATATCTTCAGCCTCAGGAGTGTGCACAAACTGAGCCCATAGTCTACACCTCTGTGGCAGGATAGATACCTACAACATTCTCCAATTACGTCTGGAGACATAAAGCAAAATGTCTGAAGCACTCCTTAGAAAAAGAGAGGACAAAGTGGTAATAGGGCTTTCTCCTTCCTTTACTTGTTGACCTAGAGACATACAGGAAACTATGTATTTCCATCTCATGGTCTCAGCTGTTAGAAGGGCACTTATACACTGAGGTAAAGTATGACTTAGAATTTAACTTTTGGAGCCTCTCTTCTTTGTGGGAATCCTTTAATATTCATTACATATAGCCTATATGGCTATAGCTGAATAGCTAAATCTATTCCCAAAAAAGAGACCTGACTTCAGTTCTTTCTGCTACCCGTAGCATTCAGTTATCTTGTGTTATATGAAACATTTTCAACATGGCAGTCTGAAATTTCCTATACAGGTCTCAGAGCCCCATAGAGCCCTCACAGATCCGAGAAATAGGACACACTGAATGCAAGTATCCCATGCAGTCAGTGAGCATGTGAGCACAAGGTGAGAGAGATAATATTTCTTTCTTACTGTCTTTGGTCTGCTCACACCTGAGCTGCATTTTGGAGGGGGTATGTGTGTGTCTTTTTTTTTTTTTTTTTTTTTTTTTTTTTGGTTGGCTGGTTGGTTTGTTTTCTCTCATATTTCCCAGTAACAGCTTGGCATTTAGATACCAATCATGCCTGTGCTCTATATTACAAACCTTATCCACACCACATTTCACAAAGGACAATGAAAGTTTAGCAGCAAAGGATATGAAAGTACAGTATTTATGTGCTGTATCAATGTATTAAATCTGAATCTAACTCCTTTCTCTTTGGTTTTACATAACTATACATTTGGTAGAAATTTGACTGTTATACAGCTATTTTCATTTAATTTCATTTTCTTGTACAAAAATTTTGGATAATTCATTTCACTTCAGAAGGGATTCAGTCAGACCTTGCATGTGTAG
Organism: Nettapus auritus; assembly: GCA_011076525.1. Taxonomy (NCBI): domain Eukaryota; kingdom Metazoa; phylum Chordata; class Aves; order Anseriformes; family Anatidae; genus Nettapus; species Nettapus auritus. The sequence continues at coordinate 48,636,302 of CM021765.1, forward strand.
AACTGGAAGTTCCAATTCATCATGGCTTAGTCCTATTAAGAAACTTCAATAGCTACATTGGCTTAAATTAGATTTAAAACATATGAAAGAAATGTGATGAATAAAAATGTGCAATTTTTACAGATAACCTTTATTTGTGGTTCTCAATGCATATGGAGATTTACAGGCTTTTTTAAAAATTGTTTAGAAAATATTAATTCAGCCCACTCCCACATCTTGCTAACTATTGGCCATAATGGTTCTAAACATATTTGATGTTTTTCTTCACTTCTTTGATCAAAGGTAGATGTGTACTTTGCATTGGAATGTTCTCATCTGCACAATTTGTATGCCTAGCAAATATCTTGGTTAATTTCTGCAAATAGAGTCCAAAAAAAGTGATCTGAAAAGCAAATAGAAGCATGATGGATGGATAGGTCATGTTCCTTAATGCACAACACATGTTCATTTTGTGCCCAGTCAGGGGTTTTTTTGTTTGTTTGTTTTTTAAATATTGTGTATATTCCTCTTTTTCAGAAGAGTTGAGATAAACTCCAACTATGTGAGAAAAATTTTGTACTTGTAATTCATGTGACAGTCTGATTTCAAGAACATTCCTAAATTCCATTATGTATGATATGATGATATAGGAATATTGAATAAATTTATAACTAAAATGAACATAATTATGAATTCAAAGCAGTTGAATCATGCTTTAATACTACAGAAACATTTTATGGAAACTATATTTCACATTAAGTATTGTTTTTTCTTGTTTTATTCTTGTTTTCATTGAAGTAATTTCTGGAGTTTTGTCATTCATTTCAATGACACAAGACAGTCTCAGGTCAAGTTCATATTCAAAATATAACCCAAAGAACAGCAATAGGTGATTACTTAGGAAATAAGAAGGAAAAAATTAATCCTGTCAAATATATTGAAGGTATTTTGTAGTAATTTCATCAATAACCATAGTCAAAATATTTGCCCACTTCCTCCCAGTAGCTTGATCCTTCCTTTTCTAGTTTCAAGTGAGAGAATAGATATTTAAGTCTTTCCTTCTACTCCTCCCCAACACCTTTCTGCCTACTAGCTAGATTAGTTTTCCTGGCAGGTATTCTGCATTAGAGCTATACACACAGATTTCACCATAAAATGTGTGCCTGGGCCTGGGCAAAAAACTTTACATGTTTTGTCAGATTAAGATGTCTGTACTGCTATTTCTATGGTCTGTGAAATATGCTGAACAGATATTAACTATGCGTATGGTTTTTCAAAGTGTTTTAAGATGATTTAATTTCATGGGCATAAAATCTTTGAAAAGCACTGAACATTTTGTATAATTTTGCTCTCTTCAGAATGTACCAAAAAGATTTTCCCTTTGCAGTTACAGATTCTATGTGCCCTACATAAAAAAAAGGAGGAAGGGAAGCACCCACAAGAAAGTGTTATGATAATTCTGCCTTTTGTAGCACTGCCTAAAACTCACAGTGCCTTCTGAAAGTTTGGTTTCATTTTTGTCTTTGAAATAAAACAAACACTGTTTTCATCACAAACTTTACTGTCAAATACATCTCAGATATTTTCAGTTTGTCTACAGCTTCACACAAAAATGAAACAGTGAAACAGCAGCCTGTTGTGTGAAAAGAGAATGAGCTTAAAGAATTTCTATAGGTTGGTGGAAGCATGACAACCTTTTTCCACTGCTTGATTGCACTGCACAACTTTATTACATCTCATGAGTTACCCCAGAACTGTGTTTAATCACAAAATCAAGTGAGAACTATGAAGTCTTAGCAACCTTAAAAAGTGACTCCAGCTGTCATTCCAAGTCCATCACTTTGCAAATTTTTTGGCACAGCATTCACTCCACCTCTAAGATATGCAAGAGATATTGGTTAATTCACTCCTCCCTACAGTATTCCTGGCCATTGGACTGAAACAGAATCAGAGAGCAAGAACTCACTGGAGAACAACAATTTCATTCCTGGGCCCTTAGGGAAAGCTTGTTGCTTTATTGACAAGTAGGTCTCAATGACTGTTGCCTGCTGGTCACTGGCAAAAAGGAAGCATTCTCCTACAGACTGTCACACTCAACATAAAAACTTTATGATTGCTGCAAAACCTGATGGCTCCAGCAAGCACCTCTAAAGGGGTTCTGAATGTGGCCATTGATTCCAGTACTTGTCCTTGAGTCTTCTTCCAGAACTCAAACTTTTCACATAAGTAGTTTCTAAGGTATTATTAATGTCAGTTGAAGGTGATACCTTCACAACCCTTCAGAAGTGTAGTTCCACTGAAACTTTTTCATGTCACGCATAAGAAAGATTATCTCTAGTCAGCTGTGCTCCCATAGTGAGATTTGGGTAGAAGGACCAGCAGTATTCCAAAAATACCTGTAGAATATATTCTTCCATCAGCCCAAAGCTTTAACACAAAACTCTAATGAGCATGCTAATAGGAAAACATTCTTGTTGCAGGCAGCTTCTGAACAGATGTGACTGTTTAAAAAAGCTTCATGAATGATTGACTGGGAGCTCCCAGATTTCTAGTCAGCCATCAAGCCCTTGTAAAGTGGCCTAGCAAACTGGCTTATCTTTGTAGCTATGACTCTTATGAGGCAAATCATTCAGTTTTCATTAATTAAACATTTCAAAGGTAACTTCAAAGAGGTATGCTGGGGTTGATTCTAAATTTTAATGTACCTCATGATAGATTGCAACAAAATTAAAACCTGTCTGAAGGAGAAAACCAAATTAGATTTCACAAACACTCATAACAGCAACAAATACAATAGCAGTGTCAGATCTCAATATCCTTTATTGTAGGATCCTGCAAACATTTTATAAGCATTAAACATACACAAACACTTGTGTACAAGACCAGGCAGAGACTATCGGGGACAGCTAGCTCACCTGAGGTTTTGAAAACCCAGGTGTGAGTCCTCAGTCTCAGTCAGGCAGACTGCCATGAAAGGTGGATTACAGCTATTCTCATGCCATGGAAAGATTCCTCAGCTACCCAGCTGGTCCATGATAAAGTAAACTTTCATGACTCCCAGTTATGTGTTTGTAGATGAATGATACTGTGACTAATTTGGTGGCATAATATAAAACACATCAAAATGAATACACTCCCTAGACTTTTTTATAGTGTCAGTGACTTGGGCCAGGCTAGATAGAATGGATCCCAAATGGTGTTCTGGCAAGAAGATAGTTATTTCCAGATGGATCATTTATACCATTTTAATTTCTCTAACTAAACTGCATTTCTGATAAATGAGTGTGCTGTGGATATTTACAGCTGCAGAGATCAATAGGCCATTTAACAGGGTATAGTGGAAAGTTACCTCAGTATATTAAAGTACATACAAGTATAGAAAAAGTAATACTTCTCTGACTTTACCCATATAAATGCCTCATTCAAAAGTAAAAAGCAAAAGGAATAATGAAATTTAGAAATTCATAGAATATATTAAAAATTACTTAGGAACCAATGTATATCCTGATTTAAAAATTTCTACAGTGTATCCAGGAGGATGCACATAAAAATTAATCCCTCCCCAAAACAAGGTTTATGAATAACATCCATTTAATATGACAGTTTAAAATTTCTATAATCTCATCTTCCTCCTTAATTGCATTAGTTATATCTACTCACCTGATACCCAGAGAAAACTGTATATTTTGTTGGTGTGAACTGTTGATGTGAAGGGGTGATGACAAGTATTTGTCACAAATTTGGCACAAATATTTGTGCCTTAGTTATGTGTCTTCACTGACCCTCTGGGTTTGTTTGCAAAGGAAGGGGAAGAAGGCTTTTACAATTTCCATTTTATTGCAATAAAGTATGCAGATTCATTGCATTCTTCAACCATTTATTAAGGCTAACTATTGTGACAGTTCTATGCAGCAATTACTAGAGTAAATAATGGACATAGGCACCTAGAATTTAAGCCATTCAGTATGTTTGGTTTTTGTTTGTTTGGCTGGTTGTTTTTTAGGTTTTCCTATGCAAAACCTGAAACCATGTGGAAGGTTTGTGCTGGTACTGAAAAGAGAGGGGAACCATGAAGTCATGTGTGCTCTGCATGTAGACAAACCGAAAACATGCTCAAGTGCATTGGTCCTTAGTCCAGCCCCTCTTTCTGTAGAGCAGTCTAGCCACGAGATGGAAGGCAAGATTAAATGGCTTTATTGCAGCAAGTAACAGGAGATACGTGAGATCTTTTGTGGCTTGCAGCTCTCATGATAGATAAGTGGAAGAAAAGGAGAGAGAAAAAAGTGCTTGGAGCATGGAGACAGGTGTAGACAGGTCATAGTTCAGGTGGGTTTTCATTGTCTTGGTCTCAAATATTCCATTTTAAGATTTATATATTCTTTTTCTTTTTCTTTCTCTCTTTCTTTCTTTCTTTCTTTCTTTCTTTCTTTCTTTCTTTCTTTCT
>CM021765.1:48640734-48731889 GCA_011076525.1 Nettapus auritus
TCTTTCTTTCTTTCTTTCTTTCTTTCTTTCTTTCTTTCTTTCTTTCTTTTATTTTTCAATAGAGATTTAAGCATTTTTGTATTTAGGTTGCATTTCTACTGAAACTTTTCAAGTTTATTTTGATAGATTGAAAAAACTGTAGTGCTCTTGAGTAGAAATGTTTGGTATTTGGCTGATCAGTTCTCATATTTCCCTTAGAGTAACTACTTAAAATGAGTCATGTAGCTCACTTGCTCACCTTAGTACTTGTCACAGACTAATATATTACTGTTTTCTACATTTAAATGCAGTTATGTCCAGATCATCTGAATTGTCTGATGACCTTTCTAATACTCAGTAACCTCTTAATGCTGAGAGTGGGGCCATACTGTTGCACTTTGTATTAGGAATGAAGTGAAATGTTTTTGTTCTTTTAGGGGTAGTCTAGCACAAACTTCATTCACAAAAAAAAAAAAATTTGCATTCACATGCAAAAAATTGAGGTCGGAAGCAGAGAGGCAGGTTTGTAGACTCACAGATAAATGGACCTGTCAGGCTAGAAAGACACATTCATCTAAGGTATATCTGTTTCTTCTGGCTTGTGCTGTTTTAGCTGTAATGGTAAAACAAGAATAAATATCTTGAGGGTAGAAGAGATCTCTTTTATAATAGGTTATGTGTTATCTCCTGACAATATATGGATGATTCTTCTTTGGGCTAGAAAAAGAGAAACAAACATCAAATTATGCTCTGTTGGAGGTCATTCTTTACTAGCACTGTGGCAGCTCCTCAGGGGGCCAGACCCCTTCCCAGGCAGCAGCATTGGCATCCCCAAATCTCATCTCATTAACAACATTCAAGGTTAGCTGATGTCATTCAAGTTACCCAAAATGATTGAGACCATCTGTCCTGTATCTATGACATCACCATATTTTGGGGATGAAGTGTCCTGTGACAAATTTTGATCCAGTGATGAGCAAAACAATGACTTAAATAGTGTGCTTGCAGATAAAATGAACTGGTAAAAAAATATTTTGATATGAACCAAAGTGAATTTTCCTCCAGTTTTCTTTAGAAGTATGCCAAGTATACCAAAAACTCACTTTGAAAATTTAAAAAAAAAAAAGTATTCATTTCATCTGCATTTACAAAACATTTGTTGACAGAATAATCAAGCTTTTTTTTTTTTTTTTCTGAAAAAATTAAAAAATTTTATTTTAATGCAAAATACAATTAAAAAAAAAAAAAAAAGTTTGAACAGGAAAACAAAAATGTTTCATCAGAAATCATGACTAAGGCCTGTAATTTCCATATGGTAAATCATTACCTTAAGATATAGATTATTGGGACCAACTTTAAAAAGTCACTTTATACAAATATAGGGAGTCAGAGCTGGTATAATAGTGTTCTTGTACATATTAATCATTTTTTTATTACCAATGTCAACATATTAAATAAACATCAAATTTCTGCCATGTGACTGCAAAATTTGTCATGTTTTTACTCAAGTATAAGGGCAGAATGATTGGCTGCAGAATGTAAATTGTAATAAATTATTGTGCTTCCAATTTCCTTTACCACTCAAATATTTTAGCCATTTTTCATTGGGTTGTTTCCATTCTGAAGTGCTTCCCTTGTATTTGAGTATTCATTTTCAAATACTCTTCAAGAGGCTCTGGGGGAGATGCTTCAGAAGATATTCTTGCCCAGGGAATATCCCACACAGCACAACTCCCAATTGCTTTTTCCCTCCAGGGGCAATCTCAGCCTCTGCCTTGAAGAAAGTCTCCTCCTCTTGGGACCCTAAGATGAGTCTCCAGCCACTGCAGAAGTACTTGAAGATAGTTGATGTTTGAGTTTCAACTGTACTCTGGCACTAATATGCATTTATCTCCTTCACTTAGCTGTGACTTTTCACAACATTTGCAGGAACTTAACACATTTTAGAGTAACATCTTCCTACATGAAATATGCGAGTTGTTTAGAAATAACAGGCTGAGACTGAGAGCCGGCCACCCAGCAGGACTGAATAAACTGTATTTCCTTAAGCACCTAGGTTTAAATCAAGATTATGGAACTTCAAGAGATCATCTAGTTCATATCAAATATGTTCTTACTATTATAAGGAATTTACATGGACAAGGTGAGGCTCAACTATCTCTGCCTTTCCAAGTACATTAATATTCAAGAAGTTATGAACCTCTCCGGGCAGAGGTTCATGCCTGAAACAGTGCCATTTACCTTCTCAGTCCACATATGCAATCTGGACCAGGTAATTTCTCTTTATAAGTGTATAAATCCGGTATTCTGTAGTTTCCACACTACTTCACAATGTAACGAAAGTTGTAAAAATATGGCACGTTGCTATATTGGATTCCAGAAAGAATTTTCTTGGGAAATACTGCATCAGCAAATTTACTGAGGATAATAACGTGTTATACTGCTTTCTCAATAACTTCTCAGCATAGACTCATTAGCTTGATTCCTTGATGGAGCATTCATAAAGAAGAAAAATATTTTTATATAGGAATCTTCCTGGTGAAAATGACCTATTGTACTCTGTTATATTAACTGTAAGTAATACAAACACACCTTTTACACGTCAAAAATCTCTATCACATTTCCCAAAAATAACACCAGAAGCCTGTAGTCTTATTTCATATTTTCTTTCAGCTTTACTATCCCCGGAAAAGCATGCCACATTTCCTATTTATTTCTCCATAAATTTATAAACTGAATTTGTCAATGCATAGGAGTGAAGAATAGGTTCTCATTTTCCAAAATTTATCCATCTTGAATTAAACCTAAATTTTCCACTTCTGTCATCTAAGTCTTGTCTCAAAATTGAGAAATGCTGACTTTGAAAATTAACCTTGAATTGGTCTTTTTGTAAAAAGAATTTTTTAAATATTATTTATTTATAACTTTAAGTCAAAATTCTCTTTAAATTTTAAGATGAAAAATGTTTCTAAATGGAAAATAAAAATATGCTCTCAGAGTTAAGCCTGTGTTATATTTCATTTTCAACCAAATCAATATTTATTTTGAAATAGATTTGGTCAAAGAAAAAATATCTAAATGATAATAACTATTAATCACATTTTAAAGAAGAAAGGATATTCACCTGTTTGAATAATATGTTGAATTATATTTACTTGTTAAGGAAACCTTATGAAAACATCTACATCTCTAAATGCCTTTAAAGGTTTGTTGTGATTAATTATGCAACTCCATATCTTGGGGAATAACACACAACTGTTGTGAAATTTGGAATAATTTACAACCACTGACAATAGTGTGACATTAATTCTCCATGAGAAATTGTTAAGCCATGTAATTACTTTAAAATCTCTTATATCGTATTTTAGTCTCTAATAGTAAAAGAGAGAATGATGTCACATATTCAACCTAACAAGTTCGAACTTCAGTTTAGGAAAATTTTTCATCCCTATTTTCTTCAGTGGGATTTAAGCAGAATGGTAATTGCTGTCTAAATCTTTCCCACATGATTCTAGGCACTGAACAAAAGCCAGAGGTAAAGCCTACTCAGTGCTTCTTAGCATGAGTGTAGGTAAAACTGAATGCTGGTGTCCCAAAGAAATCTATAAAATTAGTCAGCCCTTGGGACACAAGCTTATTGGGTTAGTTTTCTCAAGAGGATGGAGGCAGAGGCTACTGTTTCTGTTGAGTCCCCTGACTTACTTGGTGATGGCCACAGAGCGACCTGACCATCAAAGGAAGTAACAACAAATGCCACTCTCCAAAGATCTGGAATAGGCAAATCAGCTCCTGAAGGGTTTTAACTTCTATTTTCACCTAAGCATAAAGCTTACAATTGAGTAAAGCATAGAATGATGTAAAACAAAGAAGAAATTAAAAAGAATAAGAGATGCAGGTGGTGGTGTTAGCTATCATTCTGCTTATGGACTGTAGAAGACTTGAATTAATTGAAAAATTAGTGAGAGCTTTGGCAGTGATTTCAAATGGAGATAAAGTTTCACCGAAGAGCTTGCAATATGTTTCAGTATGCACTCGGTGAGAGAATATGTTGTGGTACAATTGCCTAAAGTAACTAGGAAAATAAAACTAACATTCACATTTTAAAGAAAATGTACAGCACTGAAGAGGCTTTCAGGGTATCTGCATTACCTAAGCATTCCCTAGGCTTCCAACCTTAGATGTTATTGCGCTGGGGGGACCTGGTGTGCTGGCTCTAAGGAACAGCACAGAACATAGAGTGGAGTGGAGACACCACGGCTAGGCTCTGTGATGAGGGGGGGACTCGATTGTTACTGATAAGGGGGGGGGGATAATTTATCATATATACATGTCACACTGCTCCACTCTTCAGTTGCATGAAGACAGTGAGGTTGAAGGAATTTGTATTTACATTTTACTTCATGCACATTACCTTTTCCACATGGGGCAGAATGAAATTTTATGAACCTACAAAGCCAACTTTGATAGTGCCCAAAACTCCATTCCAATCACAATCTCTTACAATCTTTTCCTCTTTTTTTTAGTTCAGAATAGTAATGGAAGAAATATTTATTTGCACCAGACTACCCAAGGAAGTCTTTGTCCACTAACAGAGGCTTAGAATAAACATTTCAAGACTGAAATCCATTTCTCTGTAAACAGAGACGACATGGCTAACATTTGCTGAAAAAAAATAAGCAGAGATTATCATCTCATAGTGGCAGGAGACTGAGAAAGAGCTGAAATAATAATTTTTATTTTTATTTTTTTACACCAAAAGTTGTTTCTCTCTTCTAGTAAGTTTTGGCAATCATGCTCTCTATGCTTAAATGCAGCTACTTGTTTAGCTTTTTCACTGTTGTTTTTGTAAATGAACAACCATTGTAGTTTAGACTGAGTGCAAACACAGTTACCAGAACCCAGGCATTTATATATATGTTCAGGAAGAAATTAGAGTTTTCTGCTCCTTTCATCTGTGAGAATATAAATTTAAATTATAATCGCTATCTCTACCAGCATTGCATATTTTGGTTTTTCATATTTAGAGCTGGTGGTACTGAAAAATAACTTCATAACCTCCATTCATTCTTTGTTGAAACAAATCTACCATATCTGTAATGTGTAAGTTGAATTCTAAAAATGTAAATCTCCATATTTTCTGTATGCTTCCATGGGTCTTGTTTTAAGAAACAGGTAGCTGTTGGTTTGTTTGTTTGTTCTCAGTAAGACAAATATGATACTTAAATATATACATATTTATATATGCGGTCCACATAAAACATTGGAAAATTCCAATTTAAACTGAAGGGGAAAAATAGTCAAAGGAGGCAGAGAAAGATGAATGCTCACAAGACACAGCTGTACTGTAATCCACACATGTGCAGAATTGCCATTTTTATTAGCAATTTCAAGGATATGGGCAATACATCTGATCAACGCATAATATAAAAATGTAACACACTCCAATAGAGTATAATGTTCCTTTTCTACAGGAGTAGAATCTGTACTCCTTTAGTGTGGTAGATCCTGCTTTTCTGGGAAGACAAAGCTGACTTGAGAGTTGACTGATGGAAATTTTTTCCACATATGAAAACCCAGCTATGAGATCTTTCTTTATTCCCTGAATGTGGCTGATTTCCAAACAATTCTCCAAGCATGTGTTTCAGTTTGCTCCTGTGACATCCACTGTCTGGCTGCAGATGCAGAGGATCAGCTCATTCCTGCCTCCCCAAACTCCCTCAGCAACAGGATTCCCCTGGGAAACTGCTGACAGAAAACCACGTGTTTAAATGCACTTGCCACCTCTCCTCCCCTTCTCTTTTCAACCCTTGGCTTAAGCGAAGTAGTACAGCAGGTCCAGGACAGGAAGCATTGGCTCTAGGAGGCTTTACAACAGTACAGCTTCCCAACACACAGGGAGGAATCCCATGGGACAATATCCAGCTGCTCTATACTCAATGCAATACATAATAGATTACCATGTGCTAAAAGAAAGCAAACTGAATTCAGAGAATTGGAGGATTCAACCCTATATTTTCCACTAGTAATAATGAGAGTAACATAATATAGCCATCATTGTTATGCTTCTTTATTACCCCTGTCTTTTCATTTTTGTCACATTGATCAAAAAGGTAAATGAAATGATGGGCTTAATGCTCTAATTACTGTTCTTCCTTCTACTCCAATTTGTCAGCAGTAACCCTCATGTGTGACAGGAAGGAAGTCTTTTTAGCTTTTTAATCCTTTCCTAATTCTTCAAGCAAATGGCCTTGTGTTTCCTCAACGTTCTTCATCTACTGCATAAAGTTCCTTCTTCCCCACTGAAAATTCAGTATCCCATCAAGAGAAAAAACACATGTTGAGTTCACCCATGTCAAGCTCTCCAATTTATTTGTATTTACTTTGCAAAAAAGTGAAGCATTGAAATCAAACCTGTGCAAGCCCACAGCTGTCAGCAGGCAGCAGCTGTCAGCAGACCATAAACAATCACTCTTCAGTGAGTCACAAATTGCAGCTGAAGAAACTTGCTGCTTTTTTTTTTTTTTTTTTTTTTTTTTTTTCCCTCTCCTTCCTGCCAAAGATTACACAGAAAAAAACCTTCCCCATCAAAAAGCAAACAATGAGTTTGACTTTTCAAAAGGGGTTGGCATTTCATCCTCATCTTCTTTGCTGATATAAAAACAGATTTGATTTTCTCCTGCTGCTTCTGAGACTGGCCTTTCACTGCAACTTTATGGCATTAAAAGCTACAAGTGGATCACTGCTAGTTCTGCAACGCGTTACCTCACTGCTTGTAGTGCAAGTAGTTTTATGTTTGGATGAAGCAGTGCTCCAAGCCTGGCCAGATTCTGGTGTGGATGCTCTGAAGCCATGCTGTTGACAATACTGAGTCCAGGAGAGTAGACCTTGCTGTGTGGAGCAGAGGACTCTCTCCAGCTTAGCTCCATGTGGGTGCAGCTGGGAGAGCTAGAGCTGAATCACAGGTGGGATTGCAGACTCTGCACCCATCCATGTGAATATGAAACACTGCAAGCTCTCTGTGGGATTAACAACCTGCACTGCTGCAAACACAAACATATCATGTTTATTATAACTCTTTGCAATTTAATATTATATTATGTTAAGCTCCAAAGGCCCTATTTAAAGCTACAGTCCTGTATTGGGTGCCACAAAAGCATGCAGACACAAGATGGACTGACATAGTACACAGATCAAAATGCAAGCATATAACACTGTCCTAAACATAAACAGGTGAAGTAGCACTAGCATTTGAACTAATGGGGACCAGAGCTTCATTGAGTATAATTTTAGTAACAAGTGAGCATGTGTAAGAAACACCATAGAATAAAGCACAGAGCAGGAACTTAGCCCATGCTTGAACATGCACTGAAGAAATCACATACTGAGATAAACATAAAGACCTTTTGAATGAAATGGACTTAAAGTTGAAGCAAAGAAGTTCTGTGCCATTGTTTGATTCTTGTTGCACTGAGGAAACTGAGATTTCATATATTGCTTGTGAATAGCTGTGATTGCTCCTAAGCTGCTTGAAACATAATCAATTTATCTTTTATGTGGAAGCAGCACAAAAAGCCCTGAAGCATGGTGAGGTGCTTGGGTCAGAAAAAAAATCTCATCATATAAAAGGCATAACTTTCCCTGAAAGAGTTAAAGTGATGATATAAATACTAAGAGGTTTGATGTCTCACTCTTGCCAGAGAATGTCTTTCTGGACCTATTACTAGGGGGTTTGTGAAAAATATGAGTAAGTCTCTATGGAAAGCCCTAATGCTTTCTTTTCCCTTGTAAACCCCTCTCCCTGATTTAAGTCTTGTGCAACAAACCATAGAAGTAGAGAATGAAAGCTAAGACTGCAGGGCTGCTGAGAATGGTTTAAATGCTGTCTTTTTCTGAATGTGCTATTCCTAGTAAGTAGGAAATACAAAATGGGGATGTACATGAGGAAATAGAAGTTTTTGTCTCAAACAAAATATCCAGCAAATATTCAGGCACAAAATAGTTGAGGCTCAGGGGAGACCGTATTGCTCTCTACATGTATCTGAAAGAAAGGACAAGAGGGAATGGGCTCAAGTTGTGCTCAAGTTGTGGGAGAGGTTCAGGCTGGAAATGAGGAGACATTTATTCTCAGAAGGAGCAGTCAGGCATTGGGACGGGTTGCCCAGGGAGGCGGTGGAGTCACTGTCCCTGGGGTGTTCAAGGAAAGGTTGGATGTGGTGCTTAGGGACATGGTTTAGTGGGTGACATTGGTGATAGGGGGACGGTTGGACCAGATGATCTTGGAGGTCTTTTCCAACCTTACTGATTCTATAATTCTATGAAATATATTGTTAGGAGTGTTAACTATGCTTTACATTTGAACATTAATTTCTATCCATCTAGATTCCTTTTTGTGATTGATACTGCACAAAAAACACTTAACAAAATTGTATATTTGCATAATATTGACATTAACATCCTTTTCTGATATTTTATTAATAATAGTACATTACTTCAATGTTACATAAGAAAAACATGGTGGATGTTACATAAGAAAAACATGTTGGAAAATCAAACTGCTTTTCTGTTTTGCTGGTTCATTAGAATACTGCTGTATCTTCCTTTCTACTCATGAAATTTGTATAAAGCATTCTCCCTCAACTGTTTTCTAGTAAACTGTTTAGGGGTAGGTGACTGCAAAACAAATTTGGATCATGGTAAAGAAAGCAACATCAAAGAAACAAGTGAAAATGTTAAAAGTATTTGGCCCCTGGTACTAGCAATCTAAACAAGTGAGGAATACAGACAAAACATCAAGAAACAGTCATGACACTGTTTTACACAAAAGCATACTGTGGCTTCTCTTGCAGTATGGTATTACATAATATCTTGAAGGATTTCTGAGAACAAAATCTTGTACATATGGTTTAGTAGTGGCCTTTACGCTTCCCTGGGAAATGGTGTTCTTTATGCATTAACTCATTCACAGATGAAAGGCAGACCCTGTAACATCATCGTGTTCAAGACAGAATGCTCTATACTGATATTTTTCTCTCACCATAGACTAGCACAGTCAATTTCCCAGCACAGCCATACTCTGATAAACAGGAGAAAAGTAGTTTGTCTTACTTGTCAAAATAGGCTCTTTGGCTGAGCTTTCTTCCCTGCTGCTGCCTTGACAGTGGCTTTGTACACTGATGTGCAGCTCTTAAAGAACATGGTGCTGTGCCCCCGTTGCTCCTCAGCAATCATTTCAGTGAGCATGACATCTACACAATTGCCTCTGATCTAAATTCAATTTCTTTCCCTAATCTCCTATTTCTCTTTAACAGTATCTGTTCAAAGAAAGAATCTTGCTGGTTGGTAGAAGACAAATATGCTTCCTCTTTTTGCTTCCCTGTCCTTTATTCCTTCAAAATGGAATACAGTGTCAGAAATTTCATTTAATTCAAAATTTCTCAAATAATCTCAGCTATAAAAAGAGAAACACAGGGTCATGAAAATCAATTCAGGTTTTGCTGCTGACTTCAATAAGACCAGGATTTGAACTACTGACTTCATTTTTTCCTTTTTTTTCTGCATTTCCTTGGGATAAAATATAAGTTCTCTTCATCATGAAAATTCATATTTCATGATCATTCATTTCTATATTCATAAACTAGTCACTGAGAAATGTAAAATACTAACCTTAACAGTTAGCAGATAATACTTCATCAGTTCTTTGCCAATCCCACTTTCTCAAATACTTTTATGTACAGTTTGGACTGAAAAAGGAAGAGTTAATTTTGTAACACTCATGCTGCCAAGAGCTCAGAGACAGAAGTTGAGAACTCATCTTTCTTATTCTTATCATTATTGAAAGTCTCCTGTGCACTTTCATTCCAAGCTCTTGATAACTTTCATTAAAATTGTGGGGTTTTTTTGTTGTTGTTTGGTTTTGTGTTTTTGTTGTTGGTGGTGGTGGTTTTGTTTTTGAGTATTATATGTTCTGGGAATAAATGTCCTAAATAGGTAGAATCAGAAAGTGAAATTCACCAGTGCAAAATGAGCAAATTAAGTACTTTGATTTTTGTTGAGAAAATATGATCTGCATGGGAGGCTCAAAATGAAGATTTTAATTTTAATACAAAAGAAACGGAAAACCCACCAGTGCTGGCTCACACTCTTTCTCTATATCATCTTATTCACCAGAGTGATCCATATTGCTTATATAAGTATGGTCACATAGACACTGTCACTATGATTTATTTTATAACACATATTGTGGAGTGGATATTACAAGAGTTTAAAAACAGATTTGTTTACATCACATCCATCTCTCTAGTTTGGAATGTAGGCATTCCCTAAACTAACATTACATTTTCCAGGTGACTTTTTTCATTGTATATTAATACAAAAGTCCAAGACTTTGACTACTGACACAACTGCCATATAGGCCTTCTAAGCGGTTTGTTACATACATGCAAACTTGATTAACTCTAATAAACTTAGGCTGCAAAAGTGCATTGCGATGTTATTCCCTTAATGTTTCTTTTGGCAATTGTTAGTTGATTTAATCTAATTCAGTAAGCATCCATTAAAATGTAATGTTCTGAACAAAGAGACAGCAATTGTACCAGCAGGCAATGCTGCATCTTTGCATTAAGTTTTTATATCATTTTATACAATATTCTGTATAGTCTTTAATGAAATCAAAGACCTGCAGGAAAGTGAGGGTGTTGCAGGCTATTTGTGTGTTAGTTATCATGAAGGACACCAAGAAGAAAGCAAAAGTAAAAACATCTGTGTACCATGGTTGTTACTTCCACTGTCCAAAGAAATCACTTGCAGCTCCTAAATGGTGCAAGGACTTTTTCCAGAGAGAGAATATTCTGGTTATGTGAGTGAGCCTGGACTCTGCAAGTGCTTGGCAGGCTGTGAGCTTTTGCTGCCTATTAATGGGTGAATGTAGGAGAAAGCAGCAATGCCTAGGAGTCGTTTTGGATGACCTTTTATCAACAAATCCCCCAGACACATAGTGACTCTGCTAGGCAGTTACCCAAACATTCTGCCAAGTGAAGACCAGCCCTACTGAAACCCCAGGAGGAATGGTAATAGGGAGATGTCAACAAATGTGTCAATGTGTATGCTTTATGTGCATTGAGAATATTACAGGTAAGGGTTTTCCCTGCCTTGCTCCCAGAAGGTGTCTTAAATATAGCAGACACCATGTTTGACTCTGAACCTGGTGGTGTTGAGAGGGAGCCAACATCCAAGGACAGTGCAGAGAGAGCACTGGAAAAGCCAATCTATGAACAGTTTTCTGGGAAAGTGGAGAAAATAAGCTGGAGACATCATCAAAGCAGCTCATAATCAGAAGCATGAGCATGAGAGTACTGGGGTTTTATTGAAGAAATCATTGTAATTCCAACACTAAGGAGTATGATTTAAGAAGTGATAGTCAATGAAATGGGTAAGAGAATCATTGACAAGTTGTTTTTTGACTGGAACCTCAGGAAAGGCCTATAGTCACAAAGTTAATGATAACACAGCTAAGAACCTTAATATTCTTTTTTTATTATTTGTTTGTTTTTAATGCAGTATAGACTTTGAGCCTCACTGTCCCTCTTTGTATCGAGTAGATGTAAAAACTTCCATCTGCTTCTTCTCCTAGCCACACCACAATGTCTTCTGGCTGTGGTGGTTTTACTCGGGTGGGCGGCCGAGTTCCACCACAACCGCTCTCTCACTCCCCCTCCTCAAAGAGGAGCGAAGAGAAAATACGATGAAAGGGGCTCAAGGGTTGAGATAAGGACTAGGAGATCGCGCAATAATTATCGTGACGGGCAAAACAGACTCAGCATAGAGAGAAAGTAAGATTTATTGCTTATTACTAACAAGCTAGAGAAGTGAGAAACAAAGGAAAGAAACCAAAAGCACCTTCCCCCCCCCATCCACCCTCTTCCACCTCCTCCCCCCGAGCGGCGCAGGGTAATGGGGGAATGGGGGTTATGGTCAGTCTATAGCGCTTCTCTGCCACTCCTTCTCGGTCACTCTTGTCCCCTGTGCTGTGGGGTCCCACCCACGGGATGCAGTCCTTGCCGAACTGATCCAACGTGGGCTGTCCACAGGCAGCAGCTCTTCAAGAACTGCTCCATATATGGGTCCGTACCACAGGGTCCATCCCTTTGGAGCAAACTGCTCCAACCTGGGTCCCCCACGGGCAGCAGCTCCTGCCGGGTCACCCGCTCCTGCGTGGTCTCCTCTCCACGGGCTGCAGGTCTGGCCCAGAATCTGCTCCGGCAGGGGTCTTCAACAGGCCGCAGTCTCCTTCGGGGCACAGGCTCCACCGTGGTCTCCTCCACGGGCTGCAGCGTGGAACCCTGCTCCACCGTGGTACTCCATGGACTGCAGGGGGACATCCTGCTTCACCATTGTTCTCACCACAGGCCGCAGGGGACTTCTGCTCCAGCACCTGGAGCACCTCTCCCCCTCCTTCTTCACTGACCTTGGCGCCTGCAAGGCTGTTTCTCACTCCTCTCACCCTCCCAGCTGCTGAGTGGTGCAGCGTTTTTTTCCCGGTCTTAAATATGCTCTCACAGAGGTGCAAAACAACATCGCTTATTGGCTCAGCTCTGGTCAGCAGTGGGGCCCTTACCAAACATGGGGCAGCTTCTAGATCCTTCTCACAGAAGCCACCCCTATGGCCCCCCTCCTACCAAAACCTTGCCATGTAAACCCACTACACTGGCTGCCTTCACATTTGCTCTTTCCCAAGCCACGTTTCCCATGCCTCTTGTTTAATTTTACTGAAACTTTCTCCGCAAGGGTTTCCATCTGCCTACTATTTCCTCTCTTCACTCTCTTTTCCTTTCCCTGAGAGCACGTCTCAGAAAGAACAGCAAAATAAAATGAATAAATATAAACCAACCTACAAAATAACTCAGTTTACTTCTCTGTTCATAAAACTGACAACGTTTTGAAATTTGACACCCTGAGACCCTCTAGGACTCAGGCATATTGGGAATCTGGAAAGGTTTCCACCCGCATATAAAAGACTTGTTCCTAACTTGTGTGGTTAGGAAAGAAAATGCTAAACTTAGACATGTTTTCATGTATAAAGAAAAAAATGTCATTGGTCCAGAATCAAATGTTTGCCCATTCTGGGCATTAAGCCACAATAATTTACTGGGGAAGGAGGGAGAAAGAGAGGGAGCTTACATTTGGAGAGAATGAGGAAATGTTTCTCTGGCAGGTTGATTTAAAGGAATGGCAGCTGTCTGAAACTGCTTAAGTAGATGGCATCGTACAGTGACCCTGGGGGCAGAGGGGTTACTGGGCACAGGATGCAGGCAGGCATGGGTGCAAGATAACTGGAAAGCATGTGAAAAAATGTACACGCACACACTTCTGAAGCTTTGGAAGCCAGTGTACTTTGGGGGATGATCTTTCTCCTCTGTAGCTTAATATGACTTAAATAACAAGGAAAAAGCTAATCCTTGTAGCCTCCAGCGAACTTCACTGTAACACAGAAGCTGCCTCCCTCTGGTATGTCTCAGGGTGAGGGAAATTCACTGGCTTTCCAAGCCAGATTTCTAAGAGTTTCAGTAACATGATCTGAGTTTATTGAACACAGCAAATCCAAACCTCAGTTCCAGTAGGTTTGAGTACTCTATTTTGCCCAGTTCAGTAGATGATTCTTGGAAAGATTAATGCATAAAACTGCAAGATGGCATCTCTTCTGTCGTCATGCCTCTCCAAGCCCTTGTGTGATTTATCTGCCAACAGATGGTGTTAATACAAGCTGAAGAGTCGGGTATTTCTGCTGACACTGCATTTCCTTGTGCAGCATTTCCTGAATACACAGTGGCTGTTGTAGTCTGTCATCCCAACATTTCCATTCAGACGATGCTAACAGAAAGAAAGTGTAACATCTTCTGGAAGGGCTGCAGTGGGCAGTGTGGCAAGACGGGTGTTAAGGTGCTTTAGATACAGGGTGAAAGGTGGATTCGACAGGGCAGTTTTCAGGTATGTATCAGATATGGCTGAATGAAGTAATACAGCCATGGGACAATAGTAGAAAGAGACTCTGGGTAATGAGTCCAGCTAGTGTCCACCACCCATGAACAAGGGCTTTTTGGTGTTGGCTCAGAATCCCTGAGGGACACAGATTTGTGGTATCTTCCTGCCCTGTCTTTCACTTATTCTTCTGCTTTCCTACATGAACTGCAACTCAGCTACTGGGTGCAAGAGTTATGACTTTTCCCAGCACTGTTTCTGTTTCGGAGGATGTCTGTGTATTGATCTTTTCTGCTGTCTCCACTGGACAAATTTTCCAGAAGGAACAAGTCACTTTCTGATGGGTGCATTTGTTTTGTTTGTTTGTTTTGTTTGTTTGTTTGCTTGTTTTCGGAGGTTCTCTTCCCATTCTGCTAAGGGGCTAAGGATGTCCCTGACAAAGTTATCTCTCTTAATCCTAGATACCAGTGAGGAAGTTGTTAAAAATATATTTTTCTGCATGACAAAACATTGTTATTCAAAGACTATATGACACTTTAAACACACTAAATTTCATTGTCCTGATGCACAATATATCTAGATTTTTTTTTCTCAGTAAATATTTTTACCATACAGTCACTGCAGTAAGTCGGGAAGGACATGATCATGTGTAGCTTTGGGAGAGATGAGTCATAGATATTTTATATCCCAATCAGAAAATATTATAATACATGTAAGTCTCTACCCCAAGCTGTAACTAGGTTAACAACATTTTGTCTTTCCGCATTCCTCCATGGACTCAGTTGATACGACATTCCCAATTTCTAGTCTTAAATCATTGCATAATGCTGCAGTGTGCTCTAAAAGATTTCTTTTTTTCATCCTACTTTTCTGCAGTGAATGAATGAAATATGAACCCTTGCAAATAATTTGTACATCAGTTGGGTAAGCCATAAAATATTTTGTGAAACACTGAGATGGAAAGGCAGTATGGAAAAACTTTGGGTATCTGTAGTAACACTTCATATGTAATTAATTTATGCATAAGCTGAAATACAAAGATATAATGGAGAAAAATAGAACAAACAAAAGTTGCAGCATGGAAGATTGAATTTGAAAAAAGAGTGTAGAAGCCTTTAGTTATGAGGAAAGATTTATTATGCCATGAAAAAAAGAAATCTGAGAGAAACTGTAAATCATGTTAAGTCATTAGAGATAATTGCTGGAGATATTGGATATGCTGGAGAGATAAACTTGTTTTAGTAATACAGTCCATCTAAACAGTCAGAGAACTGAGCTGTGAAATGAAGGAGCACATTTTTAAAGAAAGAAATAAAAGAGCTGGAGCAAATGCAATAGCTGATTGCAAACATCCAAGTAAACGACCTGCTAGATTTGAAGTACCTCTAACAGCTTTGTGGGAAGTGATTAATAACCTAAGTTTTTCAAAGGTAAAGACAGAGAAGTAGAGAGAAAAATCAAATGTGAACCAAAGGAACAATGTAAGCTATTTGTCACAATCTGGCATTTAGCTTTCATTAGTACCTCATATATGAATTTTAATATAGCCAAATATAAAACATGATTGTTATAGACTATTATATAAGAAAAGAGGTGAAAAGCAATTGCAGAAACAATGTTTCAAATTTTTCCATTGGCTCTTTTGGCATCATGATTTCAGCTAGAGAGACATTCTTCTTTTAAAAGTGGGATGTCATGGATGGGATGTCATGTTGAGGGCTGAACTGCATATTCATTGGCAAAGGCTAATATGGATGTAGCACCCATGTACCACCTCTGCTGTAAAATTTATACCTGCCTTATTTACTGTAGATTTGTCCATAGTTGATATATTTTATCTTTAATCTAATTAAAAGCTATTTGAGGCAAAGATTGTCATTAGCCATACAAATTTCCTAAAACAGTGCATCTTTGTGCATTAAAATTTTATTAAACTTACACTTATTACACCTATCAATGCTGGCTGAATTATAGAAGTAGTCTGAGGCTATTGTGAGGAACAACATAGAAATGAATGGTATTGTTGTATTTTAATTTAATATAAAAATCAAATCACCAACATTTCGTATTATCTTGGGAGTGATGTAAAATGACAGACAACATAAAAATGAAAAGGTTTGGAAAACAGTGATCTTAATCTGGTTGTAGTTAAAAAAAGCTGGGAACATCCTGACCTTCCATACAGCCAGATGTGGAAAATGTACTTCAAAGTCTTTAAGACAGAGCTAATAGCATACAAGATTAATGACTGATGTTCCTGAAGGAAATCAGGGGGCTTGTAATCTTGGAATCCACAAAAACACAGGGGGCTTGTAATCTTGGAATCCACAAAAACAGGGCATACGTGTAAAGTACAACCTGATATTCTGTAAATAATCTGGAAGAAATAATACATCTTATCTACAGCTGGGCAAATGTTTTAAATGCAGTTATTATCTGTTTGGTTAGTTTACTTCACTTATCAATTCTTTAATATCATCTTTTACTGAGATCATGATTTAAGTTTTACCAAATATATATATATAATAGAAATGCTTTTTAAAGGAATACATTTAAATATGTCCAGAATTATCATTATTTCAAGTTAATTCATGGAAATATTCATTTCAGTTTATCTGCAATTAGAGAATAATCCATAATGTTTTGTTTGTTTGTTTTTTAATCCAGCTGTAATGAACTGATACTTCAAGTTTTAACTATTAATACAATGCATTAAAAATTGTTGATCAAACCTGGCTATCATTTAAAGAAGAATATATTTTGAAAGAAAAAAAAAAAAATGTTTTATAACTTACTTTATATTGCTTTCAGGTAGAAAAAATAAAGTCACTCAATTTGCTTACTATAAATTCTTTTGCTTTTTTTCAGTTATTATTGTGTGAAAGTGCTGGCATGTAGTAGCATGTTCACTGTATTATTATATAAACTTATTTTTTTTGCAAAGCTTTCTTCTCTGTCAGTTCTAATGCTCAGGGTCTCTCATCTCTGTTATGTTTACTAAGTGGCATAACCCAGGCCAGAAATGACCACACCAAATTCCTTGGTACAAAGCATATTGTGGAAATGTACATACAGATGCACATCAAAACTAGTCTGCAGAGAGGCTGTTGACATCACTTTTAACTCATGTTCCATTTCATTCTTCTTCAAAGGAGTAAAATGAACAGAAGAAAAAAAAAAAAAAAAAAAAAATCCCATCAGTTCTACTTTATTCAACAAAATGGAGGAGCAGATGGCTTGAAGAACTGGTAACAAGATATGAAGCCTTTTATCTCCATGTCAATGATTTAAACACAGCTTAGGTTAATAGTACTGAAATCTGTTCCCAAGAGACTGCTGCTCCAGTGAAAACTCTGTTGGTCGTTTCAGTACAATCTCAGTACACCGAGTAAGTGCATCTTAGTAACCAGCATCACGGTTGTTATCTCTGGCAGGGAAGCCAGAAAACAGTTCTGGGGAATAAAATGCTGTCTCTAATAAACCATTCCCTTAAGATTATTGGGACACTCTGAGAGAAAAATGCAGGTAAAGCTTTTCCTGAAGCCTTTCCTCTCAATGTACAGTACACACAGGATATGTGAACGTATGTGTTTGTGTGACAAAATAGGGAGGTCCATATAGCACAGCAATAGGTGAATATTTTTTCAAAAGTAAGCTTTGTACAATGCCAGTCATCCATGCATACATTTCCATTCAACTACTTATCTTATCCTATCTGTATCAAGGAAAAAAAAAAAAAAAAAAAAAAAAAATCACTCCTCAACCCCACCTTGTCTGTACTTAACTAAATTAATTCCAAATAGAATTACTGTCAAACAACTCAGCAATTCTGTAGCTCTGATGAAAGCTCTTTCCCCTTGGACCCTCCTTGAAAACACTTAAGTAAATTAACACAGGATAGACAAAGAGATATACAGATCAAAGGAGCAAGTTATACTAAATGTCATAGGACTACTGATGCCCTTCTTTTAGACAGAAAATTAACTTTTGCTTCTGTTTTCCAAAGGTGTGGCCCCACTGTAAAGGTTGTCAAGTCAGCACCAATTGGATCTTTGCACAGAACAGTGAAATGTTCAAAGCTAAGGTTTGGTTAAATGAGCATCTCTTACAACAATTCACAGTATCACACCCCCCCCCCCCCCCCCACCCCCCCCCCCCCCCCCCCCCAAAAAAAAAAAAAAAAAAAAAAAGGCTTACAGACCAAAAATTAATCAACCAACCAAGACCACTGTGATCTGACTTTAGACTGGCCCTCAACATCAAATCATCCCCATCCTAAATCAGTCAGGCAAACCCTCTTGCTTTCTCATTTTCCTTATTTTGTGCTGCTCTTGGACTATTTTTCTTTCAGCACTCTGTTGCTTGGCTGCTGTCTTTGGGAGGGGCGTGGAGGGAGTCTTTTATTTTTTTTCTTCTGGTTGTGTCGTTTAAGTAGAGATCTTTCTTGAAATGACACAAAATGTTTTGTTTTCTCTTTATTTGTATGACTGATTTCTTGTGACACACATTGCACTTGTCAGTATTTACTTGTGAGATACAAGTGAGCATCAAAATAGCTTTGCACAATGAGAAACAAATCAAAGCCAGAGAAGGACACCCACATATCAGGTACTGGGATGTTTGGGAGTTGAACTGGAAGTGAAACAGCCTAATCTGCAGCCTTCAAATTTCCATATTGCTCTTTCTGTTCTTATCAGAATGAAAAGCAGGTTTTTATCAGTTCATAGTTTGCCTTGCTGATTGTGGTTTTGGCAGATAAACGAGATTTCTTCTTTGATGCTTGTATTTTTCACAGTACTGAAGTCTATTAGAGGGGAAGAGTACTGAATATTAATTCCAGATACTGCATTGTAAAGTTTTTACCTGGCATTCCTGTTCAGATACGTTAACATTCCAGTTGAAATACATTAACATTCCTAGACCCTGACCTGACCTCACTCGTGCTGACTTTACACTTACATAACTCTGCTGATTGTTAAGGAGTTCTCCTTAATTTACACTGAATTGCTCTTACTGAATGTTTGCAACTACATTTATAATGCTTGGTTATTTACTGTACTTCTACTATTACTCTTATTTTGCAGAGGAGTGGGCTTATACAATTTATCTTGAGGTTGTTGCATACATCACAATAGGTAAGGCATTTTTATAACTTCTCTTACTTTTTTTTTTTCTCTTAATTACCCTAGTTAATCAATATTCCTACTATTTATTTGAAACCTGTGTTCTTCTTCTTTTATATGAAACCCTTTACAAATCTGGAAAGGACTTCTCATGTGAGGAGCAGAAATACTCACTGGTTTGTTTCAGTCACCGTGAAAGCCAGGAGCAGAATGAAGACAACCTGCTTCACACCTCTGAACCAGAGCACATTTCCCTGCATTTTTCATTGTTCTTACCTGGACTGCTTTGAATTCTCTGAATTTCTGAGTTGAAAAAGGAACTTGCTAGTTAGACTACGTCTAATGACTATTCTGTGTGCACTCTTTGTTGTCCTTCATTTCTGTACACCCCAGGGGAATAAAATAGGGTGTATTTTAAATTTCTAAAGGAAAATAAAGGTCATTATGCTCTGCTATTTACTACTGATGATTCTTAAATGAATGTGAAATGAACTTAAAAGCAGTGTTTCTAAACTGGTCAGCTCTGACTAAACTCCATTTTTATACATGGTAGATGGTCTCAGAATGAGGGAGGCAAAGAAGTGAATTTGTTAGCATTCTTCAACAACAGCAACAAAGTAAATAATATAGTAATAGTAAATAAATAAACTGTCAATACATTCATTTAAATTTATTATTATTATTATGAAGAATGTATTTTAGAATTTCTGGTAACATGTAGACCAGATAAGAGTGGTAGGAAATAGCAACAAAAAGTCTGAGACAAAATATCAGATAAATCTTGGGAGCAATTTCCTCACAATCAGACAAGTTGTTCCAAAATATATTTTATCTTGTTTATCCACAGCATGTTATTAAGATAAAACATAAATTGTCTCCATGTAAATGCTATGTTAAGGCAAGAATAATAAGTAATTATGTTCTTATCACAGCACGGTATTATTGTCTTGTCAGCTGCTACTACCACTCAGGAATACCTTTTCTCCCCATATCATTGTATAGTGACTCAAACATAGCTACTGTTTTAAGCTGCCCCATTATTTGATTTAAAATATATTCAGCTGTTTCCCATTGGTTTACAAAAGAAGGAACGATGACTAATGTGTGAATTACAAAGCATCTTTCTCCAGAATGGGAAAAAATCTTTTCTTTGTAGGACTGGTTAGATTGATTGGACTTCCAGTGAACTAGATCTCATCCAGTAAACAGTGATTCAAAAGAACAGCAACAGCTCAGTCCAGCTGTTTTGCAGGAACAGGTAATGGCATAACAATTGTGGAAACCTGGGAAAAGTGTAGCTCCTGTGGTGGTTTTACCGTGCTAGGCAGCTGAACACCACAATCGCTCCCTCACTCCCCCTCCTCAGATGAGGAGGGGAAGAAGTAAAGGAAAGAACAACTCCCAGGTTGAGATAAGGATAATTTAATTAAAGGGAAAAATATATATATATTAAGGAAATATTATTAATTAACAATTCAACTAAAGGAAAAAAGGGAAAAAGGAAAAGGGGAAAGGGAGAGGGAAAGGGAACAGCAAAACAAAACAAGTAAAGGCTATATGGAAGTGCAGAGGAAATAAATTATTCTCTACTTCCCGCAAATGAGCGATGCCTGACCACGTCCTTGAAGCAGGGCCTCAACGCATGTAGCTGGTGTTCGTGAGGAGGACAGACTTTTTCACAACAAAAGCCCACCCCTCCCCTCTTCCTCCTTCTTCCATCTTTTATTACTGAGTGTGACATCATATGGTATGGAATATCTCTTTGGTTGGTTTAGGTCAGATGCCTTGGTGATGTTTCTTTCTCACTTTTTGCCCACCCCCCAGGAGGGTTGGAGAAAGTCCTGATACTGTGCCAGCACTTCTCAGCAGCAGACACAATACTAGTGTGATAACACTGCTGTTCTAGCTCCAAGTGC
The DNA here is from genome assembly GCA_011076525.1 of Nettapus auritus. Classification (NCBI taxonomy): domain Eukaryota; kingdom Metazoa; phylum Chordata; class Aves; order Anseriformes; family Anatidae; genus Nettapus; species Nettapus auritus. The sequence continues at coordinate 48,661,727 of CM021765.1, forward strand.
AGAGCGTGGCACTGTATGGGCTGCTGCAGGGAAAGTTAACATCCCAGCCAGACCCAGTACAGCTCCTAGGCTACCACCAGATCTACTTCACTGAGTATTCATAGATTTCCTGGGTTCTTTGTTTAACCAGAATGACCTAAATCCCTCACCATCTTACTGGTTTAAAGCTTTCTTGTGCATTTCCAGTCCCTGTCGCCTCCCCCCCCGCCCAAAAAAAAAAAAAAAAAAAAAATCCCCTTTATCTGCTCATGCTTGGAAGTCAAGACTCAGCACAATTGTCAGGCTTCCACCTCTCATAGCCCCACTGCCAAGTATAATTACAGTAATGGGTTTGAACAAGTATTTCTATATGCTGTGAATAGTTTAGATAGAGTATGGACCAGATTTGGAGACAGTGAAGCTAATTCCAGCTCTGCTGATGTCAGTGGAATGAGGTGAATTTACATCAACTGCAATGACTACAGTTCTTTACATCATGACTACAATGCCTTTCTGCTACAAACTTTTGCATCCAAGACCTAGCAGGCATTGATAACCTCCATCAGCTGTGATAGACGTATATTAAAAGAGCTCCTTTCCATTTTAAAAACTGTGAAGTAAATGAACATCTGTCCTTTAATCTTCAAGAGTCACTTTGTTGTTTTTTTTCATTATTGTTGTTAGTGCTGCTACTACAGATAGTGTTGTTCCTTAATCTGTTGAAAAACCATGCACAGATATCAGAGAATTAATTACTTGCTTTATCTTGCCATTATTTCTAAGTCTGACAGCAACTTTTTTAAAATGACTGAATCCCAAGAATGCTCGTTCTCTTTTGAGAGCTTATCAAATATAGTAAACTATGATTAGTGAATGCTATTCATTTGTATTCACTGGAGGAATTGATATTTAAACAAGTTAATCTCATTGTCTATAAACAGTCTTTGACATCCTTTAAAGAAATAATTTTATCTTCTTTTAGGGTGTTGAATCAGGGGATTAGGAATGGTTTATCTACAACATTTTCTCTCTAAGCTCACAGATCAAAACCAGCCAAACTTGCTTGTCTCTGAAAGTTATTAACTTTAGTTTAAATATAATCTTTAAATTTTCCATATTTCTTTGCCTAGTCACAGAGATCATACATTCTGGCTGCTGGTCTTTGACCAAGAGCTGGTCTTTGATCATGGTGTGAACCAACAATAGGCATCTGAACCCATGTTCAAGGCCAAACATAGTTATCTGCATTACATCCAGAAGGCGATGGCAGAAGGAGAGTTCTGACGAGGAAAAGTGGAAAGCTTAAACCTATATTTTTATGTTTATGCTAGAGGTCATATATCAGCAGTGTGGATAGGCAGTCACCATGTCCATGAGCAGACACCTATCCCACCTGCTGACATCTGGGGGGCAATATTTAATTGCTTCAATATAGCCTTCTGGTGGCATTCAAGACCTCTCGCTGTCACTCTGGAAGGACAGAGGTAAGACATATGTCTTAAACTCATGCAGAAATATTTGAAAATTTAATAGAACACTAATGGCACTGGACATTGTCATTGCCTGATGGTTAGGCAATGCTTCGTGAGATAGTCCTCGCCTGCCCCCAGGGTGACAGGATTTCTAACCAACAGGATCCAGTTGGTCATTGCCCTACAGTGTGGATGTAGACAGATCTGCCATGGACATCACAGAAGTGTGTAGATGCCCAAGGTTACATCTAGGCTCAACACTGGGCTTCAGCAACTTTTCTGGGCATATCTCCTCAGACAAAGCAGGCATAACCTATCAAGAAGAGGAAGTTTGTTCATTTGTCTGATTACTTGTGTGAATTAATTTAGATTTTTTTTTTTTTTTTTTCCCACATGTACGACTTTCTACAAAGCTTTAATAAGGAAATTAGGCTGTTGGGATTAGCTTGAACGATGAGCTGAGGCACGGAGATACCAGTGTAATAACTAAATGCATATATATGCATGGGCATATTTCTGTCTTATTTTTGCAGCTCAATTAAAGGATGACACAGAAAGCTGTGGTCATGTATGGAATTTTATTTCATTACTATAGTCAATTGTTACTTAATTAGTCAAGCATTATTTCCAATAAATCTTTCACCAACTAAAGTAAGTGCAAATAAGTCAACCTGTTAGCAAGAAAAAAATAGGTATTTTCACAAACACATATACACAACCCCAAGATAGTAATTTATGCTCCTCTGAATATAACAGGACAAATTGTATTATTATTTAAATTGTATTATTCTTCAAGAAAGAAATCTTAATGGCTCAGGAGCGGTCTGTCCCCACATGCCCAAAGACAAGCCGGCGTGGAAGACCGGCCTGGCTGAACAGAGAGTTGTGGCTCGAGTTTAGGAGAAAAAAGAGGGTTTATAATCTTTGGAAAAGAGGGCGAGCCAGTCAAGGGGACTACAAGGATGTTGCGAGGCGGTGCAGGGACAAAATTAGAAAGGCCAAAGCTCATCTGGAGCTCAATCTGGCTACTGCTGTTAAAGACAACAAAAAATGTTTTTATAAATACATCAACACAAAAAGGAGGACTAAGGAGAATCTCCACCCTTTACTGGATGCGGGGGGAAACTTAGTTATCAGAGATGAGGATAAAGCCGAGGTGCTTAATGCCTTCTTTGCCTCAGTCTTTAGCAGCAAAACCAGTTGCTCTCTGGACCGCCAGTACCCTGAGCTGGTGTAAGGGGATGGGGAGCAGAATGTGGCCCCCACAATCCACGAGGAGATGGTTGGCGACCTGCTAGAGCACTTGGATGTACGCAAGTCGATGGGGCCGGATGGGATCCACCCGAGGGTACTGCAAGAACTGGCAGAAGAGCTGGCCAAGCTGCTTTCCATCATTTATCAGCAGTCCTGGCTATCGGGGGAAGTCCCACTTGACTGGCAGATTGCAAACGTGACGCCCATCTACAAGAAGGGCCGGAGGGTAGACCTGGGGAACTACAGGCCTGTTAGTTTAACATCAGTGCCAGGGAAGCTCATGGAGCAGATTATCCTGGGCATCATCATGCAGCAGTTGCAGGGCAAGCAGGCGATCAGGCCTAGTCACCATGAGTTTATGAAGGGCAGGTCCTGCTTGACGAACCTGATCTCCTTCTATGACAAAGTGACGCGCTAGGTGGATGAGGGAAAGGCTGTGGATGTGGTCTACCTTGACTTCAGTAAGGCATTTGACACCGTTCCCCACAGCATTCTCCTCAGGAAACTGGTGGTCGTGGCTTGGACTGGCGCACGCTTCGTTGGGTTAAGAACTGGCTGGATGGCCAGGCCCAGAGAGTCTTAGTGAATGGAGTCAAATCCAGTTGGAGGCCGGTCACTAGTGGAGTCCCCCAGGGCTCGGTACTGGGACCAGTCCTCTTTAACATCTTCATCGATGATCTGGGTGAGGGGATCGAGTGCACCCTCAGTACGTTTGCAGACGACACCAAGTTAGGTGCGTGTGTCGACCTGCTCGAGGGTAGGAAGACTCTGCAAGATGATCTGGACAGGCTGGACCAATGGGCCGAGGCCAACTGCATGAAGTTCAACAAGGCCAAGTGCCGGGTTCTTCACCTGGGGCATAACCCCAAGCAGCTACAGTCTGGGAGATGTGTGGATAGAAAGCTGCCTGTCAGAGAAGGACCTGGGTGTTTTGGTTGACAGTTGGCTGAATATGAGCCAGCAGTGTGCTCAGGCGGCCAAGAAGGCTAACAGCATCCTGGCTTGCATAAGAAACAGCATGGCCAGCAGGTCTAGGGATGTGATTGTCCCCCTGTACTCGGCTCTGGTGAGGCCACACCTCGAGTACTGTGTTCAGTTTTGGGCCCCTCACTACAAGAAGGACATGGAGGTGCTTGAGCGAGTCCAGAGAAGGGCTACAAAGCTGGTGAAGGGTCTGGAGAACAAGTCTTATGAGGAGCGGCTGAGGGAGCTGGGACTATTTAGCCTGGAGAAGAGGAGGCTCAGGGGCGACCTTATTGCACTCTACAGGTACCTGAAAGGAGGCTGTAGCGAGGTGGCGGTTGGTCTGTTCTCCCACGTGCCTGGTGACAGGACGAGGGGGAATGGGCTAAAGTTGCGCCAGGGGAGGTTTAGGCTGGATATTAGGAAAAACTTCTTTACAGAAAGGGTTGTTAGGCACTGGAATAGGCTGCCCAGGGAAGTGGTTGAGTCACCATCCCTGGAGGTCTTTAAAAGACATTTAGGTGTAGAGCTTAGGGATATGGTTTAGGGGATGATTTGTTAGTGTTAGGTCAGAGGTTGGACTCGGTGATCTTGTAGGTCTCTTCCAACCTAGACATTCTGTGATTCTGTGATTCTGTGATTATTGTCTAGCTGACTTCTTAGGCCAGTGGTTTATCATAAAGCATTTCTTGTTCTGTAGTGATAATATAAGGATTTAGGATTAATCATAGCAGGAAATAAATTAAAAAATAAAATAAAATTGAAGGCTTTTTCTTTGGTTTACCAATTGGCTGAACCTTCATCTATTTATTCCAGTCTCATCTTACATAGCTAGCTTGTCAGGACTGTTCAGTCCTTTCTGCTGTTCGGTCTGTGATGTAAAAAGGCAGAGCTGCAAAAGCAATGAAATGTTATGTTGCATGATAATAAGCATCCTACTAGCATAAAAGCATTATAAAATATAGACTATTACAGAATCCTTCTAGGTAGAAATCCCAGATGGGATTACACCTAATAGTAAAAAAGTAAAACACTATATTAAGATTGCAATTCTGAATATTTCACTGGGACAATGATGATGATCGGGAACTATTAAGCAAGACTTAACTTGAGAAATTGTATATTTATGACAGCTAAGAAGAGTAAGAAAATCTCAATTACCAATGCACAGACAGCATATATGCCTCCTAAAGGCAGGGTGTAGAGACAGTTTTTGCAGGCAACAGTCATTTATTAATGACTTTAATAGAATATGCTTTTTTAGTATCTACAAGAAAAAATGTCATTATATTTTTCTATTTTTCTTTATTCTGGATTTGATTTTCAGTGGTGTAATTTTCAGTATAGGATCTAGTTCAAAAAAATTTGTGTGGAAGATCGATTGACCAGTGTGTAATATAAATAAAACCATCACATGGGTATTCAGTTTAAGAAAAGGTACTGTGTAATTGAGGCAAATTAAAAAAAAAAAAAAAAAAAAAAAAAAAACACTGCAAAAAGCAAGAAGCCTCTGAGCAACCTAAAGTCTATTTAAAACATTTTCTTTTGTAGAAGCCCAGTAAAAATAGTTCCATTTGATACGTGGAAAAAAAATATGTTTAAAAAGTAAAATCTATGTCCAAATAAAGAGAAAATTTGTGAAGCATAGAATGACAAATATAAACCAGGTATTAAGAGGGGCAAAAAGAAGTTTGAAAACTGCTTTACAAAGGATGAAAACTTATGGTAGAAAATTTGTGAAGTACATCAAAAGCAGAAAGCTACCAGACAGCAGAAAGAACTGTTTGGACAACTTGATGATGGAGATGTAGGAATAGCACTGAGGATTGATAAGGCCACAGAAGGAAAGACCAATGTCTACTCTGCGTTGATGGCAACGTCAGTCCCAACAATAGAAAAAAGGATCTGCAGGGCATCCTGTGAACTGTAGATCAGTGAGTTGATTTCCAGTCCTAGTAAGGCAATGTAGTCTGTAATGAAGAGTAAGAGCATTGTGCTCTTATTCCTGTCAGCACATAGCAAACAGTGAGTTATATGTATTTTGCGGGGGAGTTAATGTATGAGAGATGATCATCATGCAAGGCATTGCTTAGTAATTTTCTTCCATTTACCCTGACAGTTTACCATAGAAACGAAGACATAAAGCCCAGCAAATCTAAAGAAAATAATCAACTGCAGCTTAATTTAGGATTAATAAGTATGTTATTTACTACTTTCCGTGTTGTTTCCTCTGCCTTTTGAACTTTGAGAGAAAAATTGGTCCTTTTTTGTACTACATTTTGATGTTTTTTTTAAACTGAGTTGCTAATGTCACATTGTACCTAAAAACATGCTGCTGCACAGTGAACAAATCCTTCCCTGCGGGTGCTGGGTCTGCAAGCTAAATAAGCACTGCAGTGCTTAAAATGTTCACCAAATCTTGTAGGTTTCTTTTCTGCCACTGATATAAGTTTGAGTACCTTGTTCTCAGAGTCTCTATAGACCAACACTTCTGGAATTTGTTGTTACTTCCCCTCAGGAAAGGCAAACTCTCATAATGCTCCACAGAGGTGGACTGATCTTCATGTGAAGACACAGAGTTCTCTGTATGCCTGTGGTGCACACGGTACAGGTTGGCTCCATGGAAATCAGCAGACATTACTGCCTCCCTGAAGAGCTCAGAATTTGACCAACACTGCAAGCTTATTTCTCTAAAGAGTTCACAAAACAGGCTAAGATGGGCATCCCAGGTAGGGAAGATTTTTTTATTTTTTTTTTTCTCCCCTCTCTGGAACCTTCTTCATTTTGTTTTGGTGACTGTGATTTTACACTGATGTATGGTTAACAGTGATGAAATCATGATAATTTTACACTTCACTGATTAGTGACATAAGGAACATCTAACTGAACGCAGATACTTCTTTTCTAGGGAATGTAAGGATTCAATACTCTATAATCTAGAAGATAAATCCATAAACTGAATGAATTTATTCCAGAAACAAGAATGTTGCATGCAAACTGTATGACAGCCACTACAAATTGTATGTAACAACACTCCAGAATGGTGTATCTCAATCTATTCCACTTTCCAATTAGACTGCAGCATAACCCATCCAGAATGTAGACAGGGTTAGTTGAATCTTTACTTTTATTACTTCTGTTATTGTGTCATCTATAACACTTTTCAACAGAATATGACTGAAAAGCTTACTTCCACAGAACAGGGATAGAAAGAGAAAGAAAAGAATCTGGAAGATAATGAAAATCCAGTGGGAAAAATAAATAATTTACTGAAAGATTAATCTTCAAAACCCAAAAAACAATCGTTATGAAACAAGTGCAAATAGACGACAAACAGAAATAAATCTGTGTATTAAACATAGATTAAATGGGGATTGATGGTTTACATTCTTAGTTCAGTGAAGTCAATGGCAGTGCTGCCAGTGTCTTCAAAGAGTCAAGAGGAAAGTTCCTGGAAAAGAAATTCCAGTTTCTGTGAAATGGTACAAATGATCAAAAACACATGGTCGCTGTAGATAACAGAAAGGGTGGGACAATTCACATTTTTTACCATTAATGGAAATGACATTGCAACATTTCACTAAACAGAAGCTGCATTATTATAACCAGTTATCTAAAATTAAATTTGAAGAGACTCATGCCTAATAGGAAAGAAGCAAACATTCTGACATTCACAACATCTTATGCTAGTGTAAACAAGGAATATGTACAGATGAGAAACTGAGTACAAAATTTGTACGTAAATAATCACATCTTTTGTTGTTTGTAGGCATTCTAAGTATTTAATATTGAGAATAACATGTTTATTTTAGATTTAATGTAAAATTGTCAGTTAAGCACCTCCAAATTTCAGAATACATTTGTGACCTATGGCACCAAGATTTTCCCTTATCACAGAATGCCAGGCTTCGCATGTTAGTGTTCTGAGTTCAATAAAGTCAATGTCATCTTGCACTACGTGCAGCCTTTCTTGAGCACATGTATATTGAAAGGAAGCACAATGAAGTTAGATCCTGTTTCTGCTCCAGTAGACCTTGTAGGGTGTGATGGTTTTACTCGGGTGGGCGGCCGAGTTCCACCACAACCGCTCTCTCACTCCCCATCCTCAAAGAGGAGCGAGGAGAAAATACGATGAAAGGGGCTCAAGGGTTGAGATAAGGACAAGGAGATTGCGCAATAATTATCGTGACGGGCAAAACAGACTCAGCACAGAGAGACAGTAAGATTTATTGCCTATTACTAACAAGCTAGAGAAGTGAGAAACAAAGCAAAGAAACTGAAAGCACCTTCCCCCCCATCCACCCTCTTCCACCTCCTCCCCCGAATGGGGGAATTGGGGGTTATGGTCAGTCTATAGCACTTCTTCTCTGCTGCTCCTTCTCGGTCTCTCTCGTCCCCTGTGCTGTAGGGTCCCACCCACGGGATGCAGTCCTTGCCGAACTGATCCAGCGTGGGCTGTCCACAGGCAGCACTCTTCAAGAACTGCTCCATATATGGGTCCGTACCACAGGGTCCATCCCTTTGGAGCAAACTACTCCAGCCTGGGTCCCCCATGGGCAGCAGCTCCTGCCGGGTCACCTGCTACTGCGTGGTCTCCTCTCCACGTCCTAAAAGTCTGGCCCAGAATCTGCTCTGGCAGGGGTCTTCCACAGGCCGCAGTCTCCTTCGGGGCAGGTCCACCTGCTCCACCGTGGTCTCCTCCACAGGCTGCAGCGTGGAACTCCGCTCCACCGTGGTACTCCATGGGCTGCAGGGAGACATCTTGCTTCACCATTGTTCTCACCACAGGCCGCAGGGGACTTCTGCTCCGGCACCTGGAGCACCTCTCCCCCTCCTTCTTCACTGACCTTGGCGCCTGCAAGGCTGTTTCTCACTCCTCTCACCCTCCCAGCTGCTGAGTGGCGCAGCGTTTTTTTTCCCGGTCTTAAATATGCTCTCACAGAGGTGCAAAACAACATCGCTTATTGGCTCAGCTCTGGTCAGCAGTGGGGCCCTTACCAAACATGGGGCAGCTTCTAGATCCTTCTCACAGAAGCCACCCCTATAGCCCCCTGCTACCAAAACCTTGCCACGTATACCCACTACATAAAACAAAGAATTGTTCCTTTGCTGGCTGAGTTCTAGTCCCCACTAAACCTATTTAAGGTTTTGAGCTTTTTTTTTTTTTTTTTTTCCCTGAAAAGTAAATAAAGAAAGTAGTTTGTAACATGGTTCTTTTACATGCACACATACACACACACACCAAGAATCACCTTTGTACAGCTGTATTGTAGTAGTCAATCTTTTATGAAGATTGGAGCTGGTTAGTACTTAGAGGCCTCTTGTAGATGCTAAAATATAGGGCATGATCTCTATCTCCTTAGCACACATCATTTAATCATATCAGTCTGGACTTTTTTATTCAGTTCAATTGATTCTCCTGTTAAGAAGGAAAATGGCTTTCCTCAGATCTTCAATATTTTCAAACCTATTGGGACCCCGCATAAGGCATCAAACAAAGACTACTGTGGCACTACTATTGAATAGCTATCACGAGTCCACTGCAGTGTTCTTTAAATAAGTTTGTTATTTATTACTCATGTTCCCAGTTGGAACAATAAATAAATAAATAATAATTTAAAAATAAAATAAAATAAAATAAAATTAAGAAAGATTTAGGATGAAGTAGATGGTAGACTGACTTGTTAAGTTGATAAAAAAATGAGAGTGGATGAGGTGGAAAAATTGCATTTATGTTTTAAAATTAATGCACAGCAGCCCATTTCTAGGTAACAAAGGAAAAGGTGGTAAGTGTTTAAGAGACAGATTTTTTTCCCAGTGTAGCAAGAAGGACCCATGAAAATAAAATCCCACTTGTCAGTGATAACTCTAGAAGAAGGAGGAAATTAACCTTGTTCACTAGTGCTTCTGCATGGAGTTCAGTATTAGGCTTCATCAGACTTTTCCCTTCAGAAAACGTCCCTGAGATTTGGGTCACACGGCAATGTTTTCAACTAAATCAAAACTTAATGGCCCTTTCAAAGATATCTATCTAAAAGCTTCGAAGAATTAAGGCATCTAATTCAGTGAAGTATCCATAGGAACTAACCGTGAAGAACTGAACCTGCATGGCAGTCCCAGAGGCTCACCAAAGCCAGGAACATCATCTGGCTGCCCACAGCTCCCACACAGAGTACCTGCTTCTTCCTGAAACCAGTAAGTCAACGTGAGGGCCAAGAGGCCCTTTATTCTCAAATGAAAATCAGAAAAGAGATGGAGAAAATGAAAAATAAATAAATAAATAGATTTCCCTCCTGATGGATAGTTTTTTGTGGATGAAATTTTCCCACAGCTTTACAAATAAACAGTACCATGTGTGGTCTTTCAGTTTGAAGGCACATGTACAAGCCTGTTTGCCTTACAAATCTCGCTATCTGCTAACCGTTGGTTTGAACAACGCAGCTAGGTATCTTTCACTGATTTCTATGCTCTTAGCAGCAAACAGTGAAAAGATGTGACATTTATAGATGTTCCTATTTTCATGTGTTTGGACATGGGGATTCTATATCAAACAGACAGGAGCAAGCACACTAGGATTTGATTACAAGACATTCAGCCTGAATATTTCCCTTAAACCCGGGGACAGTCTAAACATCCTTTTTCCTCCTCACTTCTTCAGGTACCTAGACAAATTGCAGTAAGACTTTGAATCTTGAGTTTGACATATGTCATTTCCCCATGACTCAGTCAGCGAATACACCAGATCAAGAGTATAAAGGATGATTTTGTGGTCAGGATCTCATCTATAAGTCATTTAATACCTTAAAACCTCAAGGTAACCTGCCATTTTCTGTCTCCCTTGCTCTATCTCAAACATTTATATTCTCAGGAGTAGAGATAACTGACTTTCTGTACATGCATTTACAGACTGCACTAAGAAGGGACTTTGACTGTAGTGGTCAATGTGTATCTGGTGATACTGGATAATTATTTACTATACTTTTTCAGTTTACAAATTTCTACGTAGATTTGGAAAGCCGTTTTTTCAAAGATAAATATGGAATCATTATTTCTGAATTTTTTTTGTTGCAATTTGTAATGAATATGCTAATCAGTTACATCTCATTTTAAGTGTTACTTCCCCTGTAAAAATATCTAATTTAATGAGATAAAAAAAAAAAAGAATCATTTTTTACAACCTGATCATCAGTAAACCACAAAAGATTTGTTTTCACTGAGATAGTTGTTTCACAACATTTAATGGTATGCATTAAAACATTAATCTCTTGTAGACACAGAGTAAGTGCATCACAGAAGATACCTGTTATCTTCATCATTTTACTGCAAAGTTGACAGTCACTATTAGTTCACTCTGTATTAATTATGATAGCCATTAATCACAATAATTTTGTTCATCATTCAGATTGCTTGAAGAATATAATTGCCTGGAAATTCAATGTTTTATTCCAGAAGGATTGAGTCACTTAAGGTGACTCAAAAACATTATACTCATAGCAGTATATTATCTAATTAGCAGCTTGATTAATAGTTTATAACCTGAGCTATTTTCTAGGTTTCCACTTCGGTTCATAAAAAAAAAAAAAAAAAAAAAAAAAAAACAGTTTTTGCAATTTTTTTTTTTTTCTTATGAATATTTCAGCCCAATGGGAAAAGCAGAGCATTTTCGAAATAGATCACATCAAATTACAATGAGGAAAAACTTGTACATGTTTTCCCTGCAGTATTTCATAAAATCTCCCAAAGCATGTATTCTCCAGCCAGAATACCCGTTATATAATAACAAACATTTTACCCAGATTTAATTCTAAAACATCTAGGATATCTACATAAAAATATGAATTCTGAAGATAAGTCCCAGCGTGTTGTATGACAGGTAATGTTGTATTCACTACATACTCACACTTCCAAGGAGAGGACATCTCTTGCTTATTTCAACTTTCAGTTCTCTGCAGATACTTCCCTACAAATGAAATTGTAAAGCTTGTCATTCACTACCATATCAAGAAATGCTATGCTGTGTCCAAAAATATATTGGCAAAGAATTAGAAGTGTCTTTCAACAATACATGTGACAGGTGTGGATGATACTCACTATAATAAGACTTGACAACTCAAATGGTACCCCAAGTACTTCAGAATATAAACACTTACAATATCTCTTTATTTCAATGCCATTTCTAGTACGGTTCTCACCTTTCTTTATTGCACAGAGAGATAAATGGGTGATGAGTCACCTCATTACAGTCCATAGATAACATTTGAATCCTGAATTTCCAAGGTTTCTTACTCAGCACTAACACAAGCTTCAACAGTTGTCATTATGTCATGAGTACAATGACAACTTTCATCATACGATCATCCATGATGAACTTGTGCCTCCATGTATTCCTGCTCAAGTCAATATGATGCATAATTAAGCATGCAAATCTGTAGTACTGTGGCCTACTGGAACAAAATCCTGCTTGATGAAATTTTTGAAAGTCAAGCTGACAGGTCTTATTTGCTGTTCTAAAAGTTGGTGTCACATCACCGTTATCAGAACTGGTGATTTCAAAATTTCATTGGAAGTGAAAGTGAACCTGGAAGACAGCAGAAAAAAGGTGGCATTTCAACCTCTGTGAAATCTCTATCAAAATGCTTGCTTTCAGTGGAACAGCAATTCCTTCACATACTATAGCAAATCAGTAAGACAGTATGCCTGTGTGAACAGGCATACTACAGCTTTGCAGAATACTCTGCAGTATTTCATAAAATCTCCCAAAGCATCTGCAAAAAGTATTAAGAAGTGACTGAAAAGGTCAAAAGTAAAAAGAGAAATGAGAGAGAGGGGAAAAAATACTCAGGCAGAGGACCAGATGTAAGGGCTGAAAACAGATGAGGTATACTGAAAGTTATAGCAAGAGTGAGATCTTGTTTAGTCAGAGCTTTCTTTTTCCCTACAAAAGAGCAATAAAGGGGAAATGACTGAGTAGCCTTTTTTCACTTTTACTTACCTTGCTGCAGAACTATAACGTATGTTTCAGGTTTTGTACATAAGTGAAATTAGTATGATATAAAATGGAATTTATTGTAATCTGAATGAAAATAACAAATAACAAATATAAAACTTCTTCTGTTTCCAAATTTTTAAAGGTTAAACTCACATAAACTGTCAGGGAAAAAATAAATAAATAAATAAATAAAATAAAATAAAATGAGGAGTACAAGCAGCCACATCCCTTCTAAGTCACACATAGACTGGAAAAAGGGACAAAATATGCTAAGTGAAGCAAGATGTCACTGCTGAGAGCTTGCACGGTATGCCCTACTTGGCCTTTGCTGTCTTTAAATTATGTAATTTCCCTGAATGCTGTATTAAGGTTTTGAGGCAAAGATGAAGTCTCCTAACAACATCTGCCAATCCTTTTAAAAAAGAATGCTAAATAAACCCTCAAAAAATGCTCCCAGAAAATTTCCATGGTTGGTAGAAGAGAGCCGGCTCAGAAAGAAGGGCTTTCTTGTCCTGTCTTTTTCCTGGACAAGGGCAAATCATGCCTGACCAATCTGGTGGCCTTCTATGATGGAGTAACTACATCAGTTGACAAGGGAAGAATAACTGATGTCATCTACTTGGACTTCTGTAAGGCCTTTGACATGGTCCCACATGACATGCTTGTCTCCAAATGGGAGAGAGATGGATTTGAAGGGTGGACCATTCAGTGGGTAAGGAATTGGCTTGAATGTCACACCCAGAGAGTGGCGGCCAATGGCTCTATGCCCAAGTGGAGGCCAGTGATGAGTGGTATCCCTCAAGGGTCTGTCCTGGGGCCAGTACGGCTTAATATCTGTATCAACATAGACAGTGGGATCAAGTGCACATTAAGTTTGCAGATGACACCAAGATGAGTGGTGCAGTTGATACAATAGAAGGAAAAGAAGCCATCCAAAAGGACATTGACAAGCTTGGGAAGTGGGCTCAAGTGAAGTTAGTGAGGTTCAACAAAGCCAACTGCAAGGTGCTGCACCAGGGTTGGGGCAATCCCAGACATGAGTACAGACTGAGAGAAAAAGTCATTGAGAGCAGTCCTGCAGAGAAGGACTTGGGGGTTCTGGTGGATTAAAAGCATGGCATGAGCCAGCAGTGCGTTCTTGCAGCCCAGAAGGCCAACTGCATCCTGGGCTGCATCAACAGAGGAATGACTAGTAAGTGGAGGGAGGTGATTGTCCCCCTCTGCTCTGTCCTTGTGAGGCCCTACTTGGAGTACTGTGTCCACGTTTGGGGCCCCCAGCATGTGAAGGATCTGTTAGAGCTGTCCAGAGGAGGGCTGCAAAGATGATCAGAGGGCTGGAGCACCTCTCCTACGAAGAAAGGCTGAGAGAGCTGGGGCTGTTCAGCCTAAAGAAGAGAAGTCTCTGGGGTGACCTCATTGTGGTTTTCAGTACTTAAAGGGGGCTTATAAAAAGATGGAGAATGACTGCTCAATCAGATAATGACAGGGTGAGGGGGAATTTATTTAAACTAAAAGAAATGAGGTTTAGATTAGAGGTTATGAGGAAATTCTTCACTCAGAAAGTGGTGAAGCACTGGAACAGGTTGCCCAAAGAAGTTGTGGATGTCCCACCCCTGGAGGTGTTCAAGGCCAGGTTGTATGGGGCCCTGGGCAACCTCATCTAGTGGGTGGCATCCCTGCCCATGTGAGGGGTGTTGGACCTAGATGATCTTTAAGGTCCCTTTCAAGATAAGCCATTCTACAATTCTATTATTCTGAAACACATCTAAGGAAATATTTTATAAAAACAGCCTTCTGTAGAATTTTGAAATCTCTGCCTGTTGGGAGTACAGAAGGAGAAAAAAAGCTGAAGGGCATAAGCAGGTGCCTGCAGCAGTGGTAGCCAGTCATAGCAGCAAATATTGCAGAGTGCTGGCAACACGGGTAGAGGGGCACAGCAGCCTCTCTGCCAAAAGCTGTAACTCATGGAGATGGATGGGGGTAAGAAGCATGAGGGTAGTGGGGAAGCATCAAGGAGCATGAACCTAGATCATCAATGCACTAAATTCCTGGAACACTCTTAGAATATCTCAGATGTATCCAAACTGTAAGGTTTTCTCATCCAGACATCTAACAGGTTCTCACAGCATGTCTAGGCAGTCTTAGTTTTCACCCACTCTAACTTGTCTGTGTCACAAAATGCCATCTTAGTCTAAAATATCCCCTCATCAATCTCTGTAATGTTCTAACTGCACTCTTATGTGTCACAAGTTATCAGAAATGAAGTTGGAAGACAATGGAAGAAGAAAACAAAGGTCCTAAGGAGTATCACTGAGGGAAAAAAAAAAAAAAAAAAAAAAAAAAAAAAAAAAAAAAAGTTTTTTGTTTGTTGTTTGTTTGTTTTGTTTGATTTTTTAAAAAAGACATGTTGTGAGGGGCTACGTGCCATACACTCCACAGGACTTATCTTCAGGGATGTGACCTGGTGTTGTGTTAACAGCAACAGCAGATGAATCAATCTGAGGGTTGTGGGAGCCACTCCAGAAAGAGGTTGCCAAAAAAGGGACATGTCCCTCTTTCTTAGTGGATGTGCTAGTTGTGGCTGGACCCAGATGGGAACTTGCAACCTGTTTCCAAGCTGAGGAGAAGTGACTAGTTTTCAGCCCCAGGGAGGGACAAGTGATTGGGTGAGGCCTGTATGCTGTATGAGAAGCTTGTGTTTGCCCTGTTTACAAAGAGACCATGTTCATAATGCCTTAGTCACTGCAGGATGGAAGCCTCTTTCACCTCTCTTGCTCCTAATAAAGGGCTGACCTGTGCTACCTGGCATGCAGGTATGTCTTTATTATATGAGACTGTCATGTGAAACCAGAGATTCATTTGTGATGAGAAGAGCCTGAAAATATATGGATTTGCTGAACAGCTCACAGGTGTTCTTCATGGAGATCCATCCATACGGATGTGATACGTGCAACTTCTCCTCCCTCATCTCTTTCTCAGATGACACCTGTACGTGGTGGTGCTGAGCATTTGTTATGTTCCACAGTGTACATAGAGATGTTCTGACATGCACCAAAAAGGCAGCTTCCCTCTGCCAGTTTCCTTCAGCCGGATGGTGCTCAGGAGGTGCCAGAGGGCATTGCTAGAATCAGACTGTGAGCACTCAATCGCCTTTCAAAGGCAAATGAAAACTTCAGGCAGGGGTACCATAGCTGTTCAATATGGACAAAAACAGAAGCTCCTTTGTTGCTGTTATATCCAAACATACACTCCATACAGAAGCGCTGTATCTGTGCTGTGCAGAATTCCTCTAAAACCCCTGAGACTTGCACTGCTTTCATTATGAGAAATACAGCATAGATTATAGATACCTTATCTTGAAATCAAGGGAATATATTTCAAGTGTGCCTTAATATATATTAATATATATAAATGATGTCTTCAAAAAGGAAAATTTAACAAACTTTTTTTCTGAATTTAATAATTTTTGTATTGCTTTCTCCTGAGAAAGAGAAAAGATGAAAATAGGTCCTAGAACAAAGGCAGTTATTGGATAGAAGGAGGCCTGATATTTTGTATTTAAATACGTATAAATATATGTTGTACATTCAAATGTTGATGTAATACCATTAATTTCCTTACCTTTACCATTGTGTGCATATTAGCTGGAGAAAAAGTAAAATACATACACCCTCTACATGTTTCTCCAACCAAGTAAGCAGCTGCATCCCAAAATGAGTCTTCTGAAATCCCTGCATTGTAGTCTGCAGCTTCATTAAAACAGCAGGCAGTAGTCTTCTGTAACAAGATGTGTGTTCTGTCAGGGGCAGTAGAAACATTTTCCTTTTGGGCATACTGCTATGCAAATCAGGATAAATGAAATTCAATGAGACTTGCTTTCTTTACTCCTCTGTTACCCCACGTCTGTTCCTCTTGGTCACCATGCTAAACCCAAAACTAAGGATTTATTTGAATAAAAAATAGAATTGGAGAGAATATAGTATGCTATCCCTAGGCCTGTTAAATTTATAACAATCAAGTGATGAACAAAAACTCTGATTCATAACATATTCTATGAGCAAAATAATAATTTATAAATTCCAAGTAATGTCATTTCTTCTGTAACAGAAAAATGAATCATCAGCTTTTAATTTTCCACCATAACTATTTAAATCCTTTTAATAAGTGTTTTGTCTGTCTCTGGAGGTGTCCAGCAGTGTCTGATGGAAATTCTTCAAATTTACAATTACGCTACTAATATATCATTAAAAAATTGCACCAGACTAATTGCTTTCAAATTAAATTCACTCTTAATTCATTACAGTTGTTGTTATATTACTCCCTAAGTTTCATCTCAGATGTTACTGTATGTCCAATTATGCTGCAGCTACTGGATTTGACAGTGTATGCTTCTTATTGAAACAAGTAGTTTACAGCATTTCTTAGCTGACAATGACAAAATTGATAGCCACCAACCACAACACTGGGGTGTGTTTAAAAATTTGACATTGTGCTAAACCTTGTTACAAAGCAAACTGATAATACATAAGATTTTGGGTTGCAAGCTATTATGAATGGATGACCTACTTCTTGTTTTCCAGTGATATAGTTTTAATGTGTATTTAATTCCTAAATATATTCAGATTTTAAAGACTAGTTAATGGAACACAGTTAATATAACTCACTCCCTGATATGGAAGATGTTTCAACATCTTTCCTTCAACCAGAAATTTGCATGCCCTTCCTACACATACTATGTATCTAGTATGGCCACACTTCTGGATGGGTGATTAGGCAGGATTTGATATATCTATATTTTTGTGTGTCATGCAGAAATAAGGAAGCAAAGCTGGCCAGAGGCACTGCTTTGGATTTACATGGCAAGGGATGGGTCTGCAGGGGTCATCTCTGTGAGTAGAGCCCAGCAGCTGCCACATGTCAGATCAGAGCCAGCTCCAGCCGGCTCCAAAAGGGACCCACTGCTGGCCAGAGCTGAGCCAGTGAGTGACATTGGTTGGGCCTCTGGGAGAGCAGATTGAAAAAAATATATATAAATAAATAATAAAAAAAAAAACCTGCTGTGTGACAACAGCTGGGAGAGACGAGGGAGAACCAGCCCTGCAGCCCCCAAGGTCAGTGCAGCAGGAGGGCAGGAGGTGCTCCAGGCACACAGCAGCAGTTCCCCTGCAGCCTGTGGAGGAGCCCCCGGTGGAGCAGGTGGATGTGGCCTGGAGGAGGCTGCAGCCCATGGAGATCCTCCGCAGGAACAGGCCCCAGGCCAGAGCTGCAGCCCGTGGAGAGGAGCCCATGCACAAGAATGGGGTCTGGGGGAAGCTGCCACCTGTGGGGAACCCGTGCTGGAGCAGTTTGCTCCTGGGGGATGGACACCATGATACAGACCCATGTTCAAGCAGTTCTGGAAGAGTGACTGCCTGTGGGCAGCCCCCCAGGCTCAGTTCAGGAAGGATGGCATTCCATGGGAGGGACCCCACGTGGAGCAGGGGCAGAGAGTGACTGTGAAGGAGTGGTGAAGACAAAGTGTCAGTGACTGATCTCAGCCCCCATTCCCTGTTCCCCTGCGCCACTTGGGGGGAAGACATAGAAGAGGGTGGAAAGGTGTTTTCAGTTTGCTTTTAGTGTCTCACTGCTCCAGTTTGCTAGAAAGGCAATAAATTACAATAATCTCCCTATTCTGAGTCTGTTTTGCCCATGACAATAATTACTGAGTGATCTCCCTGTCCTTGTCTCAACCCTTGAGCCCTTTGCATCGTATTTTCTCCCCCTTTTCCTTTGAGAAAGGGGAATGAGTTGTGGTTGAGTTCAGCTGCCCAACAGGGTAAACTGACCATAAGAAGATGCTGTGACCTGTCTTAGAAGAAAAAATCCCAATATTGTAGAGATTTTGTTCATTGTCATGAAGTTCTGTATTTTCTGTGAAAGCCTGTGAAGTGATTACATGCATGCAACTTGAAGGAAAAAGAAGACAAGTCATATCGTAGAAAATTATGTTACCTTCTAATGAGAAAGTAAGACACCATAGCTCACCTATAATTACAAATAAACCTTTATCTTACAACTTGATAAACATAAGATGGAGTCCAGATGGTTGTGAATGTTTTTGTATTCTTAAAATTTTCAATTTTTTTAATATTGTCAGCTTGTGATGGAAGTTTGAATTTTTACTGTGAAGAAACTCGACAAATAAGCCATTCTTAAGCATCACAGACATCAATATAGTGTATTAACATTTCTCCATTTTCTAACGTGTGTTAGAAAGCTCATTACTGAAATATGACTGAGATCATAGATTTGTAGTATCTTCCCAGTGTGGGAAGATACTCCTGCTCTGGTAGAGCTATTAATAGCTTTGACAGTGGGGTATGAATAAGCTCTGTGGGGCATGGTATGCTTTCTTGTTCTGCGTTTGCACTGTACCTTGTATACTAGGAGCTAAGCTGAAGACCAAAAATTCTTCCGTGCACCACTGGCACAAGCAGTGAAGATAGTTGCATTATCTTCCAACTCACAGTCATTTTTGTGTTTCTGCCTTCATCATATTTAACATAAGGTGGAATTTATCTTGCCTAATTATAGCTATCTAAATGTTAGGAATCAATTATAAGCTGATTGCTCAAGACAGCCTGTAGTCAGAGAAGAAAGACAAGCACCTCCAGACTGCAATTCTTCCCACCCTACTGTAGGAATCTGGGCTGCAGTGCTCTGGAAATTTCTCTCTCTCCTTTCCTCTCCTGAAATAGGACACCAAATGCCTATGTTTAAAGTGACTGCTATAATATAAGTGTATTCCCTAAAACTCTTACTTTTTAACTTTCTAAAGCCATGAAATAAATGTATTCCTGTATCTTTATCTTTTGTATCTACTAGCTTTAGAAATAAGTTACTTAAAATAATTTTTTTCCGCTTTGTCTTTTGTATTTGATAACAATTCCAATTCCATTTTCCATTCCTGGAATATTTTTGTTCGTTTGTTTGTTTAGAAACTTTCTTCTCTATGTGGCAACCAGATTAATAATATTTAAAATGGTCTCTTTCAAAGATGAAAGATCTTTAATAGTAATTGTCCCCAGAAATCCATTGCTAGGCCTTAGATTCAGCTAGTTATTATCAAAATGAAGCACATTATATCTTCCTGAAGCTATACTAGGGTTGGCAGTTCTCAAATTTTTGTGGTTTGTCTAATACCTAGCACATTTCTTAGATCTCATTTCTTGTAACTGAAAGTAGACTTCCACACAACAACAATAAAAACAACAATTAAGAACAGTTATCTTTTTCCAATTCATGTTTTAATGAGAAGACTGAAAAATTTAACTAAATTTGTCAAGTGTATAAAAAGGGGGAGATAAATAAAAAGAATCCAAAATTCATTAAGATAACTACTGTTGCAAGACAATTTTGAAACTGCTATGGAACATGATGCTTGTGTTTTGAATATCATGGTTTATTATACTATTAAACTTAATTCTACTCTGTAGTCAACAGTAATTTATTTAACGGGAGTTTTTTTTTTAGCAGTAAAATTCTGCAGAACAGTACTGATCTCCGTGAGCTAAAGAAGGGCCTTCCAAAAATCTAGAGGTATTATTGCAAGCTCTTTAAAAAAAATCTCCTAATTCTAAAAAGCATAGTGGTCTATTTTGCTTTTTCAAAGTGAATCCTTTTTTTTTAATTTATTTTTTGATGAGGTTAATGCACTATAGCTAGTGTATAATAAGGCGTATAATGGTAATATAATAATAAGACTCAAGGGGAGAAAGGAATGTTATCACATTGAAGTGTACAAATAATATTTCATCTGTTTTTTGGTCTGTAGTGAAAGGCCTGGTCCCACAGATCTGAGTAAAAAGTTCTTAAGTGTTTTTTTACTTGTCCTTTTACTAGGTATAATCAAATCTGACCTTGGTATTTGAGATTGTAGGAAAATTACAGAATGGTCTTGCATAGAAATTAATTTCATTTTGACTTCTCATTGGCACTTTGTAGACCTCAAAAATTGCATTAGGTATTTCTATTTCAATTACAAGAAAAAATGAAATTTATTGATACTGGTTATTTGGTAAAGGCATCCAGTAAACTAACACATAAACAGTGAAAAGAAAAACAGTACATATTGCACATCAAAAGAGGAGATAGTGATTTTTCATTTTTTTACTCTTTTAATAGAAGTCAAGAAAAGCACCATTTAGTGAATAGATATTAAGTCATAGTATATATTAACAGACAGAATATCTGTAAAAATATTGGAAAACTGAAAGTTATCAAAAAGCTTTAAATTCCATAAATTTTTGACACTGGTTTCAATGACAACTGGGGGCATGAGCTGTTTTTGTCCCCCACTTTTTATTTACAGCAACACATTTTTAAAGTCAATATCACTTACTTTTATAATCCTCATACATTTTTAGAAGTATATGAAAAAAAAAAATAAGAAAAAAAAAAAAGATGTTAAAACTCTTACCAAATTTTCAGGCCTGTGGGTAAAGCAGAACTCTGAACATAAAATTATTGCAGTTAATCAGTGTGGAAGTTTAATATGGCACTTGATTATGCATTTTTTAAAGAAAAATCAGAATTCTGTATAATAACAGGATCTACTTATTTTCTTTTGCTCCTATCTTCCTTGCTAGAACATACCTGCATGTGCAAAATTCCAAGAGTAAGAACAGGTCCTCTCTTTTAGAGGATATGTGTTGAATTTTTGTTGATATTTCCACTTGAAGTGAAGGGAGTAGTCAGCAATGATAATTTGGATCATATCCAGTGCAAGAAAGTTTCCATTAATTCCTGTGTCTTTTCTTGCCCAATATGAAGGATGTGTTACAAGGCTTCATTCAGCAGTATTTGGGAAGTGCTTTGAGATCCCTGCTGCATGCCTGTATGGCAGTACAAACTATGCTTAGGAACTAGCCCTTGGCGCAATGAGCCAATTACACCAGTTTAAAATAGTGTGATTGATTCTGTCAAATTTATCTAAGGAGTTAAGTGATTAACACAAGCTGTCTACTTCTTTGCCTGGTTTCTTACAAGCCTGCTTGCTAACCCACCTGAACGAGCTGCTAGACAGCCATGTTCTTGAAAGTTACTGAATTTTCACCTGCCTATGGAGTTGTGCTGCTGGTTCTCCAGGGGCTTAGGAGGGTGGTATGTGTCTAGATAAAGAGAAAGCTGAAAATGCAATGATTTTCTGTTTGCTTTTGCTTTTCTTTTTAAATTAGTTTTTCAATCATATTTCCTCTTCCATACAAAAATAAATCCAAACTTCTAACATTTCATCTCCATTCAAGAATATTGTTTCTTAAAGTGAAATTTCTTGCAAGATTCTTGGCTAACTCTAGGTAATACACTATGTTTGTTCTTACTTTGTCACTGTCATGATGGAGCATATCTGGAGGCCAAATCTTAGTTTAGTCATTTGAGTATCTTATCCTCTAGTTTTCTGCCAGAATTTAAACCTTGTAAAATATGTGAATATGAAATCCATTCCAGATATCCATCTTAGTGTTGGCCTTTGATGGTTCTACTTTTGAAGTATACATTTTTGTTGGGCTTACATGACAATGCAAATGTCATTTACTTTTTTTCTTAGAAATGGATTTTGTACAACAAAACACTGAAGTGTTGTGATGTGATTGGGTTGCTTTCCCACCAGATAATATTTTTCAAGCCATCCTTCCAGTGGCAATCTTACTTTTCATGGTAGGTCCCCATTTAACTCTGATTAACCTCCCATACGTACAATACATAGATATATATGTATGGCTTGGATATGTTTGGCATTCCCGCACCCTCCAAAATTTGAAAACACCAAGGAACTTTGAAAAGTGGCCCCAACTCTGTATGAGACCCAACAGAATGTGTTTTCCAATTTAGGATCGGTTGTTCCCATATTTTACCTTTTTTTTTGCCATTTAAGTCACTACAGCAATATTCCATGAAAATAAAGTTTTAAAATATAGTATTGCAGCAAAAAAGTGAAAAAGTGAGGAGAATAATAAAATTTTAAAGAAATTTATGTCTTTCTGAGACTTAATTTTCCCACAATCAGTATAGTTTTAAGAGTACATAATGAAGACTACGTAGTCAAACACATAATGAGGAAAAAAAAAAAAAAAGTTAAATATTTCACAGAAGAATGTCATATGAAGTGGTATGAATGCTAGGTAACTTGGGTTGAAAAGCACAGTCTAAAACAAAAATGAGTGATTCAGGAAAAGGAGAGTGAATAAGAAATCAGTGTCACTTTTGAAATCCTATCCATGACTATTAGATTCTTTAGCAGATATTAATTGCAAAAAATGTTGAAAATACTGATGATAGTAACTCTAAAAATGAGCTTACATGTATTTACATTTGATTGCCAAAAAAAACAGGGGAGGGATAGCAAAAGTCAGTATTGTTTTTAAAAATGCATAAGGAGTAAAAGCACACAATGCTGTACTATTAGAGTGTCAAGACTGGGGTATTTCTGCAGGAATATATTTCATGGAGAACAAAAATGATCATGGCAGCACATAAAGAAACCGTGGCAGAGTGGAAGACTTAGTTGCACAATCACATCAGATATAGGAAAATGTGTTTGATGGTTTGATGCCCTGGCTACTTTTTGAAGCAGTCAGCTTCACCAAAGTAGTACATGAATGGCTTTCACTCTTCCTCCTTTCTTAAAAAAAAAAAAAAAAAAAAAAAAAAAAAAAAGTAATTAGCTTCTCAGGACTTTCCTGAGCTTCTCACTTAAGAAAACTTTAGCCTGTATGATCCACAAAAGCCAAATTAGAAGCCAAGTTTAAGCTACAAAACTTGCTATAATGTTGAATTTTTTTTTACCTTCTAGTCAAAAGCCTTCTAGTAAACCTTGTAGTAAAGGCTACTTCAGAAAAATGGCCCAAGCTTATATTCATCTACATTTTCACAAAATTTCTGAAGTTGAAAAAAAGCAGTTGAAGCAATAATTTTTTTTGAAGAAATATTTTATGGGACAGGCCACCAGAGGGAAGCACTAAACAGTCTTAGGAGACATAGCATTTGAGCAAGGTTTCAGTCTTAAATGAAATACCATATTGCTAGCATTTTGGGGTTTGCCTTTTTGAAGAAGCTGTGACAGTTGGTAAAGTTTATTTTTTGCTTTAGTCTTTCTATGGATTCAATTCTTAGCACAGATTTTTCTCCTGAAGAACAAGTTATTTGTTCTTCTCTGGGGTTATTTAAATTATACCTAGACTCTGTAATTTATCTCTAGATCAACAATAAAAACAACCAGTTGGTCTCAATAGGTTATTATTTAAACTAAATCAACAATGTTTTTACACAATGATGTCAAAAAAAAAAAAAAAATCATTTATGACCAAAAAAAAAAAAAAAATTTGATTAGATAAGTGAGCCAGGAAGATTACTTAATGATATGAATTAAAGCAAAATACAGTACAAATTAGCCAATGTGTTCAAAGGTTAAAAAATAAAAATAAAATATTTAAAAACACCACCACCAACAACAACAAAATCACTTTCACTCAGTTTAAAAACTTCTTTGTCTGTTAGTACAACTTGACCAGAGAACCTTTGAAGGCCACAACTTCATCGACCCTAAAAATGTAACGGACAACACTGTTTAGTCTTATATGACAGCAGATGGCACTCTATAACTGTTGGCATATATGTATGTCTGCACATGTCTACATAGATATGTAGATATAAGAACATATATACATTATGTACACACAATCACAAAACCATATCACTTTCCATATAATGAGACCTCGGAAAAGTCTAAGTCTATAATGCAGTTTTCCACCAAAATACATTTG
This sequence comes from Nettapus auritus, assembly GCA_011076525.1. Lineage (NCBI taxonomy): Eukaryota > Metazoa > Chordata > Aves > Anseriformes > Anatidae > Nettapus > Nettapus auritus. The sequence continues at coordinate 48,686,185 of CM021765.1, forward strand.
AAGTACAAAATGTCTCTATGTGACATTTTAGAAAGGTTTTCAAAATAGAAAACCATATGCAGCTGATAAATATATTTCTAATAAACTTGCTTTGTCCTTTGATAGTTTTCATGTCATAAAATTATCCTCCTTAAAAATAAATGTATTGCTCTTTGCTGATATAAAATGCAGAACTGATACACATAGGGTTTTATTGTTTCATTTTGTTTTGAAGGAACACATGGGCATATTAACCTAATATTTACTAGGGATCCAAAAAGTACTTAAGATATTAGTATTAAGAAGAGGAAAGAGAGGAAGTATGACACTATCCACTGCAGTCATATTAGCATATGCAAGGAATATGAAAATGCTTTTACATGAATGTTATGTCCTCATCTTGGAATTCTGGCAAGTTTTCTTTTTTCTTATTAAAAGGAAAAAATAAAGAAAATGAATGAATGAAGCTGAAGAAAGCTGAGAGAACAGTAATTACTCAAGACAAGAAGCAACAGTGATGATAGGAAAATAACATAACTTGCGAATAGATCGTTACTGGATGCCAAATTACACTATTATTTTTCACTGTTGTGGGTGGTTTTGCATGAATAAGGACTGTAGAGTTAAAAAACAATGCATATACAATACATATGTTTGAGCAAACAAGACTGTTGAGATAATTTGGAGCAAGGTCTATAATCTGAGGACCAGGACTAGCTCTCTTTGTGACATAAATAGTCCTGTACTCCTACTGGCCAAGAAAATTAGCCAGTTCTTACAGTAGTTGTGTTAATGCAAAAATAAATTATCATCAATGGTGACTAGGAGATTTTTTTATTTTATTTTTTTGACTATTCCTGTTTGCAGAAATCTATTAACCAAAGAGTCTGGAGAAGCCTTTTGTAAACTACTGAAGGCCAAATTCACCAAGATTATATTTCAGGGTGGAATTCAGACCACTTGTGTGTCTTCAGTAAATCAAATGTGTAAGGACACATGCTTGCATCTAGGTACATATTTTATCTGATCCATAATTATGGGAAAACATACAAAACCACTAAATGGTCATGTGAGCATTGAGGGTCTAAAGCCACCATACATGCCATTTCTCTTTGGGGTGATATTGCCAGACTCCCATCACGTAAAGGCAAATGATATGGATCCTGACATCATCTGTTAAGTTGGGAACAAACTGCAGTCAGATGTTCACCTAACTGTATACTATTAAATAATCCCAGGAATAAGATAAACATGGTAGGTGAAAAGTCTCTAGAGTTCAGTCTGCTTCCTGGCTTAACATGTCTGTTGGATGCATAAGCATATTTCGTGAATTGAGGACCAGATCTAATGAAGGATTTAAGCATCCAAAATTTGAGTTGGGTAACTAAATCCTTATGCACTCCCAAACAATGACTTTGGATACCCCAGTTCCATTGCTCTCCAATCCCAATGGTGCACAGTTGACAGATACACAGCTTTCCTCAGCGTTGACTTAGATGAGAAGTTTAATGCATGTCTGGGCATGACACTCTGCCATCTGCATATCTAGATGGATATGCCTTAGCAAGCATTCCCTTAGCACATACAAGCACACCCCAATTGGGACAAGAATACAACAATTCTAATTGTTGCTACTATCTTCTCAAACGTAGTTCCTAGCCTCATTTTATTACTGTGGAATTGCTGGAATATACATAACAAATTGAGATGCTTCTTTTTTGGAGTACGAAGACCGGCGAGAGGGAAAGATTGTAACCATCATGGTACCTGCAGCCCCCTGTAAAAAGGATTGGATTTAGCTTGAAAGACGTCTCAGGAGAAATAGAGGTTATGGGTCTGATCCTGACAAAATGAAACTATAGAGAAAAACAAAATAAATCAGGATGGATTGGATTGGAAAAAGAACAAAAAATAAGAAAATAAAAAGAAGCAAAATGTACAAACATGGTTCACAGCATAATGGTTAAGACACTGGCAGTATGTGAATTGGATCCTAATCCTTCCACGAACAGCATGTGCACAATTTTACACGGTGATTGTTCCTTAAATCCTCATAAAGCTTTGGAGGAGAACCCTAGATGGCTGCCTCCAAGCTAAAATATAGAAAAAAAACAGTCTTGCTTTGTGTTTTGTCTCACTATATTTATAGAACAATAAATCTTGTATTCTTTATGTACAGGAATACTGCTTAAACAAAAAGACTTAGAAATGTTCCTTCTCTCTTCCATAGTCCATTAAAGTGCCCATAATGGTCTATTATAGTAGAACTGAAAAATACAGAAGATGTAGAAAATACAGGTATGCATTTTTTTGGGGTAGACAAGAGGATTAAATAAACCTTTCCCTGCTTTGAGGACGAGTGCTCAAATTGTATCCCCAGGAGAAACTGCAGATATCTAGCTGTCTTAAGAGAAAGTCAACTCTTTTATATTTTTTCAGTAGTCTTCCAGTTGCGTGTTGGATGCTCTGTATGATGACTTGTGAAATAGCCATTGAGCTGCTCAGCATTGAGACAACTGTACTACTTAGGGAGGAAGGAAGAAGAATGTGTCTGGACAGTCAGAGATGTGCTTGATTGGTGTCTCAGTGTCAGTTTTGAAGGTAATCATAGAATCATAGAATATCCCAAGTTGGAAGGGCCCCACAAGGATCATCGAGTCCAACTCCTGGCACCACACAGGCCTGCACAAAAATTCGGAACATATGATAAGAGCTTATTCCAAATGCTTCTTAAATGCCAACAGGCTTGGTGGGGTGACTACATCCCTGGGGAGCCTGTTCCAGTGCACGACCACACTCTCAGTGAAGAACCTTTTCCTGATATACAGCCCGAACCTACCCTGTCTCAGCTTGACTCTGCTTCCGCGGGTCCTATCCAAGAGAATAGATTGGTGCCTGACCCTCCACTCCTCCTAGTGAGAAAGCTGTAAACCGCAATGAGGTCTCCCCTCAGCCTCCTCTTTTCCAGGCTGAACAAACCAAGTGACTTCAGCCGCTTATGTCTTACGTCTTCCCCTCTAGGTCCTTCACTATCTTTGTAGCCCTCCTCTGGACACTCTCCAATAGTTTCACATCCTTTTTGTACTGTGTTGCCCAGAACTGCACACAGTACTTGAGATGAGGCTGCACCAGTGCAGAGTAGAGCAGGACAATCACTTCCCTTGACTGACTAGCAATGCCATGTTTGATGCACCCCAGGATATGGTTGGCTTTCCTGGCTGTCAGGGCACACTGCTGGCTCATATGCAGCTTGCTATCAACCAAACCCACCAGATCCCTCTCTGGGGGGCTGCTCTCCAGCTTCTCATCCCCCAGTCTGTACGTATAGCTAGGCTTGCCCCTTCTCAGGTGCAGGACCCAGCACTTGCTCCTAAACTTCATGTGGTTGGTGACTACCCAGCTCTTTTTAAATCTTCATGTTCTACTTGTGTTTGTGTGCACTCTTTTGGGTCTTTTACATATGAGGCTTTGAATGTTGTATGTTTGAATGTTGGGAGAGAAAGCAAACCTTTTTTTTTTTTTTTTTTTTTTTTTTGCTTGATGCAAACATTTGGTAGTCAAAAGTCACTGACAGCAATGAGCTTTTGATTCAGCTCTGGACACTATACCTCTTCTCTGGCATATTTTCCACAGCACATGAAGCTTTTGGAAAGGCTAGCCCAACTCTTAAAGTATAATTCAGTAGGTCTTTCCTCTAGGAGTACAACAAAGAGCTTAGAATAGGTTTGGGATTTCACTATTTAAATGATTCAAAGTATTCCCCTATTTTATGGCATGGTGTAAAGTTAATTTAGGGATTACTGTTGTGTTGTTTCATTTTCTTTAGATACACTATTTATCTATACATTTAAAACTTTATAACCTTTGTCCCGGTGGAGAAGAGGTAGGCAGATTAGATTATAGTGAACTAACCATTTTTTTAACAGTACCAAACAGAAAAAGCAGCATTAATTGAATGACAGATTAAGAGCAAGTTAACAATGTTGTGGCATAAAGAGGGTAACTGGAAATTTTAAAAATTGTTGGATTTATATTTGATTAAAAAAATAACATTATGTAATCAAAAGAAAAGATGACAGGTTTACAAGATCGTGATATGAAATGTGTATAGCTGTGTCTTACATAGAAAAGGAGGAACACAAATTGCAATATTTGATGATACTGAGAAAAAAATAAGTAGTATCTCCTTTTCAGTAATTACTAATTGAACATGCTCAGGACTTAATTGATGAAAACAAGTAATTTTTTTGTCCAAAGAAACTCAAGGAAGAAAAAAAAAAAAAAAAAAAAGAGAGAGAGAGAGAATAACAAATTTTGATAGGATATACTGTAATAGTATCACATTCTTACTACGCTAAGGTATGTGTAATGATTCTATTTGACTTCACTTTTTCTCTCTTCCTCTTACTTCTGATGGAGATTGATCAGTACAAGCTTAAACTAAGAAATTAATTACTCATGGAATTACAATACTAGGTCTTGAAGCCACCTCACTTGCATTATTTTTATATTGTAACTGCATCAACTTCAGCTAAGATATTTCTGTTTTACACTGGTGCAATGCAGATGACATTTTGATTAAGGAATCTCCCCATGTGAAAGGTGTATATTGTAAATTTTAAATGCTTTAATCATCCTTGTTGAATAAATGTTGCTGCAATGAGGAAAATAATATTACTGTTTGAGAATGTAAAAAGAAAGTCTAGTAAATTTGAAGAAGAATAGACACAAGTAAAGGAAGCCACTAGGAAACTTCCAATCAAATGAAGAAAATAAGGCTTTTGCTTCTTTCCTGTGTCTAATAGGTAGTTCACCCAAAATTAGTACATGTTAAGCTCTACAGAAAACTATGGCATATAAGTCACTGAATGTGGGACATGAGTTATTACTCTGGAAAGTGATAATGGATACCATAACATACCAAAACAGAGCTGTTAGAAACCAGTGGGTATGTTAAATAAACCTCAAACAATCAACAGCTGTATTCACACTGTCCTGCAAGAGTGCCTTAAGCTCTTCCCTCAAAGACAAATTCCTGAATATCCCGTGCTTTCTTTAAACACAGCAGTGAATGTTACAGCATGCCATGTGATAAACTTATGAAGGACTATAGGATTTTCTGCTTTGGTGAGCACTCTAGAAGATTCTAAGCTTGTGAGAGCCTTTGGTGTGAACATCCTTGCATCTGCTGCTGCAACATGATACACCACATCCCTGTGCCACCCTGAGCAGTGTTGTTCTCAGGAGAGTGCAGCCTCCCTGCACAGAGTTCAGTAGCAGCAGCACAGTCCCCTTTCTGTCAAGTATCCAACACCAAAATTTTGGAAAAAAATATCTCACATCAACATTTTTTTTTTTTTTTCTCCAGTTGCAATAACAGGATGATAGTGTCATAGCAGTCACCTTGTACCAGAACTTGCCATGGCAGGATTGTTCACTAAACAGAGGCATATAGCACCAATGAGTAGCACATTTGTCTACCCAGAAATTTAGTAGAAAGCTTACAGGGTATTCACATACAGCAATATTCTTGGGGATCTAAATGTCTCACTGACCTCTTCAAAGGAGAAATACTTACATCAATTAAAGAGAAGAGCACTTGTGAATTTTTATTTATTTATTTATTTTTGTATGGCCTATTTATAAGGGGAAGGAGGTAAGTGAGGTTAATCCCTTTACCAGGATGTAGAGCACACTTCTGAATCTCCAGTTATCTAAGGGGAGGTCACTGAAACAGTGCATTCCTAGAATTGCTCTTGGCCCTGGATTTTATCAATTTTTCTCCTTGTTTTGGTCCTGAGATGAGTTATATGTAATGGCCTCCAGCAGTACACACCCACCTTCGGTATGGAAGATGGTCCAGAATCTCAAACTACATCTGCTGAGCATCTTCTCATCTGTACAGCTGACATGTGCCACTTGGAGGACAAAAGTGACTCCAGAAAAGAGTGACAACTAAGCCACTGATTTTCAGAAATACAAAGCCTTACACCTGCAAGCCATATTCTTATTCTAACGAGTCAGTAAAAGAGGATAAAAAAACCCTACAAAGGCCCTACAAAGGTCCCTGCAGAAGGACACCTGGAACACAATCAGGATGAATGGGTACAGCTGCAATGTAGGCATGTAACAACAAAACAACATGAGAAGAAACATAAATGTATTCTTATCTGTAGTCCTTAAAAGAAAAAGCACTCCACCAAACAGCTTGTTGAACTTGATGCATAAATCTATATGAAGGGAAGGATTTCACAGGCTGGTTGACAAGCTAGTGTCTTGGGTACTTTGAAATGGGGAAATGAAAAGTGACCACACCTCCTGGGATCTACCTAAGAGAGCATTTGGTCCTTCTGCTTCAGCTGTAAGCACTCCTGGTAGATCACTTTGATCAATAGTAATGTGGTAATAGGTGAAGGCTCCAGTTTTTCTGTCCTTTGGCAAGGAAAACAAAGAAATAATTAAGGGAGAAGATAAGAGAGAATAAAAATAATAATAATAATAAAAAAAATCATCTTTGATTCACATTTATTTTAAAGTGCTTATTTTTGGACTCATAAATGTAAGGAAACAGTACCTGATGAAAGAAAACTACTTGACTCTTATGATTATCTGTCCCTGAATGTGATCTATGAATGAAGATTGTGAATTCATGCAAAGTCTCATTAAATTCTGTTAAAGAGATATTAGAGAGGTATAACCATTCAAGTTAGTGGATTATAAATGTAGCTATACTTATAATAATCTAAAACTAAAGTCATGTATTTATTACTGTAATCTCTTATGGAAGTAGCAGTGCCTGTGAGTAAACTCATAGTTTTACCAGCTTCTGGTTTCTTAGAAATACTTTATCTGTATATGATGAGCTTACTCTGTAAGAGAAAATACTGGTATGATTTTATGGCAACCAAGAAACAGTGCCTAATGCAAAAGTTATAAGCAAAATGACATAACTCTGCATTCACTTGAAATGCCTGCTTTTGAGATACTCTGAAATTCTGCTTTCTTCATTTAAAAAACTGTCACTATGTAGATTAAAGTCAGATGCTGTGCCTACTACTGTATTTACTTATTTACATTTCAAATTACATAAATTTCAGCTCCTCCTGCATAATGGAGATTCTAGCTGTAGATAACTGTCCTGATTAAGAGTGATTTTGATTTTTCTCTAAGTCAACACTATTATGTTCCTTAAGGAATTGCAAATTTCATATATATCTGCAAGTAGAAAAAAAAAATCTGAATACAGTGGTTATTTTTAACAGTAGTTAAATAGTTTGTGGCTTTGTTCACATTTTCTACAGATTCTTACTGAGAGACTTTGTTAAGTTAAAGGAAAAAAAAAGTTACAGCACTGTACAAGGAAATTTGTTTGAAGACTATTTTCAAATGGCTATTTGAACCTATCGCGTATTTATACTTTTAGAGCACGTAACCCAATTTTATTTTCTTTAACAGGTAACCTTTGTTTCTTTTTGACAAAGATACTGTGAAAGAGCTTTTGCTATTCTTCTCTAAAGGTTTTCATTCTCTGCTATTGTTAAACCATAAAAATATCTGTAATGTCACGTAAGTTCTGTGGAAAGATTCATTAATAAAGTTTTTGCCTACATTCACATCTTACTGATTAAAGTTGAAAGGTAGAAAATAAGGGATGACATTAGATCTTCATATACACTGTATTCCCAGTATTTATGCGTATAAAGGTGTTAAAAAGAAACCATCATACAAGATATTTCTCATTGATACAAATAAAAATTATGCATACAACAGACTTTTTCTTTTTTTTTTTTTTTTTTTTTTTTTAATTTTTTTATTATTATTATTTTTTTCCGGGGGGAAGGGGCTGGTTATTTTGTCTATTTAATTAGTTAATTGAAACTAGAAAAAGACATATTCAGAAATATATTTTTTTTTTCATTATAAAGTTAAACACTGCTCATATTCCCTGCCTTCCATAAACCCATTTTGTTAATATGAAACAAGAGAATAGGTCCCTTTTTGCATGTAATTTTTCAGGCCTCTTCCATGTGTTGTAACAAAAGAAAGAAAAAAAAAAAAAATAGACCCCCTTATCTTCAGTCTCTTTGTAGACAGCCTTTACAATTTTACAAATTTATAATAGATTTAACTTTTTTTTTGCACTGTAGTTCACAGTATTTTATTATAGTGATTTACTTTTTTAATAATTTCAAATAAAATGTGAAACATGGATTATCTTTATCACTCATTTCATACACGCGGTGTGAATGGTGCATGTAAAATGGTAAACTGATTTTTACAACCACAAGCAAGATTGCATCTCTTTGGTATGAGAGATGGTAACAGGCAACCTGAGCTTCACCTTCCCCTGTGAATTTGAAGAAGCAAGTCTTCCCTGGGAGATAAATACAATCATAAAGGGAAACCTGTTGAATCAGTCCATCCAGTTTACATCAACTGCTCTGCAAGAGGGTATCAGTGAAAGAAGTTTTGAAATCAGTTTATAATATATATAAAAATAAATTAGCAGGACCAGGTGATATTTGCCTAAGGGGTCTAAAAAAGCCAAATTGCTAAATTATATATTACATGGGTTCTTTAACCATGATCTACGCTAATGCCATCCACTGTCAGAGGGGAGGGAACAAATATAACATCAACTGGGGTAAACAAACAAAAAACAGAACTTCAAATAGGAATAAAAAGATCACAAGCCAGTGATTATATCTTTCACTTCAGGCTTATTAGTATAAACTCTATTAAAGAGTAGCTTTAGTAATTGAATAAATAAATGCAATATAATTGAGAAGATTTAATACTTGAAAAGCAAATTAATGCCTCCCAAATCTACAATTTTTGAAGGAGTCAGCAATTATTTGGAGAAGGTTTTCCTTCTAACATTGTATTCTTGGATTTCCAAAAACTCTTATGATGGTCTCTAAAGAAAGTAAGATGTCATGCGGGGAAGTAAGAAGTTCTTTTAAAGATCAGTACATAGTTGAAGAATATGTAGCAAATTATAAGAATTTTATAAGAATTTTAAGGTAATTCACACACACAAAAAAAGAGTTGATTGTCAGGGGAGTCACATATGAAACTATCTTAGGGACAGTTCCATATTCCTAAACATTCTGCAAAACAAAACGAATAATGAGATGAAAAAGCATATAAACAATACAAAATAAACCTCAATGGTTAAAATTAAAATTGCCCATAGTGGTCAACAAAAGCATATCATAATGCTGAGTAGCAGAGTGATAAAATGGAAAATAAATTTTGTTATCAATAATATGCATAACGCATATAGTAAAAACAACCCCCCAACAATACTTACAAATTATGAACTGTGAATGAGCTTTCATCACCGAAGGTAAAGATGTGTATAAGAAAGTTTCATTGATGTCTGTGAAACACATTCATGAAACGCAACCTCTGTAAGACTCATGGCAGAGTTTGCACCCTATGGAGTTTTTCTTTCCTTATCCTCTTTCCTAAACTATCCTGATAACAGATAACAGAGAAAAGATAAAAGATTGAAGGAACCCTTTGTCTGAACCTGTTCACTCACACTTACAGAGAAGGAACAGTATGTTAATCTCTCTGTTTTAGCTCCTCTGGAGCCATCATTGCCCTAAGGGCATACATAAGAATGGAGATGCTCTTCCTTCTTTGTAATGAGCATGGTAAAAGAGATGCCTGAATTTTCCTCTGTAAACTATACAACACTCAAGGTCAATCCAAACCTGTAAATTCTCCCTGATAGGATTTAATGAGAATAAAATTCACCATATTAAATGTTGAGAGCATTTAGCAGTATTTCTGGTGCCACAGGTCTTACCTTTATGACTACTGATCTACACAGTAGATACATAAATATTCACAGGAACACCTTGCAGAAAGTTCTCAGCCTTTCAGAAGGCCATACCAAGAGCTAATTTAAGATCAAGTCAGGGTCTGTTGGCAATTTATTTGACTTCAGAAATGCCTTAAGAGACCTGTGATGTAACACTACATATAGCTCTTTCTATTCTCCCCCCCCCCCTTTTTTTTTTCTCTTGAATTTAACCATTTGTTGAAAGTAAGTACTGTACTTTCTTATTGTAAGGAGGATGTCATTGTCAAGTGGTAGGTAGCTTTAACCATTAATACAAGTTTGAAACTCTCATTATCAATAAGTAGTTCTATAGACAGAATTATGACAGAATTGTGTTTTTTAAAAAATTTGGCTATGAATTTTGCAGATTTGTCTTCAAACACATTATAAATATAAGAAGTATGAGGCAGAATCTTTGAAGATTTGGATAATTTTATGTGAGTGTGTTTATCTGATAGCTTTTATATCAGAGTTTAAAAATCACATCAGAGCAATAGGCAGTGGGGGAGGGGGAAATCACCTTACAACAAGACCAAGATACAGGAAAGTAGAATGATGCAATGATTCAGGAATTATAACTGCAGATATTTAATGGTACCGGTTAAAAATACCATCTCTTCATAATGCATCTGACTACTCACCTAAATGTTATTTGCAATGTTATGCACTAATGCACCTGCTAAGATAGCATCTGCACTAATAAATGATATAAAGCAGCTGGGAAGGCAGATGGTATGTCAATAGCTGCAGCCCTTATCAGTGAGTTAGAATTGATTCTTTCAGCTCCTCTGAGCTCTACAGATATTACAGCCCAATGTCTTACCTGTGGCAGCAAAAAGCAATACTGTCTTGGAAAACTAGGCAGAAATGGTCTATAGGTTTCTGTCTGAAAGAAGAACTTGTATTTTAGATATGATGGACATGCCCAATTTTCCAGTTGAAATTTTCATCTTTAAATGAGATTATCACCCAATGCTGACATTTAAAAGAGCAGAATTCTGATTATTTCCACATCTGAGGATGGAATCTGGAGACCTGTGAGAACCAGACAGACATTTACCTATATAAGAATAGTCATTTTTATGTCTCTGATGAAAACTGGTTCCAGTGAAACCATCACTTTTGGCTCAGGGGGACTATGATTTTTCAGAAAAATAAAAAGTCCTTTGATCCCCAGGTAGATCATCTCTCAGCAGGCACTATTTAAACTTTTCTTTCATGTGTTCATTCTCGCTTGTTAAGAATCACAGAATTGCAGGGATTGGAAGGGACCTCGAAAGATCATCAAGTCCAACCCCCCACCAAAGCAGGTTCCTCAGAGCAGGCTGTCCAGGTAGGTGTCCAGACGGGCCTTGAATATCTCCAGAGAAGGAGACTCCACAAGCTCCCTGGGCAGCCTGTTCCTGTGCTCTGTCACCCTCACCATGAAGAAGTTATTTTGCATGTGGGTGCAGATCTTCCTGTGCTCTATCTTGCAGCCATTACCCCTTGTCCTATCCCCACAAACCACTGAGAAGAGGTTGGCTACTTCCTTCTGTCTCCCACCCCTCAGGTATTTATACATATTGATGAGATCCCCTCTCAGTCTTCTCTTCTCCAGGCTGAACAGACCCAGGTCTCTCAGCCTTTCTTCATAGGGAAGATGCTCCAGGCCCAGTGTCATCTCTGTGGCCCTCTGCTGGGCTCTTTCCAGGAGATCCCTGTCTTTTTTTTTTTTTTTTTTTTTTTTTTTTTTTTTTGTACCGGGGAGCCCAGAACTGGACACAGGACTCCAAGTGAGGCCTGACCAGGGCAGAGTAGAGGGGGAGGATCACCTTCCTTGACCTGCTGGCTACACTCCTTTTAATGTGCACCAGGATCCCATTAGCCCTTTTGGCCACCAGGGCACACTGCTGGCTCATGGTCAACCTGTCATCCACCAGGACCTCCAGGTCCTTCTCCACAGAGCTCCTCTCCAGCAGGTCATCTCCCAGCCTGTACTGATACGTCCAGTTGTTCCTTCCCAGGTGCAAGATTTGCTCTTATTAAACCTCATTTGGTTTCTTCCTGCCCATCTCTCCACCCGGTCCAGGTCTTGCTGAATGGCAGCACAGCCTTCTGGCATGTCAGCCACTCCTCCCAGCTTTGTGTCATCAGCGTAATTGCTGAGAGTAGACACTATTCCCTCATCAAGGTCATTGAGGAAGATGTTGAACAAGACCGGACCCAGCACTGACCCCTGGGGAACACCACTAGTCACAGGTCTCCAGTCAGACTCTGCACTGCCAGTCACCACACTTTGAACTTGGCCAATCAGCCAGTTCTCAACCCACCTTACTGTCTTCTCCTCTATCCCACACTTTCTCAGCTTGCTAGCAGGATGTCATGGGAGACAGTATTGAAAGCCTCGCTAAAGTCAAGGTTGATGACATCCACTGTTCTCCCTATCTACCCAGCTGGTGATGCCATCATAGAGTTGATCATCATATCTTGATGCCATCAAAATGTTTATTTTTTATTTTAAACCATTTTAAAATTTGATCATACTGAGGCAAATAAACTGTAATAACAATACAGAATGGCACTTGCATGTTTACAGACACACTGATCATCTCCTTGGTGCATTAACAAATTGATCCAAAGTTGAAGGAAGAGAATATATTTTCACATACACTTTTCATGTATGTATCTGTATCATTCTTCTAGTCTATGCCAGTAGATATTCTCTTGGACATCATTTTTGTTGTTGTTGTTTGGTTTTGTTTTTCATACCTAAATCCAGCTATCTCAAAGTCGTTTTTTTTTAGTTTATTTTAGTTAAAAAAATAAGTAAAGTAACTTTCCGGAACATAACGCATAATAGTAATGTTTAAGGCTTATATACCAGTCCTTTAAAAGCTACCGCAAATGTCATTTCATGCAACTGACCATTATTTCTGAGTCAGCATGGTAAAACTTTAAAAGTGTTTAAGAATAAATTACATAGCATATATTTTTTTTTACAAACAAAATTACCTGTGGTGATGATTTCGTTGAATCAAAGGATAGTGGCTTTCTTATGAAAAAATAAAAAGTCTAAAGCTTTCTGAAGTTGGGAACAGGTATTTGGCCTACTTAAAAGGCCAAAAATATATTGCAAAAGGTCCTTTGAAAATGCTGTGAAATACCCTAAAAGTGCATGATATAAAATTTACAGTAAAGCCTCTACAAAGTAAGTGCAACTATTTATTAGTTCAGTGGTGAGATGTTTTTCACTTAAGAAAAAATATCTACCAATTAAAGCTTAAATTTTTCTACATTTTTTTTTGGTAGAAAACATGATATGAACAAATAGGAGTACAAAAACATTATAAATTCTTTATAAATAAATAAATTTACAATTCTATTTTTTTTGTTGTTGTTGTTAATGTTATGAACCTAAATCGTCCAGTCCTGAGCACAAGACTAATTGAAAAATCTAGGGATTTTAGGTTGCTTGTGAAACAGAAGTAAAAATCTCAGAAACATGAGGTACTGAAAAACCTTTGATATAAACATGAAAAAAAAAAAAAATGTGGAAAAATAAATAAATAAATAAATAAATAAATGTGGAAACAAAATACGTTTGGCTGCATTTTTACTGATTTAAAGAGACAATTGTTGCTGGACTACAACACAGTTTCAAGAAAATGAGTGGAGAATGACACCCATCATTCAGTCTTCTCAAAAATTTAGTCTCTTATATCCTTAAAGTTAGAATCTTCTTTCATAGAAAAGGGTCAGAAATGCAGGTTTTCCAATTTCTGGGCAAATATCAGATATTGGACAAAAGGGGAAAAAAAGGAAAAAAAAAAGAAAAAAGAAATACCTTTTAACAATCATTTAGGAATTAAAGTGGTCATAACTGTGGTCTTTGATCTGAAATAAACCCTTCCAGTGTCTCTTGTGCAATGACAATATCTATGGGATCTGTTCCCTGTGAAATTTAAGCAGGACAGTTTCTAGTCCCCTGGCACAGTGAAGTCTAGGGCTTTGTCTCAGATGAAGGGAAGGTTCTTACCACAGAGAAAAAGTGGCAGCTCTTTGAAGAGTCCTTAATGCTCTCTGGGGTGTCACAGGACCCTAAGCTCTCCTGTGGAGGCACTGCAGCCAGTCCCCGCCTGTGCAGTAAACCCACTTCTCTGGGGGTGCCTAAAACTTACTGGCTTAATGTGTAGAACTAAATATGTATAATAGAGCCAGAAAATGTTCCTAATCTCTGAAACATGATCGTTTATACTGTCAAATCATTAGACTAGCCTCGTGTGCAATTTTTGCTTTTGCCAACTAGCGTTCTCCCATATCATTTCTAGGTACAATTCAGAAGTAAACATTCCCAGTATATGGTTTATATGAAGCACCCTAAGGTGCAGAAGGAGAGAGTTTAAGAGCAAGGATAAGGACATTTCCCTCTATCCAGAAGCAGCCACTGCACAGCACGTCACAAATCCACCTGAAGCTTCCCTGTAGCAGAAGGCTCAGAGAGGAGAAGAAATGCAGACTGGCTCTGACCAGACAGCTACAAGTCCAGAAATCCCAACCGCACCTCCTGCAGGGGAGCACATGAGACCTCTGGTCACACAGCTGCTGGGAGGGATACAACAAAGCTGCCAGTACCTCAAGAGATCTTGAAATTCCAACAATGTTCTTCAAAATTCTCCTGATCAGAGCTTCTGCTAGAGATTCTGTTAAAAATTGAGGTCTACAGTAGCCCCATTTTTTCAATCTACATTAATGACTTACATATTTAAGTCCACTTTTGTCTTGCTTAAACACTTCAGTCAGTATTTAGCTGTGACCTCTTGCCACTCTGCTTGGATGTGTTGGCTCAGCAGCGTTAACAGGAGTAGAAAGCAATAAAAGTTTGTTTTTGTTTTAAACAGTGTAAACCAATCTGCCCCAGAATACACACGGAGAGTTGTTATGCTGTTTAACAAGGTGCCATTTTTACATGGTCACTTTCTTAATAATAACTACATTATGTTGATAGATGTGCCAACTAACGTAAGTTTTCTTTCCTCCAACTAAAGATCACACTATGAAGATTTTCTCTGCCAGAAAATGGGATTATTTGTATCTAGTATGAACTTCTATGAACTAGTTAGTGTTGCCAAGTGCTTACTCTTTTGCTGCAGATGGCTATGCTAGGGCAGAGTTACTCTTTTTAAAGTTAGTTCTATACTTGAAAATGTACATTGACAAGATAATGCAAATTAGAAATAAGCCACAGGTGTACTACCAATGCTGCGGTCACCCAATTCATGTGAGAAATATAAGGACATATTAAGATTTGCATGAGTAATTCTGCAAAAGAATTAGAGTGCTCAATTCATTAAATTAACACAGACACACAAACAAATGAAGACTACTAATTAAGGGATCAACATTTTAAAACAGTGAGATCTAAGACTAATGCTAAATTACTTGCAGTTTATTAAGTATCTCTCTGCTGCTGGTACTGACTGATTCCCTGCTCAGATATTTGGAGAAAATTGCATTCCTCTTCAACCTGGCAGAAAGAAACAAAGAATTACCATTGACAAATGTGCTCCAACTGCAAGTAAGAAACAGCACATATATTCAGTGTATGTGCATGCACAAGATTTGTACAAATCTGTTTAATCTGGGAGGGCAGAAAAAATAAGCGTTTGAACAGCAATTTAGAATGTGATGGTAGAAGAACTTACCCAATATTAGCACTCACATACCACTTCTCCAAGGGCAGAGGAAACTTGCATGGTTTGGGAATACCAGCATCTGTAGGTAGCCAACAGCACATAAGGCAAGCATTATATCCAGCTGCTTTCAATTCCCTTGCTCAAACGACCAAAACCTCATTCATAATAGGCAAAGCCTGTAGCAGGAATCCAGGATAAGGTGTAATCTCAGACCTCTAGTTTTGTATGCAGTAATAAGCTTTTTATGCTCTGCTCTGGTTAACATCATGGTTGTAAGGACTAGATACTGTATTTGTCATAGTGTGTGGAGGTATAAGGGAAGAAACTACAGGTAGATGTTTCTGAAAGAGAATTACTGAGGTTCAAGCTGGATATCAGGGAAAAACTGTCCTGGGAGGGCAGCATGGCATTGGCAATCACAGAGATATCCATCCTTAGAAGGTTCCAGAAAATCTTTAAGGATTTCCAAAACTTGGTTAGACAAAGTCAAGGTTGACCTGATCTAGTTTAGACAAAAGCCTTGCATTAATTAAGCTGTTGTGACATGCTTTATCTGAAGACTTTAATAATTGAATAGCTAATAAATATAATATTTTTTATGCATATTTTTTTTCAGAGACCCAGGAGCATGGAATAAATCATTAGAATAGGTCTCAACAAATAAATGCTTGTGAGAGCTGATCTCTCTGCAACTGAGTAACAGCAATAGTTTCCCCATGTTCTTGGCTGTTCATAGTAAGTGCTCAGCACACTGAGTACAGTCTGTATAGACTATTAAACTGTGTTTTGAAAAACAAAAATATATTGTCTCCCTATTGTTTTTTTTTTTTTATTTCAGTTTATAATCCCATTATCTATTTGACTGCTTTCTGTGGCTTGTCCAACTCAGCTGATCTTTTACATGCAGTACAGTATCATTTCCTCTTTGAATCCCTTGATCAACTCCATTTAAACTTTGACATCACCTTCAAGCAGCTTATACCTACCTTTTCCTATGCTGTACTATTCATACTGATCTCTAATGTCTGTTCAGTGCTCTTTGCAGTCCCAAAATTATTTCATTCTCTCCCTCCTACGGCTTTTATCAGTTAAAAATAATCAGAAAAAAAAAAATATTTTTCATTTTATGCTTCTGCCTTTTTCCTCACTCCATTTTTATTTCACCCCTCTGTTTTTATATATTTTTTCCCATTGTGTATGTAAATTTTTTAGGGAAGAAATTACTTTGAAAAAAATGCTTTATTTTATCTGTGACT
Organism: Nettapus auritus; assembly: GCA_011076525.1. Classification (NCBI taxonomy): domain Eukaryota; kingdom Metazoa; phylum Chordata; class Aves; order Anseriformes; family Anatidae; genus Nettapus; species Nettapus auritus. The sequence goes on from CM021765.1 coordinate 48,702,948, forward strand.
CAAGGTTAATACAGTTGCACCTCCGAGGACAGGAATAAACATTAGGTGGCTCCTTATCTGTCTGTGGTTTTCGCTAAAGTATGTTTCATTTCCCACCAGAATCTAGAACTTTTCCATATAACTGTGTTCCACATATATCTCCCCTAAAATATATTTTAAGTAAATATGAAATTTCATGACATTTGTGTTTGCCTTAATTTAGTCTACTGTGTTCGCACCTGAATATTATAATAAAAAAAAAAAAAAAAAAAAAAAAAAAAAGTATTATTTGGATATTTCACTTTAATCATTGTGTTTGATTTAAATGTAACTTCTCATTTCAGACATTATGTGTTTTGGTGAATCACAGAATCATCTAGGTTGGAAGACACCTACAAGATCACCAAGTCCAACCTCTGACCTAACACTAACAAGTCCTCCACTAAACCATATCCCTAAGCTCTACATCTAAGCATCTTTTAAAGACCTCCAGGGATGGTGACTCAACCACTTCCCTGGGCAGCCTATTCCAATGCCTAACAACCCTTTCAGTAAAGAAGTTCTTTCTAATATCCAACCTAAACTTCCCCTGGTGCAACTTTAGCCCATTCCCCCTTGTCCTGTCACCAGGCATGTGGGAGAACAGACCAACCGCCACCTCACTACAGCCTCCTTTAAGGTATCTGTGGACTGTGATAAGGTTGCCCCTGAGCCTTCTCTTTTCCAGGCTGAACAATCCCAGCTCCCTCAGCTGCTCCTGGTAAGATTTTTTCTCCAGACCCTTTACCAGCTCCGTAGCCCTTCTCTGGACTTGCTCAAGAACCTCAATTAGATAAATATCACACTGGTGATATTCCACGCATTTTTAAAATTATTTCAGCTTTGTTAGCAGCTGTCTTTCAATTTTGTCTACTCTTGAGTTTGGACAGTGAGAAGCACACAGTACACTTAGACTGCTGTGGAGTATTGTTTAAAAAAAATATAAGCATTTAAGAACATAATCCACCTCAGTTTCAGCAGCATTCCTAAACCTGCCAACTGTTTACTGATTGCTTGAATCACACCCAAATTCTTCAGTCAGTGGTCTTTCAGCTTGAAGCTTTTGTTTTTCTAAAGGCCACCGTTGTACTGAGAATAATGAACTCTGATCAGCTGTCAGATATCAGTTTATTGCATGGTAGAAGAAGGCTAAAGAGTCTAGCTTTTGCTTTAGGCAGTTTTATTCCTCTAGAATGATGGGTAACTCCAGTAGGTCTTTCTTCCTCTAAACTCAGGCTCATCTTTACTGAAGGAGGTATTTTTCTTGTAGGATTTCCCAGGTATACAGTAAATATTTCTCGAACCGTAAATATTAGTTGTCTTGTATCTCCAATTACTTTCATCTGGATAGAGTTTCTCCACTGCTAGTCATCTATGTTTTGTAGATAATTTTTTGACTGTTCACTCAATTTTATTAATAGATAACTTGTTGAAGGTAAGCACATGCTTTTCTGCTCATCTAAGCAGAAGGTTTTCTCTTGAACAAAGCAAAATCTGATCTGAGGTCATGGTGCAGTATCAGAAGAACTTAACCATCTTTTCCCACTTTCCTTTCACTATGCATACCAGGGAATCCAAATCCTTTCTGCATCTTTACTAAACACTAAGTGGAAAAAAAGCATTCATAGACAGATGGGCTTCTCCATCAACATGGACTTTTTGTCTCATCTCAGCTGCAAGCTGTTCAAGCCACTTTCCAGTAAGACCATTAGACCTCTCAGCTGGCACTGTTTTCACTTATCTTCTACATCCTCTACTCCTGTTCCAGTGTCTCTGGTCCATTATTTAATTTGGCAGACAAACACATTCAACAGGCCCAAATACATTTTCTGGCCTCCCAAGCTTTGTTGGCTGCCAGACTGTGAGTATATCCCTCAGCAACGGAAATAAGAAGGACTTGCTGTGTATCTCATTTATTAATCTGCTGAGGAAAGTTTTCTTGTTTCTTTCTGAACTAGTGAGTTGTGACTCATTGACATATTGGGACATGCATCCTAAAATAACACACATTTCTTCTTTTAAAAATCTGACCTAAGAGATTATGGCATATGCCTTAACAGCACCTTTAGGAAGTGGCAGTTCCCAGGAAGTATAAGGCATTTCTAGAATATGGAAGCAAGAACTTTATCAGCAATTCCCAGAATGGAGTGTTACAACACTGTTGTTGCTCCATGAGTTTTGACTACATGGTACTTTGCAACCGTACAATGGCCAAAATGTCTTTTCCTGCATTTCCTCTCAGGCTTCCATAGAATGTTGGTCAAACCTATCTCTTAGTTAAAGGAGAGAACTTAGTTGAAAACCTTTCACTGAAAAGTGAACTCAAACAATACCTTTTCAGTCAGGCCAAATAATAAGCGATGATAAACTGTATCAGAACTACTTGAACTACAGAACTACAAGTTTAAGGAGGTACCTAATGTAAATATTAATTTCCTTTAAAAGGTTTCAATAATTGTAAATGCTGTACTCACTACAACAGTAACAGATATGCATATGTTAATTCATGCATTATGTTTTACACTTGTAGTGACACTTCGTGTGGAAACTTCACATATACATTTTTGCCTTATATTTATAACATTGGGAATTATTAAAAAATCAGTTGAGCAGACTACTTAATATGCAATGATTATTAAATTGTTTATTTTTGTATACAGCTGTCTTGTGTAAAACCAATGTTTTACAAACATGGCTAAGGCAGTTTTAAAAAGGCAGATTGTTATTTGATCAGAGCTAGATATCTTTACCAAGTGCTAATAGCATGGCACCTGAATATGGAAGTATATACCTAAGACAAACTTTTTCAACTCTGAATTTTGTGTCACTACTATCCAGCAAACTGCTAAATATGTATTTAAATATTGCATTTTTGCATATGAGAAGAATGTACGGCAATATCTGATAAAATCAAAAGAGAAGAGAATCTCATTTAGGTTACTCTGCCAAGGCAATATAAAAATCTGTTGTGATGTTTCTAAGGATAATAGTAAGAGGTGCATTGTGGTGTAAAAGAATACACTACATGGGTTTCTGGAACAAAGGAACTATCATCAACAAAGTGGCACAAATAACAAGTTGATTGGGAAGAAATAATAATAATAATAATAAAGCTACTGCTAACTTCTTAATTACCAAGAATCCTTGTTACAAACCGTAATTGTAGTTTTTAATCAGGTCAGCAACCTATCCTCATTATCCTGATGCATTTCACTCTCCATTCTTCCCACTTTCATATATGAAGATTAAATCAATTTTCCCTCATTTAATGGCCATTTAACGTGAATATTTTCACTACAGACTCATTTGCCACTAGATGCCAATAAAGGTTAGACAGGTTGCTGAGGAGATTGAGAACCACTCATGGACAGTGTTGTACTAATAGTCACTCCCCTTGACGTCCAGAAGATGCAAGTCTCTGAAGGTGAGGGAAGGCAAAAAGCAGTCACATTTCTCTTGTACTTGACTGACCACATCATCAAATGCCTAATAAGAAATGCCACAGTATCTGGAGTTGATTTAGTGAATTAACAAATTCCTCTAAGCTATGTAAAAATGAATTAAGAGAAATGCATCAGGGAATTCTTGTGGGATCACAGTGTCTGAAGAAAACTGTTCTGCTGGGATGGAAACTAGCACAAGTAGGATGTAATTGAGACAGCAGCTAACTTCTGTACCCTGTTTCAGGCCACAGAGGAGTAAAAAAGTATGTGAAAGATGAGTATGCAAAAATTCCCATCAAAATAGGGTCATGAACAGTTACACGGAGATGCTTTAAAGTCATGACATGGGTTCCTAAATGGGCTGGTAAAAAATTCTGGCTATGAACCAAGAGAGAAATGGCAGGAGACAAGAAGGGAATTACTTTGCATGTTAGGTTTTCTTTGTCTACCAGATCTCTTTATATAGGTTTTCTATGTATTCCTCACTCTTCGTTTTGATGGAAATCATTTATACTGTCTTAAAACTGGATTGTACATAATATTCCTAACCCTCATGCAGAGAGTGGTTTCAAACTGCTTTGTCCAAGGAGAGCTTCACAGGACTTGATGTTCAGGAGCTATAATCTGATCAGCAAAACTTCTTTTGAATAAGCTGTGACATTCTTCAGAAATACATGGCTAGCTCATCCCAGTATATCTGAGGCACCACAAAGAGCTTTGTCTAGGTATAGTTATATATCCAGTCCCCAGGGACAGTTTGATCCACCTTCAGTGAAAGGAATCTTTGGTCAGTCTTTTTTCTGAGCCCAGATTTTCAGTTTTCCTTGACCAGTGCATGAAGTATTCTTGTGGGAATTTATTTTTTTGCTGGAATTGGGGATAAAGGAAGGGCATTACTTTCATGGCCCAATCTAGCTCAAAGGCTAATACAATGAATGTTAATTCCATCAGGGATCTTTTATGTTTTCAAACTTGTGAATAACTTGGGGTGATTTGTACATGCAGTTACTAGGCAAAAATTGGAAATTTGGCAAATGTTTATCAAATATTAGAATGTATCACCATTTTGAAGCAACTTAAGAATGTCTGTGTTCCATGAAATCTTCTCAACTGAGCTGACTTAATGAGAAGGGCATTTTGAGGATGTATTATTTATGAGATAAAAAACTTTGTGTTTGCTAATGATTCTCTGTATGGACAACGAAACACTGCAAAACAGTATTCAGTATTATTAAATTTACTTTTCTTTTTGGCTCACATTTCTGCAGAAAAGACTTACCATCAGAAAAAATGTAGTGAGTAGTGTCAGTTGTCATGCCTTGTGTGTGTTGTCTTGGCAAATATTTTAAATATGGAGCAAACCAGCCAATTCATTATAGCAATGTGGAAAAAGGGATTCACAGGAATATACTTTGTGTCATTTGTGTCAAGCGCAAATATGCACATTATTTCCTCAATTTCCTGGGTAAATGTGCAGTTGTTGTTGACATGCTTGAATAACCTCTCTGTATAACTCAGAGAAGCAACTGGTCAAATATAAATGTGTCTGTAGTTTACAGCAGTGGCAGTTAAGACTTTCTTTTATAGGCTGGCATAAGTTACAGCACTATGGCAAAGCACTGTACTTCTGTAAACTTCCTGTCTGCAAGCTGATTCATGCAGACCATTCTGCCTCCCTGCCCTTTAGGTGATGAAATTACACACTGGAATTACTGGTCAAGCAGAGCACATGAAAACTTTTCTTTGTGGTCTGACAAGACCAGTGTCTGTGACTTTAAATGAAGGGATGGGAATGAACTTCTCAAGGAGGCACCCAAATCATCACTCAACTTTCAGCACATTTAGGAAGATTTAGGTACAAGAGCTATCTGAGTAGTGGTACTAATCACACAGACTAAAGAAGAGGAAAGAAGGATTCAGCACATTCAGAATTGGAAAGTGAGCTGCAGAAGAAAACATCTGCAAGAACCAAATATTTCAAAGAAAAGCTGTCCTCTTTGCCATTTTATAAAGGTAAGAGACACTGTTAATCCAAAAGTGAACTGTATTTGTATATATTTCAGATGAACACAGCAGTGCAGTACATGCAGTACAGTGCGGTACCATGGGAAAATAAAATTAAAAAGTAGAAGGCAACTGAGAGGCACTTTGAATAAGATAAGATTTTTTTTTTTTCTTTTGTGTTTCCTTTCTTCCTTTTAAGATTGGTGGGTTTTTGTTGTTGTTGTTGTTGGCTTTTTTTAATATATATATATATATATATATATATATATATATATATAGCAAGATTTGTAAACTATACCTATCTCTAAAACATTCTAGTTTGGGGGGGGGGGGGGGGGGGGGGACATGACTAAACACAAAAATAGTCTCCATCAACAGATCAGTCTTTTATTACAGTGCTTTGACACAGCACATTAAGTGTAATAAAGATTATTTGGAGCTTTTATGACGTTTGACCTTGTTCCATGTAGCACAGACATCAAGAACACACCTGTTGTTTATGTCTGTTCAACAAATTACTTGGCTGTGGCAAAGAGTAAATACAGTTAAACAAACTTAATATTCAGATTCAGCACCTAATACATGTATTTTTCAGCTTAGTGGAGGAAAAAGTGTATATATTGCTGTTGCTTCTTCTCATGGTTCTCCTGTTAAGAGACATGAGCATGGCAACGTACAACTAAGACAAGGATCCTGGCATGTATAGCCAGTTTTATTAAGCATTCTTGCAAAGGCTGCCATTGCAGATCCATAAGCTATCTATGTCTGTGCCATTTCCATTGTGCACTGCAGTCACCTGTTCACTATTAGGATTTCTTCAGTGGAAGAGCTTGTGTTGCTTTGTGCTTTTTGATTCTCTCTGCCCCAACCAGTGACACACCACAGAGCTAAATCAGGTAAACACTCTATTGCTGTTTGTATCTGCATTATTAATACAGCATAGTGTATGCAGTGATTTGAGGCCACATTCAGTGAGTTGAGGCCACATTGTGCTTGCTATCCAAAATCAGAATTAGATACCAGGGATGGGACTGTCTATGCTAGACATGTCTATTCAGCATGAATATCAGAGTGGAAAAATCTCTGCTGTGTTACCCTCTCTGCAGATTCCACCTCTTGGCACATCACAGCTTTCTCAATCTGATGGGCTAACATCATCAGTCAGTCAACTAAAAGTGCCATAAAGAGCACCAACTCATGGAATTATTAAACTTGTAGGGAACCTGCCAGAGCCCTCCAACACCAGATCAAGAAAAAGAGGGTTCTCACAACCTCAGAAATAGATCACTGCTTCCTACAGTGATCTTTTCATACACCAAGAAATAAATTTCCTTCATGTAAAATAATATAAATTAGATATCAGTATCTATTACTAGATTAAGGGACATTGTGTGCTTTTGTTTTCCAGTATAATAGGAATTGTGTGAGGAAAGACTGTCTAACAATCTTCACATATTTTCAAGAAATTGTCAAAGAACTTAAACTATGTTCTCTGAGAACAAAACTAGATTATAAGCATAAATTGTTGCAATTGTTTATATTGGACACTACAAAAAAAAAAAAAAAAAAAAAAAATCAACTGTCTGATGTCTATTAATTAGAATAGCTTGTCCTGGGATTGTGGAATTACTGTCATCATTTGTTTTTAGTAAACAGTAAGATGACCATCTTTCAGGAAGTGTTCAGATACAGCTGATGTTGTCTTTGGGTAGAGAGATAAACTACATGACTTGCAATGTCATATTTAACCTTACTTTTTATAATTCTCTACTTGGCCTGGTCAGAAGCTGCAGAAGCTGGCATAACATATGCTGTGAGAAGCTGGCACAGTATGTGTGCTAGCATAGTGTATCCTATGTAGGATAGCAAGCATATATCTGGCAAGTGCTTCTGTCTCAGTATATGTCAGCTCTCATATATATTCTGACATTAATTTAATATTTAATTAATTTACAGAAATGTTCCAGAGAGAGAAGAAAAGCAAACTCTAAGAGGGCAGAAAAAGGTCTTCCTGAAAGTTTGGGGTCCTACCTACTAACATTATTTTATACTGGGGGAACATTGACAGAGTCGATAATTTGGAGTACCCTGACAGAAGGGAGTAGGTTTTTCAGATGAGTAGTTTGTTCTATGTGAAGAAAAGTTTCCATTGCTTCACATGTAGGAGTGGTAAGTGTTAATATGGGACAGCCATTGGCCCTTTGTCCTGTCCAGCAGCCTCCTCAGTGACCATGGTCAGTATTAGAAACAGTCATACCCCCCCATATCCAGAGTGGAGAAGAACTGGACTGAATTTTATCTAAAGGTTCAGTTGGGATGCAGGGCCTTGCTTGGGCAGCCCTCTGTAACTACAATATCACAACAGATGCTTCTACCATTTCAAAAGAGCCTTTTCAAATGATTTTGCTACAAGGGTGTGTAATCCAGCCTCAGTGTGTGATTGTCTTGATGACGCTGAGTATCACTTTCCATACCTTGACAGAGACAGTTGTTTAAGTATGCACTTGTGCGTATTCAACAAATTAACTCTGTTTCTAATCAGATATGTATTTAGTTATAAACAACTAGAGTAATGCAATAAAAATTATTCATATAGATTCATATTTAATTTTTTATCCATGCTTGATCACCATCTTGTATTTCATGCCTGCAGTAGTCTCTGTGTCAGCAAAAGCTGGAGGTGTAGCAGTACCATTGCTTCCCAGAGGGAAGAAGGTTCAGTCTCTGCTGTTAGAGACATCTGGGAGAGCAACTGACAGATCTATTCCATCTTCTCCCTGCTCTGTTTTGCTGTATAAAAGTCTTACCTGAGTCATAATTTTCAAATCAGTGTTCTTTAAACAACACAAAAGAACATAACAAAGGCCATTCAAATGTATACCTAATCAGTGTTTACCGATCGTATGTACTTTCATAACAACCAGGTTATTTGGTCATAACTGGAAAATCTAATTTTCTTATGATATATATATATATATTATGTATGTGTGTATATAGAGATACATAAGAATATATATAGAGAGAGACAGAAAAATAGTGTATGACAATCAACTTTTTCTAGTTATAATCCATGCATAAATACTATACATATAACTATATATACAGCTGTGAATTTGTAAACTATATATAATATACAAACATATTAAAATATGAAAGCTGACACCTATCTGAATATCGTGTTTCTCCTAGATTGCTGAACAACTCCTAAAATTGTTCAACGGAATCAGCCTTGAAAAGGCTTCACATGAGGATGGTGAGGCACTGGAAAAGACTGTCCAAAGAAGTTGTGTATACCCCATCCAGGATGAGGCACCCAGAGAACTAAGTGATTGTTATTGTCCCTTTCAAGCCAAATCTTTTTATGATTCTATGATTTCATGAGACCACTCACTGCAGTATACTCCCTGGCTTTTTGAAACACTAGTCTGAATAAGAATCTTTTCTCTTTTCTGTCCTCTCTGGGGTCCTCTACAGTGCTACAAAAATGAGCTTTACCTTCAGTCTAAATATTAGACTTCCATGATAGAGTAGCTGCATCAGTTGACAAAGGAAGACTGACCTATGTCATCTACCTGGACTTCAGTAAGGCCTTTGACATGGTCCCACATGACATCCTAATCTCTAAATTGGAAAGACATGCTTTTGAGGGGTGGACATTCCAGTGGATAAGGAATTGGCTTGATGGCCACACCCAGAGAGTGGTGGCCAATGGTTCTACGACCAGGTGAGAACTAGTGACAAGCGCTGTCCCACAGGGGTCTGTCTTAGGACAAGTGATTTTCAATATCTTTATCAATTACATAGATGATAGGATTCAGTGTACCCTCAGCCAGTTTCCAGATGACACCAAACTGAGTGGTGCAGTTGATCCCAAAGAAGGAAGGGATGCCATCCAAAGGGACCTGTACAGGCTAGAGAAGTGAGCCCAAGTGAATCTAATGAGGTTCAACAAGTCCAAGTGCAAGGTGCTGCACCTGGGTCAGGACAATCCCAGAGAGAAGTACAGACTGGGAGAGCGCATTGAGAGCAGCCCTGCGGAGATGGACTTGTGGGTTCTGGTGAATGGAAAGCTCAACATGAGCCAGAAGTGAGCACTTGTAGTCCAGAAAACCAACTGCATCCTGTGCTGCATCAACAGAGGAGTGGCCAGGAGGAGGGATCCGTGACCTGGAGCATAATCTGTGCATCCTGCACAAATGCTGTGTGAGAAGACACTACCAGAGTCTCCATCTGCCACATGATACCTTGCTATCAGTGATTGTCTCCAAGGCTCCTCATTACCTTCTAGGGAGATTTTTGGCATTGTCTCATGCAGAAGAAAATGAGATCTTCAGGCAAGCTAAGCTCAATGTGCATGCTGACTGCTTAAGAGGACAGTATGACTAGCCAAGGTGATTTTTGCCCAAATGGAGACATCTGTCAAGTAAATTTATACATCTAAGCTATTTATTCTAGACTTCCATTAAAACCAATGGGGATAAATAGGCACATCCAGAGCAGAGTTCACCTCATTTATCTCATGCTCCAGTATATGTCCAAAATAATCAGATTAATTCATCCTATCTAATATTGTTTCTCCCTGTTGATTACAAAGGAAACCTAGGTGAATAGAATGATATAGATATCTTTTTGTTGTTGTTGTTTAGAGCTGGGGAGATGACTCCTATCTCACTTCCAATCTCTAGACTTATCTGTGGGGTTCCAGCAGCCCTGGGAATGATCTGACCGAACACCATTTAGAGATCCATTTCTTAAGAGACTCTCGTAAACACTAGGCTCAAAACACCAGACACAGAAAAGTTGGGGAAAAAAAAAAAAAATCTCAAATTTTCATGTTGATACTCTTAGTTCTCACACAGTGATTTAAACTCCAAAGGGTTTGTTTTCATCTGCTGCACTTGGCCAGCCATATGGTCCCAAATAATATTAACTTTATCAAGCTATATCAGGGACAATGGTGGATGCTTCTTCTAACTTAATTCTGTCCTGGGTTAACAAGAAACCTGATCTGATCTGCTCATAGACCACTACTTTGTGATACAGATGTTATGTTCAAGTACTCTTCCTCTGTTATGCATCTAATATTGTAAAATGGAGCCATAAATTTTGTGTAGTTTAAGTCCCATCCAGGAAGGTAAACGGGGATATAAAACAGCCTTGATATGCTTAAGCTACTTGCAATGTAAATATATATGTACTGCAAAGTGAATGAGGCTTTGTAAAATTCAGGTGAAAACCTGTATATTATTTACCTGAAGAAACAAGTATGGGCTCAAATCAGAGGCATAATAGTTTTGTGAGAGGCTAATCAGAGGGTTTGATCCAACAAATAGAACAGAGCCATCTGGAAAATCACAGAATCACAGAATTTCTAGGTTGGAAGAGACCTCAAGATCATCAAGTCCAACCTCTGACCTAACACTAACAGTCCCCACTAAACCATATCCCTAAGCTCTACATCTAAACGTCTTTTAAAGACCTCCAGGGATGGGGACTCCACCACTTCCCTGGGCAGCCCGTTCCAATGTCTAACAACCCTTTCGGTAAAGAAGTTCTTCCTAAGATCCAACCTAAAACTCCCCTGGTGCAACTTAAGCCCATTCCCTCTCGTCCTGTCACCAGGCACGTGGGAGAACAGACCAACCGCCACCTCGCTACAGCCTCCTTTGAGGTACCTGTAGAGTGCGATAAGGTCACCCCTGAGCCTCCTTTTCTCCAGGCTGAACAACCCCAGCTCCCTCAGCCGCTCCTCGTAGGACTTGTTCTCCAGGCCCCTCACCAGCTTCGTCGCCCTTCTCTGGACTCGCTCAAGCACCTCGATGTCCTTCTTGTAGCGAGGGGCCCAAAACTGAACACAGTATTCGAGGTGCGGCCTCACCAGAGCCGAGTACAGGGGGACAATCACTTCCCTGGACCTGCTGGCCATGCTGTTTCTTATGCAAGCCAGGATGCTGTTGGCCTTCTTGGCCACCTGAGCACACTGCTGGCTCATATTCAGCCGACTATCAACCATCACTCCCAGGTCCTTCTCTGCCTGGCAGCTCTCCAAAGACTCATCTCCCAGCCTGTAGCTCTGCTTGGGGTTGTTGTGCCCCAGGTGGAGGACTCGGCACTTGGCCTTGTTGAACTTCATGCAGTTGACCTCAGCCCATCGGTGCAGCCTATCCAGATCCTCCTGCAGAGCCTTCCTACCCTCGAGCAGATCGACACAGGCACCTAACTTGGCATCATCTGCAAACTTACTGAGGGTGCACTCAATGCCGTCGTCCAGATCATCGATGAAGATATTAAAGAGGACCGGCCCCAGCACCGAGCCCTGGGGAACGCCACTAGTGACTGGCCTCCCACTGGATTTGACTCCATTTACCACGACTCTTTGGGCCCGGCCATCCAGCCAGTTTCTAACCCAACGAAGCGTGCGCCAGTCCAAGCCAAGAGCAGCCAGTTTCCTGAGGAGAATGCTGTGGGAAACGGTATCAAAAGCCTTGCTGAAGTCAAGGTAGACCACATCCACAGCCTTTCCCTCATCCACCCAGCGCATCACTTTGTCATAGAAGGAGATCAGGTTCGTCAAGCAGGACCTGCCCTTCATAAACCTGACTGGGCCTGATCGCCTGCTTGCCCTGCAAGTGCTGCGTGATGACTCTCAAGATAATCTGCTCCATGAGCTTCCCTGGCACTGAGGTCAAACTGACAGGCCTGTAGTTTCCCGGGTCAGTCCTCCGGCCCTTCTTGTAGATGGGCGTCACGTTTGCTAGCCGCCAGTCAACTGGATTCAGAATAGCAAGTTGGTAATGGCTTGGTAAAACAGGTAAACTGTCAGCCTTTAAAGAAAAAGCTCTCCCCCCACCTCACAAAAAAAAAATCAGTGCACGAAAAACTATCATAATATTTTGTATTTAAATGATCTTGTTACAGAATACTAGCGAATTCTCATATTCTATTTTAACTCAGACAATCTGGATATTCTTCTTATTTTTTCTCTTTTTTTTTTTCTTTTTTTTTCTCTTTTTTCTCACAAATTGATTCTTTATAGGATTTGGGCTTTTTTCTTGTTTCCATGGTATTTTTTATCCAGCCATTTGCTTTCTATTTTGAGTTGAGCACAGAATGAAAAGCTTGAGTGCTGGGACAGATTAGTACTTGCTGTAAATCAGTACAGTAGTATCAACTTCAGTGAAGTCATTGCTTATATATGTCAACTGACCTTTGAAATTTTATGATGTAGATTATGAAGAAACCCTGGAAAATAAGTCCATCGGTTTGTTAGGCATTTTAATGTTTATATGTGTTGACTTTCAAAATAATTGGATACTATGGGGCAAAAAATGTACTCCCAGAATTCAGTCACCTAATACATGAGATGGGAAAAGTGAATGGGCTGGACAACTCCAGGCTCACTGAACAAATGCAAGAATGTGATGGTGTTTTCAATTTCACAGATTTTACAGATATTTTCAACATTTTTATGCCTTTTCACTGAAAGGTTTAGGTCGTACCATTTAGGTGATACACCTCTCATCATAGGCAAGTATGCATCTTGCATCTGCACAGGCATGTACATTCAGTGATTTACACTATTGCAGTCTATATCAATGTGCTGGTTTGTGTTTTTTGTTTGTTTGTTTTTACTTTTTTTGTTTTTGTTCTTTAACCTCCCTCCCATCAAGAAAATATAGTCTTAGATACTGCTGCTTTGAGACACGCTTAAATGGACAACTTGCCCACCAGTGTGCTTATTTACCACTATGTGAACTGCTTTCAATTTGTGATGTTATAACATCCCTATGGCAACTGCAGCACTTGCTTACATGGGAAAGTAATTTTAGGAAAGTATTGAATTTATTTTTAGCTTCTTTTTGTGAAATCTAGCAGCTGGAAATGAAGTGAGCCAGCACCACATTACTAGCCAAGGTTTTGCAGGAGAAAGAACTACTGATTTCAATCATATTATTTTCATTATTACTTAATTATTTCTTTACCATCTTTACCATGCAGAATATTTGAGTCCTCTCTCCACTTTTCTTTAGACATTAACACCATAGTTTATTTTCTAAGTGCTGACTAAAAATATAATTGGAATTTAAAATTTCATGATACCACCATCATCATCATATTTATTATGATATTTATTACTGACCTTAATTTCAAAATGCTTGATCACAGCAAAAATTGGCATGTTTGCTCTTGTTAACAATGAATAATAGTGAAAAAGATGTAAGAATAAGGGGAAAAAAATCATCTCATCAAAATAAATATCTTCAACTTGAGTCTGTCTCACAGTTCTATATGGTTACGATCAGCACCAAATAAGAAAAAAATCCCCTGCTTTCAGCCCCCCACTTCCCCTCCCCCCCCCCAAAAAAAAAAATATATGAAGCCATGCTCTCTCTTCAAGATATAATGTATTAAAGGGACAGGTGGTGAAGAAAGGTAACCATAAACTTCTCACCTCATCAAAAGCAAAAAATGTTATTCTCAGAAATATGTACTTTATTAACAGCAGATTAAGAGGAATTCCCATTCGGTCTTGCTGTAATCTGAGACTATACTACTATTAAAATGACCAACTTGCAAATCACATCTTCTATTTGTTACTCTCTCCTGTCACCTGGATTCATAATGTCAAGGTAGGAGCTGAAGACACCACGCTGCAGTCAGAGGAAATTTAGGCTCCTGCATCAGGTATCACAAGTGATGTGAACGCTGAGCTGCTTTAGCAAGTCCGAAATGAGGAATAAGGAGAAGAATGTCTGAAATACTTTTTCACAAATGAACATGAAAAATCTTCTATGACAGCAAGTTCCAAAAGTTTGATAATTGCTGTGTAAAGTACTTTTTTCTAGCAATTTTAAACTCACCTCCTACTAGAGTTATTGAGTTCCTTCTGGTTCCAGTATTGTGGCTTTTAGTAAACAACATTTCTGCCTTAATCATAACATCTGCCTTCATGAATTTTAAACCCCAGTATGTCTGTCCTCAGCCTCCTCCACTCTGAAGTCCCAGACTTTTACTCTCTTCACAGAAGGTGGCATCTCCAGCCCCAAATATCATGCCTTTTCACTGGCCTTTTTTTTCCCACGTTTGTACCATGCACAGACACACATGCACACACACACACCAGGTCCCTGAATCTTTTTATTATTATTATTTTTATAAAAATAATAATAATAATAAAAAAAAAAATAAAAAAATTCTGTAAACTAACTTCAAGAGGAAAGCTAAAGAACTCATGATCCAACACCCAGAACCTGGTGGTTAGAGTACTGTTTTGGAAACTTTGGGCTGGGAAACCTTCCTAAGGGCCTCCAGCTTCCTCATGAATGTTCTCATTTGAATGTCATTTACAGTCCAATTTTCATCTTTTTCAAGACAGACCTCAGAAAGTCTTCTCTGGTTATCTCAGTCACCTTCTTCAGGAGTTGTCTGAGTTGTTGGCTTGGCAGTAGGCAGGAGTGTTATTAAGCCATGTCCAACAGTATATGGGGGTTTTGTGTCATTTTGGATGTTAGTCTGCCTCCAGCAGTCAAGTTAAATAGGGCTTTTTTGAACCTTTCTCCTGAATTTAAGAGCATTCTCTTTAAACAACATGAATGCTTTTTTGAATTCTTGCCAGAATGCTCATAACCTTGCCTATTGTGCATAAAATAACCAGAATGATTTGATATACTTGAATCTTAAGAATAAACTTACATTATTTTTTTCTTCCCTAAGCCCCCTCTATGTATAGATTGTGTGTTTCATAATGCTTGCAGCTTTTCCCTGGCAGCTGTGCTCCAGAACATTTTTGGCATGAACATTTACTTCTTGGCAGTAATACAAACTTTTATTAGACTATATATATTATTTTTTTTTCAATTGTTCTGGTTTACTATATAAATGTGTGTGTGCCTCCCAGTTGTCTTTCAGTGGATTATAGTCATAATGATGAACTTCTTGCATTAACAGGAGAGCAATTTCCACACACTTACTTTACTTGCATCGAAAGATCTACACACTTATGTACT
Organism: Nettapus auritus; assembly: GCA_011076525.1. Taxonomy (NCBI): domain Eukaryota; kingdom Metazoa; phylum Chordata; class Aves; order Anseriformes; family Anatidae; genus Nettapus; species Nettapus auritus. The sequence goes on from CM021765.1 coordinate 48,718,420, forward strand.
CCAAGTGCATTTGCTTGTAAATTTTAAGACATCCTTGAGAAGAGGTATTTCTCAACTAAATTAGCCCAGTAAACTTTCTCTCTCTGTCTTGGCCAACATTATCTACTTTTTTTCTGGAGCTGTATGTTATGGTGATAAAAAGTGGTCTGATTTCCACTAATTTATTTAGATAATCAGAAAGATGTCCTAAGTTGTCAGTTTTACTACATATTATATTTGTTCTTGTAGCAGATTGAATAAATTAGTCGTGCTTCTAATTAAAAGAGTCAAATTAAAAAAAAAAAAAAAAAATGCAAATCAGTAGTTACTCATCTTCCTGTTAAATTCTATCTGCTTGTAAATTCTGTTTAGCTGACTCCGTATAATTTTCCTAGATCCTCATTTTAAAACAAACAAAAAAAAAAAATGGTGGTTCTGTTTGCCTCTTCCCAATCTTCAGGACCATCAGCCATGTTCCATTAAATGTTGATCTTTATATGTTTTATATACCTTTATTATCCCAGATTTCTTGCGTTTTATTACATTCTTTAATATACATTAATATCACATCAATTTTGTATTACAAATTATTTATGTGTACTATATCCTAAACAGTGAATAATGCCAAATAAATTATACCGATGATCAAATAGTAAGACTTCCAGATCCAGCTATTTATACCCCATGTTTTTGCACTGATTTTTAGATATCTAACACAATCAACAAACTGAGATTCATTTTTCTTTTTCTTTTTTTTTTTGTCATGTCTAGAACTAGATTCTTTTATTTTTTTCCTTTTTGCTCAAATCTATACCACTATAAATTTATACTAACTACTAGTTTTATTTGACAAGCCCATTTCAGTAATAGTAGACTTACATATATATGTCTACTTATATATGTCTACTTATATATATGTCTACTTATATACTTATATATATATATAGACTTATATATATATATATAAGTCTATATGTATATATACACACACCTAGTTAACAACCCTATATTCAAAGCTGAATTAAAATCATCCCCTTTATGGGACAGAGTCACTTTTCAACAATCTTGAGCACCAGTTATAATAATAAGAAGCCAGAGGTAATACAGGAAAGTGTTTAAACAGTGTTTAAAGAAAAGATAATAGATGATATTATCAGAGGCAGAATTTGACTCATGACAAATTAGTCTTTTTTTTTTTTTTTTTTTTTATGAATTGAAAATATTACTGCAAAAAAAATGTTGTGGAATAAGTGTGGGATCTCATAAGGGGAAAAGTCGGGGGATGGGGGATGAAACTACAATGGAATATATATTAGAAAGAAAAATCTTAACCTTTTAAAAATAATTGTCATCTAATTTAGCTGTGTAAACTCCTCTGATAGTCATCACAGAAAAACAGTCACCTCTGCAGATGATATTCCTGAGATTATATCCTGATATATGTGATATGACCAACGATATACAGACGATATCCTGAGATATGTGAGCATCGTGAATCAGGCTCTGAAATTATTTTATTTCTTAACCTCAGAATTAAAAAGTAGGATGAACAGCTCAGGCTGCATGCCTAGCTTTTAGACAGCTAAAATTAGGTGGGATTAGTCTGGCCTAGTTAACAGCAGCTTGGAGCAAAGGAAAACAGAAGAGAAGGTTCAGGTGTTTTGCAGCAGGAGAAAAGATAAGTAAAGAAAGAAACTGGAGGCCATAAATATATATATATATATATGTTAAATGAAAGAGTATGATAAAAATACTGCTTACCACAAGGAGAAAAAAAAATACAGATTCTGCACCAGATGAAGAAATTCAAGTGGAAATTCAAAAGCCAGAGACTGGAGAGGTCAAGACAGTTTGGACATGCTTGAAATGAAGTAAGGACATAGCAGGAAAATTTGAGTCATCGATATGTGTTGAAGCATGTCAGTGGTAGGTTGTAGGTTGTTGTAGGTGATAACAGAGTTTTGTATGCAAAGGTGGGAAGCACTGAAAGGAAGACCTTTTGTAAGTGGATGGGAGATCATCTATGAGGAGAACAGAAATTGGTTTGTTTCTAAAGGTATAGAAAGCATAGAAGAGATAGGAAGGAGTGATAGGAAAACGAAAGTTAAAAACTGCAGAAGGAAGAGCTTTAAAAGATGTGGAAAATAAAACTTATAGGACTAAGGGTAGAAAAGAGCAAGATGTAAGATAGGAGGTGGCATGACGTAGCTGCAGGGTTTGGATAGATGGACAAAGAGATGGTTTAGATGGTCCATACAGAGGGATTTAAAACACTGTGAGAGCACAGCCTGTGGCATAGGTGCTAATGTCCATGTTTTAGTGAGTAATTTTAATGGTGGGGAAATGGTTAGATCACATGATCTTGGTCTTTTCCAACCTTGATGATTCTATGATTCTATAAATCTAGACAGAGTTATTATGACCTTGAGCAACTGAGAAATATTTTCTAGGGAAGAAAAGAAGTCCAGACTGCAATATCAAGAGAAAAAATTAATAGTTGAAGCCATCAGATAAGAACTGCCTCCCTTTAAAGGAAAATTACTCCTGAACAATTGCTTGTCCTTCAGCTGAAAACTGAGTTTTAACAAAGCTAAAAAAATTTTCTCAGTTCTCAGAAAATGACCACAAATTACATTATATTTTCATTATAAAAGAATATATAGATAGATTTACTTTTCAAAAATAATAATAAATAAATTGACTCATCTATTCACATATTTTTACTCTTCTTAGAATACAGTATCCATTAATATTAATTTCCTTTCCCCTCCTCTCCTTTTTCTAAAATAGTAAAATAACCATGTCTTGATAATCATGTCTGTGCCCTGATTTCTTTTTTATTAAGAATGTTTTAAGATGTGCTATGACAGTTAGAGAAAAAATGATAGGAACCTAGAATACATGGACATCAGTGATAAAGATATTACTTTCTTATTTTAAAAGAGGAAATACAGCAAATAGAACACAGAGCTTTGCATTTTCCTGTTTGAATACAGTGTAGGAGTTCTGCAGCATAATAGCCAAAACAGAATCTGAGTCCTTTTTCTTTCTATCACTTGGCTACTGGGTTATTTTATTGAATATTCATTCTGAAGATGATTGTTAGGGAGTGCATTTTTCAAAGGTACAAACTACACATCTCATGCCCTAGGTTTTATTAATACTTACAGATTCTTTATTGAGTGCAAAACCAGTCTTTTTACTTTTAAAATCTTCCCAGTTTCTGCATCTGTGTATACAAATAAATATATATATTTACATGGATAAAATCTGCTATCTTCAAGTTGCTATGAGAAAGTCAGTATCTCAGTTGATCAGGAAAATTATTGTTATAACTAAAGCAGAATATAAGAATTGTATTTTTCCTTTGACCTTGAGTTAAGGTAATATTGATCTAAAGCAAGAACAAGGACATTTTGAGCCATAAACTTCAAAGACTTAATTAATAATAATACAAGCAATAGGTAAATGACTGCCATCTATCATGAGCAGATCTAGTTTGCTCCCCAGATCATATCCATTTGGAAAGCAAACAGAATCAGTTTAGGTTATGAGAAATTTAGCCAGACAACTACTTGTATAACTTATTTGGCATGTATTGTCTGTGTAATTTTGTATATATTGAGATTGGATTTTCAGTACTTCTAGGTAATATGCCATTTAATTCTCTATATAATAACCCTTGATACCTGGAAAGGAAATAGAAAGAGATTATTTATTTATTTATTTATTTATTTATTTTCCTAGCTAGTATAATACTGTTCTGGGCAAAGTTTTCTAAGATCTGTCAGAAAAATTGCTCTTATTCAGGGGGACAAGATATAAGGATCTTTCCTCTCAAATTCAGCATGTAAGAGTTCTTAATTGACATTTCTGTCTTATTTCTAATAAATATTTTTTTCCACCAAGCTAGTGGCATCTGTTTTAGCTATTTGGAGATCCAGAGTTGTGATTTCATAAATAGTGCATTTTAAGTGTGTTTTACTCTATAATATTGAACCTTCTACATGAGGACATGATACTGTCTACTTCTGAGTATTTAATCAGGCCAAATAAAAACAACTGGGTGCTGGAATTGGGAATCATAGGTTCAGATTGTGTAGCATAAGTTACTTTATAGGTCCCTCTGACATTGATCTCTTCAAAATGTACCGCGAGCTCATTCCTGAAAAGAAAAATGCTTCTATTGTCTGGTGTCCTACTTTTTACACAGCCTAATTGAACAAAACAGACTAAAATAGAAACCAAATATTCTTAGAGAGCAGAGGGGAAGCATACTATATTGCCACCAGGCAATTATTTTAATGACCTTTTAAAGAACTTTTAATGTCATTAATAGTGCTATGGTTGCAATTAAATGTTCCACACCCAGCGTACCCTCCCATAGACTGTCAGATTTACAGATAAGTGATGATTTCTAGTTCCTGAAAAACTAGTTATTTCTTACGTTTTATTGCTAGGACTTACATAAGAAAGAAAATATTTAAGCTGGGTGAATTTAATAAGTTATTTACACTTATATATATATATATTATGAGATTTCCATGGTTTTGGACTGGCAGATTTTTGTGCTGCTCACTTTTGAACTTGTTACGTGCTTCATTCCAGAGAACCTTGAGAAATTTATTTCCATCATAGGCAAGAAGGATTAATTTGAACTGTTCATGTTGTTGAATAAACCTTTTCTGAAGTCACTCAGACATAAACACATTCTAATTCAAACGATCTTCTGTGATGGTATCAGAACATAAATTAATAAGGTAATTACAATGGACCTTTCAACAGAATAACAACAGGTTTCACTCAATTAATATTTTAAGCTGTTTGGAGTATTCCTCTTCAAGTGGCATAAACCAACTGGGGTTAAAGTGCCTAGATATGCAGGCTTTTTCTCATGATGATCGTCAATAATTTGTTCATAAGTACAGAAGCTTGGTATGACCAACGTGGCATTGAGTAGTCCTTACTTTAAAAATAATTTTTCACCTATTTGTGAACTAACATGAAATGTCAAGGTTTCTCTTCTTAGGAGACTAAGTTAGACATATGAGACTCTAAAAGTCATGAATTTGCTTCATCTTTGTCAATCCTATTTCAACCAATTATATGAACAAAGAATTAGAGAATGAGGGTTGGAATTTTTTCTAACTTTGGAGGGCTCGTATTCAAGACACAGTCACGAGTTTTTTTTTTGTTGTTGTTTTTTTTTTTGTTTTTTTTTCACAAAAGGCTAGTGACATAGAAATGCCTGATGCACACTTTGCAAGGTGTATTGCCTATGTCAGGACTCCACGTGCCCAAAGGAGGTCTGCAATCTCCTCCAACTCTGAGCGGTCAGGCTGCTGGATCATCGGTACCTCTGAGAGGGTGCCTCTGAGAAGCCCTGTGCTGGCTCCAGGGAAGAAGCCATGTCAGGACTGGCAGCTGCCTGTTCCACAGCCCTGCCAAACAGCCAACTCTTGTCCAGCTGCTCCTGGCAGCTTAGGGATAGTTTAAAAATAAAAATAAAAAAAAATTCTTAGTCTTCAAGAAGAGCTTAGCATACAAATATATCAGTCTGACTACCTATTTATCAGTAAACAAAGCCTTACCACTCAGAACTGCCTGCAGGATAAGCACTGTAAAATAAGACAGTTTTTCAATACTTCTGGCATAGTTTCTTTTTGAAATCTCTGTATTTATTAAAATACATTTCAATATACCCTAACATATCAGCATAAATTTGTGCTAGTTTTTTTGTTTGCTTGTTTGGTTGGTTGGTTGGTCTTGTATTATTTTTTTCTCTTCAATGTTAGTTTTAAAATTCATTCTCATGTCTGTTGCTAGTATTCTTATTTGTTGCATTATTACATGCTTAATTTACTGTAATGATGGATATGCAAAAATTTATCAGCCAGTCAGCATGCAACACATAAAATACATTTAAATTCCCTTTAACAATAAGTTCCATTCACTAGCAGAAAAACATAAAGTGCTTTCTACCAATTTATAGACTAAATTGTTAAAATGTGTTATAACAACTACATTTGTTATAATAAGGATCTCTGTGGGAAGCTAATTCAGAGAGAGAATTATGAATTATAATTTGATTTATGGAGAAACAAAAAGATATATTATGAAATGAAAAAGTGGGATGAACAAGGCTGCTCGCAATTGCCATTTTAATCAAAATCCATAAACTGCGGAGTAGTGGAATTTGCAAGAGGACCTTTCTGCTTTACAAAAAATGAAATGCAATGGCTACTTTAAGCCATCACATTCCAGAAGTAAGAACGTTAAGTAACTTTTTCAGTTGGTGTTTAGAACAAAAGGCTAGGCAAACACTTAAAATGTGTATCTATGTGTGTGTGATGTTTATAAAATGCTTATCTAGAGATGCAATTCTAAGACAGGAACTTGTTTTAATCCCTCCTGCTGACACTCCTTTATCACTTCCAGGTGAAGTTTCAGTTCTGCTATTTCTCTTTATCTACAGAAACAAAAGTAAACTCTGTCAGGCATGGAATTCTTACTTTGTTTTTTAAAACAACATTGAGTGGCAAAATCCTTTTGAACCTGCCATATTACTTTTGTTGCAAAGTATTTATTAAGCACAGAAGACCATGTTTGTTTCTGCAAGAATAAGCAGATATACACACTAAAGATAAGGAACATGTACACTAAAAACTTTTTCTGACTCTTAACCAGTTTCTATTCTTCTTATAACTCCATTTGTACGTACTCAAATTTCATCATGTCTGCAATTTAGCCTTTTTTTTTTTTTTTTTTTTCCAAATCACTAGTTCTTGAACTTCTCTTCCAAAACTTCAGCTGTATCTGTGATTATGGATATTTCGATATTTCCCTTACATATTCATTGAATTAATCAGAACAAGAATTATTTGATCTTTTTTCACTCTTTTCGTCTTTTCCCTCAATGGGAAAAAAAAATAATAATAACACAAAGTCAGTGTTGCATCTCTTCAAGTACAGCAGCTGGCTGGAAAGGGATGTGAAAACAAATTTCAGGTAGTATTCTCTCCAGCTGCAGTTTTGACCTTCCCAATTACTTTTTCCCCTAAAGAAGCTGTGCAGTTAATTGGTTAGAAAAAAATTGGTTGGAGGTGTGGGGAGGAATGCTTGAGGGGATATCTCTTGCATAAAAATGCAAATCAGCCTAGAAGCTGATTTTATTTCCTTCAGTCTTCCATATTACTTTCTGCAGAATGTATGTTGCTTTATATTGCCCGCTTTCATCAGCTTTCAGCCTCTGTCTGACTTCGTCAATTCCTACTTTTTGAGCACACATTTACTCTGCTCTTCTCTGAATGTTTTACTGCAATTACTTGTAGATTACCCTTGAGGAATAAATCTTCTTCTCTGACCAATCTCCCCAAGGCCTAGAGGAACAATTTCCATGAGATAACCCTGCCAACAATTAGGAAATCTTTATTGTTTTCAAAATTCTATATGAAAACATGTTTCTCAGCACTATTGCTTGTACTGTTCCTTGCTTTCAGATTAACAAACTATGACCACTTACACTCTTACATTTTGAGGTTACAAAATTCAAAGAGTTTCACTTCTTTCCTCAGCTCGGGCTTCTATTTCTGTTCATTTTCTCATTTCCTATCATATGAGTCACCTACTTAGCCTCTTAGTACGTCTTTGTTTTCCTGTTAACCACATTCATTTGTTTTGTTGTGATTCTTGCTAGACCTCTTTCTTGCCACCATGTTTCATACATAGTTCCTGGTAGTAACACGAAAGAGATTCATACTTCTCAAAAAGAAAGAAAGAAATAATAATAATAAATAAATAAATAAATAAATAAATAATAAATAAAAAAGTCTCTTTATTGCTTATTTACAAGGATATTCTAACTACAAGAGCTCTGAGAAAACAGACTGAGGCTTCCTCCAGGTACTTCATCTAAACGTTTTTCTACAAGTTCCTTCCAAAGTGTTACAAAATGTCTTCAATAACCTAAAATGGTGCTTTGGAGTTTTTGCTATACATACACGGCTACACCAAAAGTTATTAAAAGATAAGCAATTGTTTTTTCTGTAGAGGTGGTATAGTCAGAGAAGAAAAGAGACAACACTTGCTATCATAAAGCAAGTAATATATGGTAAATTTCACCATCTGTACTCCAGTTAAGGACTGCCAAAAATTATTGAATGATACTGTTCTAAATTAAAAATTATTATATTAAAATATATATGTAATAGTATTTAAATATATATAAAACATTTAATATATATAAAAGAAAGCATGTATGAATATTTTTAAGAACTTACCATATGTAAATATATATATATCCAAAATCTGATTTTTTTTTCTAATATTAGTAAATACTGCATGGCCATCTAATTTTAAAAAGGCAAAACTCACTTTTATCAATTTTCTTCATGTTCTTCTCAGCTCAATTGTAAACTTCTGATTCATTTTTACTCTGATTCACAGGAAACATAGTTCTTACAGAATTTTGAGTTTAGGATTCTAGGTTTCTAGTTTCTATACTAGGTTTCTAGCATAACTTACTATATTTTTATTATAGTAAGTAAAATTAGGCTAAATATACTTTAAAAAACATGTTTACAATTTACTTATTTGTTGAGCTAGGGGTGAATCAAGAAGTAGAAATGAATTCTAATGTTGGGATTGTCATACATTGTCTACAAAAGTTTGAATTAAACTTCGATTTTGCCTGTTGGACTTTTAGAGAGCAATACTCCTCAGCTCCAGTTTTGGACATTTTACCCCTGGCAATTCTACTACAGTGCCCTCCTTTTCTTTTGTGTACATTAAAGAAGCATTAATCTTCACCGCCAATGCACATAAGTGCTAGCTGGCTCACAACACAGGTGCAAAGGTCGTTTAAATTATCTTCCTGTATTTGCACATAACTAGGTGGAGAGGTGGTCTTTGCTTAGTAGATAAAATGTTAAGGATCTAGGAGTAATTGACATCTGTAGTCTTCTGCAAGCAGAAAAGAATTAAGTTCTTTTCCATATTGTACTAATGATTTTCATGATATGGCTAAGACCACTTTTAACTTCTAAATTCATAAAGCTGAAAGCCAGAAAAGATTGTTAAATAACTGAGACAGGCTGGTATCATATCTCGAGCACATTTGACCATGTGTGGAATCCATTGGAACCTTGTGAAGGTTAAAGACACTTTAAAGCTTGTCACATTCAATTTCAGCATTTCTAACACAACTTTAGTAAAAAAAAAAAAAAAAAAAAAAAAAAAAAAAAAAAAAAAGCTGTTTTTTTTTTGTTTGTTTTGTTTTTTTTTTCAAGCAATAACTCATAAACATCACTGACTTTGATCAAAAGAGGTATTTGAGTCTGAAACTGTGTGAAGTCAGTGACAGTTCAAAGGCAGAAACCATACAGAGTCTTCAGCTAAGGTAGTTGAATGTTTACCCTGACTTTACTGCTTTTATATTGAAGTGTAAGCACATACAGACTTGTGTATACAAAGAAATGGTTCCATATGCACTGGGTCTAATCAAATGTTTGTCTTCTCAGATCTCAACATTATTATCATGAAATGAATCTGATATCAAAAAGGGGCAAAATTTGACTGAATACTTCCATGCACCAAGGGACTTTTAGTGGCTCTTTCCTTATTTAATTCTATGGCACCTAATCAGATGTAAGTTCATATTGTAATTTTCCCTCATTAGAAGACATATTCTTCTGCCCAGATAGATTTTAATGATGTACCTAACAATTGTTTCTGAAAAGTTTACCTCTGTGTCAAATTAGTCTGAAATCAGTTAACAGGTCCAAAAGTTATTAGAAGTTCAAGGACAGAAGTGGCAGACATTCTATTATGAGACAGAAAAATCTTTAAAGGAACACACATTTAAAAGACAACACAGAGCATTTAATCATTTTATTAAATTATTGAATAAAGTTCTATTTTATATTATAAATCAATAATGTTGGCTTACCAATATTGAATAATTATTCTTCTTATTACTGTAATCCAAAACTAACCTAATAACACTACTGACTGAAGTATTTCAGATTCTGAGGAAGACCTATTACAAGTAAATGGTGCTATGTCAAGTTCTATACTGAAAAATAATAATAATAATAATAATTAATTAGAGTGCATTTTGAGGTACATGGTTAGATTTTATTCATTCTCTTAAGTGACCTAAAATCTTAATGAAATTTAGTGCCAATAACTAATACTTCTGAACTTTATTTTTTTTCTCTTCTTGTGTAATGTTACAACTGATTCCTAGGATGATGTGTGAAAAATATTAATTCTGAATCAATCATAGAAGGATAAGAAAATATAGGAAATTTGATGTAAGACATCTCTGTTAATAAATTATGAAGTTTATTGCCAGCTACAGAGAAATGCACTGTCTTATCGATGTCAAAACAAGAACACACCTCTGGGAATTTAACGTATGTAATAAAGAAACTTTGTTTTGTCAATCACTCTTGTGTTCATTAAGTTTTATTTGCCTTGAAAAACAGCCAAACTGCATGAACCACATTATCACCAGGTAAATGTATAGCTTTTATTTACTGTTGGATATTTCTTAAAGACTAAAGCTTTCGGGAAAGATATAAATATTTATCTATCAACAAGAGGAGAAGAACAATCAGCATGTCCTATACAAAAAGACCACAGGTCTTTTCAGAACTGAACTCCAAAGATCTATACAAGTTTAATGTATCTAATCCTCAGATTTTAGGTGGTTTGCTAATGTTCATACAAATAAATTGCTGCCAAATTTGGGAAGTAAACTCAGATTTTCTATGTGTAAATATATTCTGTCAACCATTCTAATGCTCCTGTGGCAGACAAAAAAGAATAGACACCAAGAAACAAAAATAGAGAATCTAAGATAGGAAATGGAGTTTGCAGAGAACTACTTTTGCTCTCATACATGGCTCATATCTACTCAGATGCTCATCAGTATCGTCCCTTTAACTAATGGAAGTTTAACAGATTGATTAAAAGAGGAAACTTATCTGGAAAAACAAAACATTATAAAGGTAGTGGATATTCTCATCTGTCTTGCAGATGAGCTACAAGTACTTTCCCACGTTGCAGATTTCTTCAGAGTCTAAACAGGAATTTGAAAGGGTAATAAATTCAATAGAAATTTAATCCATGATGCTTTTTCAGGCAGATCAAGTCTTAAGCCTATGTTTATTTTCTCTTGATTCCCTCTTCACTTAGAGTTAAGGTAAGATCTCTCTCATGATTACTTTATATCCTTATTTCTTTAATGAAAACTTCCATTTCCCTCACTGCTGTGTTGGAAAGTGCTCTTTCTAATGGTAATAACCTTGATGAAGTAGAAGAAGAACATTCTAGTCTGTTTTATATTTCCCTCCATTTTTGTTTGGTTTTATTTGTCCAGATAACCGCTTTCTGCCAATCCACACTTCCCTGCCAAATATATTTTTCTGCCCAGTCCCACATTAGGGTGATTTTCAGATAAAATGCCAAGAAAAAAAAAAAAAAAAAAAAAAAAAACAGATAAAACAGAAGCATTAGGAAAAATAAATGTACTTGTATTAATTATTAAAGCCCTATAAAACAGATTATCTAAATCTTTTTATTCTTCTAAAGGCAAAAGAAATGGGGGGGAGAGGGGGAGGTTACTGTTTTTCCATCATCTAACTGAATTTAGACTTCTTTTTAAGATGCCAATGATGTACTAAATGCAGTGAGATGTCAAAGAGAAGATCTTTATAACACAACCTTGCTATTCTATTAACTTAATTTTAGCCTGCTAAAAATTAGACACATAAATAAACCTAGTGATCTGGGCTCCCTCAAAAGACAATAGAAAAAAAATATTGTCACTTGTAGAAGGCAATTTATCCCACTTGTTTTAGATGCTTATTTTATGAGAACTGAATCACCTTTGGAGACAGTAAAGTTTCATATTTCAAGTTTTAAGAAACAGCTCAAACAGATCAAGGCCAGATTAATTACTCTGAGATCTATTCAGCTCACCCAAATCTTTGCAAACCATACGGTATGCTTAAGGTGAACCAGTATCTGCCAGGTAGTCAGTGATGCACAACAGGGTGACAAGGCAGTCACCTTTCCAGCTGCCCTGAGTTACCTAATCCAGATTATCCCTTTTCCAGATTGGATCACTTGAGGACAGCCCTCATTAATGCCCTCACTACAGGACAAGAGGCTCAGATCTGAGCTTTTGGATTCACAGCAAGAACATATATCCACTTTGCCTTTGTCAGCTGCTTTCCATTGAGAGCAGCCTAGATTTCTCTATAACATCATTTCCTCATCAAACTATCACAGCCCAGTTAATGAGAAGATGATTCAAATGTCTGCAACAGACACCATGGAAAAACTGAAGGCAAAAGATTAGCCTTCAGCAATTAGAATAGATGATGCAGATGTTAAAGTTGGTTGTCTCATTTCTTCACAGAACACAACAGCAAACTGCAGGAACTCACCAAAGTTTCTTCAATACAATGAGACAATTTAACTCTTTAGAGACCACGCTAGATAAATGTCTACCTGGTAATTTGACTATATATTCTATATACTATTTGATAAATGCATGTATAGGGATTCCTACTGAATAATTCCATAATAATATTTGAAAGCATTATTCTTGGTTAATGGTAACTAGCTTAGGAAAACTATTCATATAATGTTTTTGTTTGGCTCATTTGATTTGTTGTTTGTGTTTTGTTGTTGTTTTGTTTTGTTTTCATTTGTTTATTCCTGTGGGTTTTAATTTGTTGGCTGGTTGATTGGTTTGGTTTGATTTTCCTTTAAGGAAGATGCATGGCAACCACAAGTTTCTGAATATTATAACATAATATTTAACATAAGACAGTGTTTAATACAGTACATCAACAATAATAAGATATATTTGAAGAAATGAGCCATTGGCAAAGTGAGAATTAGTCTTTGCGAATAGCAAGAGGCAATGAAATGAGGAATAGTTCTTACTGGTTTTATTAAACTGAATAGTCAAACCTTGGCATTTTGAATTCTTGTATAATTCTTTTTAAAGATAAGCTAGCGATACTTGATTTTCATTCTTTAAATTTGCATAGTATTCCTAGTTCCACAATTTTATCTTGTGGTATAAAAATATGTTACAAATTCCATGGTTTTCTTATATGTGTGTTCCCAGCTCCTGTAATTTATTTGGAACCTTTCTTTCTTTAATGCTTTTTCTTAAACCTCAACACTTGGAAATAAAACATACTTCCAGTTTATAGTTTAATTTTTTTTCAAAAGTACTCTTGGCTGAATGATTTGAAAGTGTTACATGAGCCTACACAGAGCCTAAAATACTAAGAGTAATTATTATTAAATAAAAATATTAATAGTATATATATTATATAATATATATATTATAATATTATATATAATTATATATATATTATAATATTATATATAATATATTATAATATATATATTATAATATATAATATATTATTATATAAATATATATGTTATGTTAATATTATATAT
>CM021765.1:48732289-48786325 GCA_011076525.1 Nettapus auritus
ATTAGTGTGTCCTTGAATGTAAAGTTGTTATTTGTACATCATGTATCAGTGCACACCAGTTTATGCAGGGAAGAACAATGAGAATAACCAAGGCAGCTATTTTGAGTATCGGTATTAAAGTAAGACGATCTTATACAATAATAGGCAGGAAAAGGTAGGATACCTACACTCAAATATATGTAAATATATCAGAAAAGTCACGACATTTTAGTGACCCGACTTGGAATATGCTCTCTGGTTTCTTTTAATAATTATCTCACATCATCTTCAGATGATGGAAAGACACATCAAGGACAGTGTAGCATATTTTTAAGTGCTTGATTTTAATGCTTATTTTCTTTATTCTTTCTTTTTATTTTTATAGTGCTTTTGAAAAGAACGTTCCCTTCTACAGTAGGTAGGATTGCTCTATTGTCACCTTGCCAGCTGATGTAAAAGCATTTCTGACAAATATGTAGAATTAGAAACTGGAAAGGAGTTGCTCGTAGATAGGTATAGAAGAGCAGAAGAAAAGGCCTTCAAGACCACAAGAAAAAAAAATAATATTTAAATAACTAAAAGCAAAATGCACAAAATATATTATGAATGGGCATTCTGCTACCTTGTCCAATGGATGCAAAAGTCAACTTAAAGATAAAAAGAAGCGGTGAGAAGCTTGTTAATGGGAAAGTAAATGAAAAGTCTTTAAGTGCTCTGCTGCCATGATTTGCTATGGACAAGGTCATAAACTAAGCAGTGTTTCATGTGTGCTGTTTTCATCTTTAGTAACAATAACTTTTAATTTTAAAGCCAGTAACTGGTTTAAACCTGTGGGAAATGAGAACAGCTCTCTTCAGGTCATTGAACCAGGTGCCTTGGTTCAGTTTGACTCACTTCATTTTGTTGAAGAAGCTGGTGATTATCTGTCTTGAGAGTTAGCACTTCATGGCTGCCTCTACATGAGTCACTATTATACCCCATCAGACCATTATGTCTCATTACTCCATTTCTGTCCACCAATGAGCATTGTTTTACCTCTTTGCAACAGGGCACTCTGCTATGCTGCTCTTCTGGCTATTCAGTCATATGACCCATATACAGTTAGGCAAAGGGGAAAGTTTAAGTGAATGGCAGCAGATGTTCTCACATAAATTTTCCTTTCTCATTTTGTTTTTGGAGTACTTCCTATAGGCTATTTGCAATCTTTCTCCCATCATTTGCTGTTCATTCTCCTTGGCCCTCTACCTGTGACTTGAATATATCCAAGACTAAATAACATTTCTAAAACATCATTGTATGATCAGTCCTTTTGTTACAGAGATCCTCTTTGGCTCTGTCTTTCTAAAGTCTAACTCCAATATTATTTTTTTTTTCCTCCTCTTTTCTTCTTTCAAAAGTACAAGCTGTCATGTTCAAATGCCTTATTGCATGATCGTCTCCTATATGTTGTCTCCAGGAAGACTGTTATCACAAAAGATTACCAAAGAATTCAGGTGGACTTAGCATTTTCTAGGGAAGAAGAAATATAAAGGATGCCATGTACCTCGACTTCTTTCTCCTCTGGGTTTAAAGCACACAGGAGGAGAAAAGCCAGGAAAGCTTTTACTGTTTTCTGATAGAAGCAAACTTTTTGTAAATGTCATGCATTATTTCCCCAAGTTTCCAAGCCAAGACTTTTTTAGTCATGCAAAAATTCAGCCACTGTAAGGTTCATATGATAGTCTATCTTTCTTTTGTGGAGGAATAGAATGGAAAAAAAAATGTATATCAACAAAAGTTTATAATTTTAAAAAGCTTCTGGATCAAATGCTGAATAGACAATACCAAGATTTTAAATATCTTTGCTATCCTGGAAAGCATGAACATATGAATGGAATGGATATACCTAACTTATTTATACCCCAATATCCAAGATGCTCTTGTGGAGGCAATATCAAATTAACAATTTTTTTTATTTTATTTTTTCTACTTGCCTTTCCTGATGAGTCTTTTCTTCACAGGTGGCAGTTTTGCTACAGACTGTACATTAATATAATCACATCAAAAAAAGACTGAAATTTTAAATAAAGAAAATCATGCTGTTTTTTTCTTTTTCAGAAATATAATATTCTTGAGGAAAAAAAATGCTAATTACCAATTTAAAATCAGTTTCAACTCTGAGCCAAGATAATTATATCTAGTCCCACTTTTTTGCTCTCAGTTGTATACATTTGTTACAATAATCTTTTTTGCTTCACAAGATATTGTAGACCTAGTGTCTAATTATTATTTTTTTGGAGAAGAGATGAACATTTGAGGTTTTTAAAAATTTACTTTTAATGCTTATTAAAAATACCTAGACTATTCTGAAGATATTATTCAAACATCATACAAATATTTCAACTTCATGTCCAGTTTAGGCAGAAAGAAAGAGCATTTCAGATAGCTATGTTTTGAAGTTCTGAGATCTTATGAGGGTGACATTTGTTCTAGCATTCATTTTCCACATAATACAAAATATTTACATAGAAATAGCTAACTTAGATGGGTAGGATTCACCACATTAATTTAAATCATCTAAAATGTCCATCCAGTCTATGTTAGTCATATACGGGCCTTTGTATTATGTACAGAATTTGGGGCACCTGCAGAGAGAGACTGCTCTGGTCCTGGAGAGATGTGTAAGATCAGAGGCAATGGCTGTCCAGAAAAGATCAGTGGCCATGGAGGGAAATTATGATTCTCAATCTAGGAAAAAATAAATAAATAAATAAATAAATATATATATATATGTGTGTGTGTTCATATATTAATAAAAGGTAATATCAGTCTTAAAGCAATACTACTTTCATCTTCATAGCCTGCAGCTAATTTCATACTATGGGATCTGCATAGACATATGACTGGATTTGTTTCCTTTTAAAATTATATATTTCATACACATGAAAATAAATGTGTGAGGGTGCAAGTCTACATCTAAATATCCATTTCAAAGTAACATTTTTAAGTAACATTTAATAACATTCTTTTTTTGTTGTTGTTGTTATAAGTAAAATAAAATGAAGTTTGATTGGATTGCAAAAAATAGTCTGTAATTTCCCTATTTTCTGCTCAATTGCTTTGATAATTTCTTACTTTGGGACTTTGCTAGAATAAAGGAGCTATAACTGAAGGACCTCTTCGGAGTAACAAGTATAAGAATGACATGATGAGACTTCAAGCAAGTTAGTATAACTTAGCTCTTCCGACTTAATCTGAACTATACTCTTAGTAAAGATCCTGTTCACTTGGACCTATCTACCTTTGCCCTCCCAATACACCCTCAATCTGTGAGATTTTTTTTAACGTCAAATCAGCTAGAGCCAAGATGTTGTAACTCTCTGACTATCATTGCATTTGATACTCTAGCTTGTCTATTAGTATCTTAAAAATTGCTGAAGGATGGTTGATGTTATGAGTTTGCCAGAGAAATACCGTTAAGGGAGACTAAATCTTCCATTTAAAGAAAAAAGGTAATTCATGTGAACAAAAGGAAAACAATAGTAATCATCATCATATATTTTCACATCAAAGTTATTGGGAAGTGTACAGACAAAATACCACGTGGCTTTGAAGATCAGATTTTCTGATGAATTCATTAGAGTTGTTTCTATTTACATTACTTTTAATTTTAGTGAATGTCACTATTGCTTTACATATTTGCAGGATTTTGAAATGTCTTTGCTTTTCAGTCAGTAGTGCCTATATTAGATTTTTTTAATACAGTTTTTTATGGTCTTGTTTTTAGAGGTGGTGAGCCGTTAAATGGTTCCTTCTAAGTGGCAGATCTGAGTACTTGGCACTAATAAAGATTAGACTGTATGAGTAACTAAATATGTATTTATACATTTAAGATCTGTTGTCCATATCTGAAAATCATGACCTAACATTCCCACATCAGAATGAGATTTCTAATAAAAGATTTTTTCAGTCATTATTGAATACAGATAACTCATTACAATAGCTAAGAATTTGTTTTTCTTAGTACCTTGCATCAACAGAATCTGATACACACACACATATACACCCCACAGTTAGCTGATATGTTTTCAGAAGACTTTTTTTTTTAAGTTTTCTGGAGGGAAAAATAATAATAATAATTATTATTATTATAATTTTTTAAAAAAAAAAAAAAGTACAAAGTCCTCAAAGTGCAATAATTTTCTCTTATATTTGCATCTGATACAAACCAAAACACCTGTAATATATACAAATAAAAGATCATGGTCCATCATCATTGAAATGTCACTTTCAAGTCATTACAGATGCTTAATGATAGATAGCATTTCTATAGAAATAAATACTAAACAGAAGATTCAGATGGTTGAAAGTACAGTGGAAGTAGGTGGATGTGAAGTAATGATTCAAATGTGGATTTGTTAAAAACTGTAGAAAGAATTCTTAGAGTTTTGATTTTAATATTTTCCTCTTCATAATGTGACTGCATTTTATATGCAGTGGTGTTCTCAAATAAGAACAATTTTGTAGAAGTGTTTATCAAATATACTATGAAATAAGCACACAGATAATGTTAAAATAATTTTCATCAGAATGTACTGTTTTGATAAAATTAGGTGCATAAGGATGCATTAGTTCAGATGTATTCGGAAAAGAAAGTAGTGCAAGGGTAGGCTTATTCTTTCCCTTAGTTCAAGTCAAACAAGGACTGATTTCCAAAAATTTCTCTTTTGTCCTTCCCTTTCCCCCCAGTTTGCTCAGTTGTCCTGGAATATCCCATGTTCTAAAGAACAACTTCCCTCCTTTACTGTTTCTGTTGTCCAAATCCTCAGAGGGGAGGGTGGGAGTGAAATGTATTTTTTTCTACTTAGGAAACAGTGCAAAGAATTAGAACTATTTTGTTCTCTTCAGGAGTTTGATAGTTTACCTGGTAATTCAGTCCTCTTTCTCTCATTGTTGCTTTATTTTACATGATGTTATATTGTAGTGAAATGTAATAACAGAAGATTCTGTTATTTAATTTATTCTGTTTTATTCTTAATTGCAATTAATTGCAATTAATTGCAATTAATATCAGAGTTCATTGCACGTTAAGAAGTTTTGAGTTTATATTGTGTTGAAATAAGTTTTGTGTGAATTCATGTGCAATTCATTTCAATAAATTTTATTAATCTAAAAGTTAGAGCATCAAATCTAGGATCCTGGTAGACTGGAAGCTGGCAAATGTTGTGCCAATTTTCAAGAAGGGTAAGAAAGAAGACCCTAGCAATTACAGGCCTGTCAGTCTCACATCAGTGCCTCGTAAAATTATGGAGAAGATGATTCTTGAGGCTATTGAAGCGCACCTGGGAGACAATGCAGTCTTTGGTCCCAGCCAACATGGGTTCATGAGGGGTAGGTCCTGCCTAACAAATTTGATTTCCTTTTACAATAAGATCACCCATCTAGTCGACCAAGGGAAACCAGATGATGTGATCTTTTTGGACTTCAGCAAGGCTTTCGACACTGTTTCCCATAGGAACCTACTGGACAAAATGTCCAGCATACAGCTTAACAAAACCATCATAACTACGGGTGAGCCATTGGCTGATGGGCAGGGCTCAAAGGTTTGGGGTAAATGGGGCCACATCAGGCTGGCAGAAGATCTCTAGTGGGGTCCCTCAAGGCTCTATTTTAGGGCCAGTCCTCTTCAATTTCTTTATAAATGATTTGGATGTAGGACTAGAAGGTGTTTTGAGCAAATTTGTCGACGACACCAAACTGGGAGGAGTTGTAGACTCGGACGAGAGTGGAAAGGCTTTGCAGAGAGATCTGGACAGGTTGGAGAACTGGGCGATCACCAACTGCATTAAGTTTAACAAAAGCAAGTGCTGGGTCCTGCACCGGGGTCGAGGCAACCCTGGCCGTACATACAGACTAGGCAACGAAACGCTGGAGAGCAGCCCTGCAGAGAGGGATCTGGGGGTCGTGATCAACAGCAAGTTGAATATGAGCCAGCAGTGTGCCCTGGCAGCCAGGAGGGCCAACCGTATCCTGGGGTGCATCAAGCATGGTATCGCTAGTTGGGCGAGGGAAGTGATCATCCCGCTCTACTCTGCGCTGGTGCGGCCTCACCTTGAGTACTGTATGCAGTTCTGGGCACCACAGTACAAAAAGGATATTCAACTGCTGGAGAGTGTCCAGAGGACGGCAACGAAGATGGTGAAGGGCCTGGAAGGGATGACGTATGAGGAGTGGCTGAGGTCTCTGGGCCTGTTCAGCCTGGAGAAGAGGAGGCCGAGGGGAGACCTCATCGCGGTCTGCAACTTCCTCATGAGGGGTAGTGGAGAGGCGCGTGACCTATTCTCCATAAACACCGGTGATAGGACCTGCGGGACTGGGCTGAAGCTGAGGCAGGGGAAGTTTAAACTAGATATCAGGAGGAGATTTTTCACTGAGAGGGTGGTTGCACACTGGAACAGGCTCCCCAGTGAAGTAGTCACTGTACCAAGCCTGTATGAATTTAAGAAATGTTTGGACTGTGCACTTAGTCACATGGTCTAAACTTTTGGGTAGACCTGTGCAGTGCAAGGAGTTGGACTTGATGATCCTAATGGGTCCCTTCCAACTCGGAATATTCTATGGTTCTATGATCGTCTTGTAAGCTCTACCTGCATTTAATTGGAAGTAGGTATCTCCAGAGAACCATTCATCCCACCAGCTCAAAACAATTATATTGAGATGGTACAGAATGTTTCAGCTACAAAAGGATCCTGCTTGATTATCTTAGATTATGTTTGCATATTTTATAAGTAAAATCTGGTGAAATGAGTCCCACATCATATCAAAGTCTTTAGTTTTTCCTACATAAGAAATTATGCAGTGTGTCACATAAGAATTGTAAAAGTGTTCAATCTAATGTGCAACAAGAAATAAAAACAAGAAAGAAAAAGTCTTTTAAAATAATATTTTTAGTGTGTCACTTCTTTGTTCTGGTTCAAATAAAAGTTTAGTATGTAATTTTTTTGGTATTCCCTGTGGGAAATATTTCTTTCAATTAACAGTTTTCAGAATGACAAACATATACCACAACAGGGATATTTCACCTAGTCTACCTGAAAATCTACCTTTCAATTTCTTATTCAATGACAATATCAAAGCCATTTTCACTGATGGTATTTAAAATAAATTTCAGGGACCGATATGCCACTAAACTAAATAACCAGTAACATGAAAAAAAAAAAAAAGTCCATGGGAATATATACTAGTTACTTGTGTCTTAAGGATGCATGTTTGTCCTGGTTTCAGTTAGGACAGTTTTCCTCCTAGTAGCTGGTGGAATGCTGTGTTTTGGATTGGGATGGGAGGAATGCTGATAACATGCCGATGTTTTGGTTGTTGCAGAGCAGTGCTTGTACCAAGCCAAGGACTTTTCAGCTCCTCGCTCTGTCCTGCCAGCAGGCAGGCTCGGGGTACAGCAACAGTTGGGAGGGGACAGACCTAGGACAGCTGACCCAAACTGGCCAAAGAAGTATTCCATACCATCTGACGTCATGCTAAACAATATATAGGGGTGGCTAGCCGGGGTGGGGGGGCCGGCTGCTCGGGATAGACTGGGCATCAGTCAGCGGGTGGTGAGCAATTGCATTGTGCATCACTTGTTTCATACACATTATTATTGTTATTATTATTATTATTATTATTATTATTATTATTATTGTTGTTGTTGTTGTTGTTTCCTATCTTAATAAACTGTCTCTATCTCAACTCTCGTTTCACTTTTCCATTTCTCTCCCCCATCCCAGAGAGGGAGGGGGGAGCGTGAGCAAACGGCTGTGTGGTGTTTAGCTGCCGGCCGGCGGGTTAAACCACAACAATGTTTAACATTTTTAAGTGAGGCTTCAATGTTAATAGTTTTTTACCAAGTAGGGGTCATAAACAGAATCCTGTTAGTAGCAGGAAATTGTATACTGTAAGGTACACTAGCCAAGAAGCAAAAGGAACGATTTATAAGGCATTATGGTATTATATGGAAAAAAAAAAAAAAAAAAAAAAAAAAAAGGTGAGTTTATCCAGAGTTATATTTCATACAGGTAATTGCAATGTGTTCAAAGTATGGGCATCAGCCCTCCTGTCTCAGTTCTTATAGTGGTTTCTGCAGTTTGCCAACCTATTCTTCCTATCTTCTCTCACCACTACAGCCTGACTCAGTAAACCAGTACAACAAAAAGGAGTGAAAGAAGTAAGGTAATGTGTGCTATGTCCTCATTTGGAGTTATGAAAAATATTTGTTACCTTACATTAGAGCCTAATGCGTTGTTGGTCATAATCTAACTTCTATCCTCTGCCCTTGGAACAGTAATGCTGTCTTGCCTGTCATCCTGACATTAAATATTTGACATACCTCCAAAGATACGGCCCACAGGTTTCAATACATACCAACCACATACTCTAGAAATGTATGTTTGAATGTGAAAATAAATATAGAAGTGTGATAAAATGTCTAAAGTTTCCTGTCATACAAAATATAAAATGTAGTGAGGAAAAAAAAAAAAAATGTAAGTAATCCATTTAATGAATTTCTTTATGAAGTGATTTCAATGAGGTAAGAGATTAGACTCTGCACTTCTAAGTGGTTTATACAAAGTGGTCACGGTTGTAACTGAAGCAAAATGAATAAATATTACCTTTGCTGTGCAGGTAGGTAAGCTGTGCAATGACTAGGTAAGCCTAGTATACAGCACAAGCTTTGCTTTTTTTCCTTTGTGGAACTTGGGGGAACTTACCACTGCATATATCATATATTTACCACTGCATACATACATACAAAACATACATACAAACATTTCACATTTTTGGGGAAATTACCACTGCATATATCAACAAGAAAAGCAAATCATAATGTGCTAATAAGCTCTGGGGAGAAAGAGCCACACAAAATAATTTCCAATCAGAGGCAAGCAAAGATCATGTTTTCCAGAACTGGAAATCTCATTTATTGCCTGATTTATTAAGAATTCAGAGAGCCATGGTACTGATTTTTTTATTTATTTATTTTTTTTTTACAAATAGTGTTTATTTAAGAGTAAAGGAAATAAATGCTAGCTGTGAGCTATCACAGGAATGTCTTCAAAGGAAAAAAAAAAATCTGAAGTCAAATTTTGTCTAGGTAACAGCTGAGAATTATATTGTTTGTTTCATATTTTTCTCTCCAAGGAAACAGTTCAAGGCCCTGGAGCATATCCAGAGAAGGACTATGAAACTGGTGAAGGGGTCTGGAACACAAGTTCTATGAGGAGTGGCTGAGGGAACTGGGGTTGTTTAGTCTCGAGAAGAGGAGGATCAGGGGAGGCCTTATTGCTCTCTACAACCACCTGAAAGGAAGGTGTGGGGAGCTGGGGATTGGCCTCTTCTCTCAGATAACTAGTGAGGGAATGGGCTCAAGTTGAACCAGAAGTAGTTTACATTGGAAATTATGAGAAATTTCCTCTCAGAAAGAGTAGTCAGGCATTGGAATGGGTTGCTCAAAAAGATGGTGGAGTCAACGTCCCTCAGGGTGTTCAAGGAAAGGCTGGATGTGGTGCTTAGAGACATACATGGTTTAGTGGGTGACATTGGTGCTAGGAGGGTGGTTTCTCCAGACGATCTTGGAGGTCTTTTCCTACCTTGATGATTCAGTGATTCTAAGAAGCTATTTCAGACTGCTCAGCAGAAGGGTTAAGTACAGAGTTCTTCAGTATGTATCTTCATACATATCAGTATTTATCTTCAGGTGTGTGTATATATACAGAAGGTGTGTGTAGAGAAGTATACACTGCAATCATCTACATTTCACCAGGTTCAGTCCTTTGATGTAAATAATATATATATATATGTATATATATTTATGGTTAATGTATTCTGGGTATATTTTAAATACATATTTCACCTGAATAATAAATGGGGGAAAAATAAAAGAGGAAAAAAAAAAAAAAAAAAAGTTGAAAAGTGACTCATGATGATGAGGTAAGTTTTAGAGAATGGCAATTTAATGCATCTAGAACTGGTGGTGGGTGAGATAGTGGGAAGAGGCAAAGAGAGAAAGAGATTTCTTTCTGTCTGCTGCCAAACATTTCAAACTAATGACGTATAGTTTTATGGTTTTATGTATTTACACACCTGAAGCATCTGTGACTTCTGCAGGTTTCTATATAGGTGCAGCAGTCCTTTTATGTGTACCGGATTGCAACTAAACCACTCAGAAACAGCAGCAGAAAATATGCAAATGAGTATGTAACGCCCACTTAAAGCTTAGGTTAACTCAGCTGCTGCTTGGAAGAATTAACAACAGGTAGTATGTGCTCTGTCTTGTTAAACAGCAAGTGCTACAATACAGTTGTTTGAAAGCCCTACAAAATGAAGAAATACCTAACATGCATATTGTGCAGTAGACTATAATGTTAAAAATAGAAGGAACATATTATGAAACGTAAGTATCAATTAATTAAATTCTAGAGAAAAATTATACTTTCAGTAGAAGGAAGGGAGCTGTTCGGATTTTCTACAGGAAAAAAAAAAAAAAGCATCATTTCACAAACTTCTTTGGCACTGTAATCTGAACAGATGTGCATTTCAGCTCTGTTTCCTTTGCCTGCTCTGAAGTTCATTTATTTCAGACAGGTAATCAACTGCTGATAAAACAATTTTGCCCTTGAATGAGCCAAATGGATGTTTAGGGATAGCAAAGAGTCTATCCCATTCCCATCTCACAGTTTAGGTCAAGGATTATAAGCACAGCAGTGTACAGCCCATACTGAACACATCTCCAGATGATGTTGATATTCAAAGTCTGTCATCTTCCCACAATAAATAAATAAATAAATAAATAAATAAATAAAATCTGAAATTCACAGGAGCAAATGAGAAATGCCATGATAACTGGTTTATTGACATCAGACACTGGATAGTTCCCTATTTCTGCACTGTTCTATAGTGCAGACAACTCGCAGGCACCATCCATGCATTTTCCTGAATGTATTAAAGAAAACATACAGAACAAGAAAGTAATTCAAGATAGACGGTAAGCCAGGCCTTTTGTTTTCTAGGCAAACATGCTGCATCAAGCTAAAGAAGCTGTGTTACCTTGTGTGGCCTTCTGGTAACACTCATTATCAGCTCTCCTGTTTCAAGCAGCAGGAAAATCTTGGTTTACTTTACTGAGGGTTGTAGTACTTCTCAATAGAATAAGAAGACCCCCTTCTTTCAGATACAAACATTAGGAATAAAAACAAAATGGATTTAAGATAAGATTCAACTTGCAGCTCAAGTTTCCTATGGAAATTTCTGTCCCAGCAATGTGCTTGTATATACCTGCCTATATATATGTACTACAATACTAATCCTAATTTACAGTTTTAGGAATCTGGTAACAAGATCAATTGTAAGGGAGAGCCATAGTCTATCATCTATATATGAGAACACAATGTTCTGAGCTCCGTTTTTTTAAGTCCTGCTTCTTGAACTAAGAATGAATGGGAATTAATCAAAATAATGAATGGGTTTTGTAAATTGAAAAACAAACAAACAAACAAACAAAATCAAAATTTATAAAAACAGTTCCAGATGTTGCAACTTTCACAGTATTTTCAAAGCTAATTAACATTTTTAGTCTGAAGCCAAAACTGACAATATCATCAGGAGAGTCGTGGTATGTTTCCCAGGAACTCTATCTGCACACTTTTATCAAATTAACAAAACATATTGGGCAAGAAAAAAAAAAAAAAAAAAAAAAGAAAAAAAAAAACAAAAAAAAAAAAAGACATAAAAATATATTTATGAATTTTATCAAAGTTTTTTAAGACAGTATGAGGTTTTGGACAACAAGGTCTGAGACTGGGGTCTGAAACTACCATACTTTGCATGTATTCATTTAAATATTGAGCTAAACACTGAACATACATCTCTCTTTTAGCATAATCTGTTGCTGAAAATAAGGAGATGTGCCTTAACACTTTCATCTAATTTATATTATTTTATTCAAAGTGAAATCACTTAATCAAAAGTGACCAAGACTCTCCTCCCTCCCACTCCCAGACTGCTGAAGCGCAGTGATTAGGATAGTCCTTAGGGACATAAACAATTGCTGCTCAAGTCCCTTCAGGCAGAAAATAATTCTGCATTTTGTGGAAAATTGTTTACTTAATAAGTAGCTCAATGAAAGTTCCATCAAATACCTTAAATACTTTATTTCTCTTTTACAGAAAACCTGACAATGAATGTATGCAAAATCAGTAGTCCTTTTCAAAATTATTGGCTTGAGTCACATCCTCAGATAGCAGTTAGAAATGAAGCCCCTCCTCATTTGCAATTAAGATTTATATATATATATATATAATATATATTCACATACATACATACAGTACTTAGAAATTAAGCCCCCACATAGGTTTCAGGGAAGAAAGACAAAAGGAACCTTAGCACATATTTGGAACTGAACTTACACTGAACCCTTCATGAGCAGAAGTACTTTGGCGCTTCTGATTTCCACCAGGGACTTGAGCTGGAAATGACTGTGCTCTAACAGAAAGGCTTTTCTTCTGGTATTTCCAGCTGAGATGCCAAGTGGAAATGCTGGAATCTGATAAGACAGCTTACTTTCATAGATGTTTATCCAAGTTTGACCTGAACTGTAAAATTTTAGAGATCTGGCTATCTCTGTAAACTGACATTCGAGTCAGTTAGCAGATCAATCTTCATTAATTATATTCAAGCACAAATTTGTTGTTTTTATAGAAAGCTTCTGTCTTTTCTTAGGAGCCAAAACAAATGAAATATCACTAGTGTAGGTTAATACAATGGTGAAAGAAGGTACCTGATTAGATGGTGTTAGAAAATAGTCCCTGACTGGCCTTCCAATCAAAAGAAATACATTTGAAATGTTCTTAAATTGAAGTGAGAAAAAAATTTACATTCAAGCCCTGGTGTAAAATCCAGTGAAATCACTAAAAAAATCTACTGTTATATTTGGTAGTTTTTAGAACAGTCCTGTAAAGTTTGACTTCATTTATATTACCATTAACTCTGTTAAGTTCTTAAGAAGTATTTTAACTTAAATTGTTACAGGAAGTGAGATCTTGTCCAGTTTCTTAACGGAAAAACACTTATCCATTCCTCATCCTCCCTTGCAACTCCAGACTATGATAGTCTGTATAAAATGACAAACTGTGATGTCTATTCTCTGAACGCATTTTTAAAACATTTATTATGAATACATGTTCAGTTCAAGAAAACTAATACAAATATTATAGAATCATGATTATCCTGAGTTGGAAGGGACCAACAAGGATCATCAGGTCCAATTCCTGAATCCACACAAGAAAAGCAAGTAATAATGTACCTACCCTTAACAGCGAACTAAAAAGAAAAGCACTCTCTGACCTGGTAAAACAGCTGTATATCATTGAAGGACTGAACCTACTAAATTATTATTGCTAACTGCTTGTGTTTGTATCAGTTTGTGAAACAGTTTGATTCCTCTGAGCTGGGGAATAAAGTACTATTTTCTTCCCTAATGGTTCCAGTGGTTAAAATGAGACTTTCTTATGACTATGTCTGATGATCCACAATCATGCCATGCTTTCTGCACCAGCCATTATATGGATATTTTCCAGTAAACTCTTGCTTTTAATATCCACTAAAGTTATGCAATTTTTACAATCACTTGATCAGTTTATACAGCACACCTGTCACAAATGTTCTGGATGAATGTATACTTTATATAAAAATTAATTCTGCAAATAAAACTATACTGATACAACTTTAAATAAATACCTTCCATCAACAAAAATGAAGAGTACAACTAGACATTTTTTCTTTTAATAAAATCTTATGTTAGTATAGCTTGTATCAGAAAATCAGCACACCAGACCAAGAACTAAAGAAAATAGCAGGGCAGAAGTTCATCCATTCAGAGCTTTCAAAGTAAGGGCCAAAAGCCTACGTTAATCAGGTCTTCTTACCTGTTGCCTTGTAAGAGACTCTCTCTTTCAGATGCAATGAATTAGAAAGCCAGTCATTAATGTGCAAAAAAAGTGGAATTTGAAGCCAGTATAGCTATTAAGCAGCAATGCAGAAAAAGACATGGAGTAGAAAATAAATCATATGCTATTCATACTTAAGTTTCAAATGACTTTAAAAGCTCCACTCAATAACTGTAACTGGTTACTACTGCTGTCAGGGTATCAAAGTTCAGTTAAAGTTCCTACAATATACTCTCAGTTCACTAACTTGGTTGAAAGGAAAGAAATTGCTCCTTTAGTATCAGCAAGTACCTTCCTCAGACAGTCATCTTTTCTCAGATGTTCTTCAAGTAATCGTCTCTCACCCAAGCAATGATCTCAGCATAGTATGCAGAAAGCTGAGGAACTCTATCATCTGGGCGATATGAAGCCAAAGATGTGTGGAGATGAATGACATCACTCTATTCATGGTTGCACAGCCAAAGATGTCGTACTGTTCCCTTTAGTGACTACCTACATGATTTTAAATAAGATGGGTGAATACAAGTCTGCCATGACAAAGTACTTGGTTTCTTGGGCAAAAGAATCATTCTGAGGTTAATCTTCACATAGGGCAAAGAATGAAATTCTTGGTCATGTCTATGTCTGCTTTTGCCAGGAACCATAAATGTCACATAAATGATGTGCCATGTGAAAAGTCACTTGTGACAGTTCTGAAAGAATCTGCTTGGACGTAAAATGTATTTACCAGTATCTTACCCAGCCAAAAGATATTGATTAAAAGATCAAGAAAGGCAGATGCAGTGTTGCTGACATTTTTTTGTAAAGGGTCATATGCAAAATACTTCTCTGAGGGGATCAGAGAGAGTTTCTAAAATGATTTTCTGACTACTATCTTCCCTACCAATGGTATATATATTTTCTGCTGCCTTGTTTACTTACACTGTATACCTGAACTCTCAACAAATCTGCTTTATACAAAACTTGTTTTGGTTGGTTCGTACTGCAGAGCTCTTGGGTTTCCCAAGAGTGCCATTCCAAACAGAAAAAGACAGAGAGCCTTGGGCATGAGAGGATACTCAGTGACTACTTTTCTTTCTCTTTTGAAGCAGTGTAAGCACATAGTAGCTTTGATGAATTTACATAGATATAAACTGTGTATAAAAGACATTTCTAGACTTCAATAACTAGGTTTGAAGTTAGAGCACTTATTAATTTATTCCAGAAGGCAACTTCTTTTGAACCAGAGAATGCATTTATATCATCTCTACTATGAAGTGATAAGCTGTGTAAATTCAACATACAGTGGAAAGTCTTAACTTTATCTATGCTTAATAGTACACAGCTCTTGCATAAATGCTTTGGGAAATACTAGTGACATAGTAAAAAAACAGAGAAAAAAAAAAAAAAACACAGAAGTTTGAGAAAAATTCTGAGTCTGGGACTGTATATGCCTATTGTTATTCTTCATGAATGTTTACTGAATTGCTGTGTGCCATATTCTCTCAGCCTGGTAAGAAGTCCAGTAGCTTTTCATATTTTATTATTCAGTGAACAAAGACATAGCAGGTTAGTTAAAAAAAAAAAAAAAAAAAAAAAAAAAAAAAAAAAACTATTTGGGTAACCATCTATTACTAGGAATTAAACTACATTTCATGTTAGCCTGAAGGTTCTCCAGGAGGTGAACTAGCTATCACATTCTCTGCAGCTAAAAAGCCAAGAGTAACAAAACTGAGATAGGTAAATCTACTGTCCACACTGTCAGAAGCGTAAACTGACACGAACTGTCGTCTATAATTTCTTCTATTCCAGCTTCTTGAAAACAAGAGGCAAAAGCTAGGATTACTGGGATATATTATACTCCCTGCCTTCAGGTTTACATGATGAATGTTATGAAGCACTGCAATGAAATGGACAGAACAGCAACTACTTTGTAATTCTCTTTAAGAAATATAATTAAGGAACAATTAAGGAATATTTAAGGAATAATTAAGGAAGTTTAAAGCAGGTGAAGGGGGTTGCAAACAATACTTCTATGTCCAGCTAGTAAATATGGTTAAGGTCTGTGCTTAAAGTCGATATGGATGCAGTTTACACCACCAACAATATCAACCAACCAACCAAACAAAAGAGTAGCACATACCAGCACCTGTTTCAGTCAAATACCAGATTCTTGCCTGACACAGTTCAGAGGTAGCTACACTCACATTAAGAGGATTATACTGATTTATACCCCCTCACAGTCTGGATTTAGATATCATGCATGGAGATGCAGTCGTGATAGTTGCAACTGATAGTCTGAGGAATAAAGAAAAGGCAAAATGGTAAACCAACAGGAATGGTTTGGGACCTACCATACAGTTATTCAGTATTTCACTGCCAGAATGAAATTTATTTATATAGATGCATATGTTTAAAAGTAAACCTAGCCTGAGTTTATATTGGAAGATTGGAAGAAAATAATAATAATAATAATAATAATAATAAATAAATAAATAAATAAAATAAAGGCAAGTGCCATGTTCTTTCACTGTTTACTGAAATAAAATATAATATCATGATTATAATACTATATCACTATCGTTACGTTCATATTTTTAAGTATTCTATAACCAATCAGGCTAGATATTTAACTTTGTATTACAAATGACTTTCATGAGGTTTTCAATTCTTTGCATTGAATTTGCACTCCATGTCTTACATGGAGTATTTTCTATATTTCTCTGATTGTGTTCTTTCTTATATATGATTCTTGCATGCAAAGATCTTTTTAAGTATTCATCAGCTTGCTATTTTCCAATTTATGTTAATAATTCTTTATTCAGCCATTTATTATAATTATATTCACTGCATCCAATGGGTGATGTTACAAAGACAAGAGTTATAATTGCAAGTGGGGAATGTAAAGGAGATCAAAAAGCTTTCAAATAACAAAAATTTTATATTTATGCAAGTGTTCTAAGAAACAAAGAAGGCAGTAAGAAACAAGCAGACAAAAAAAAAATAGGATTCAAATGGGAGTAAAATGATGTCTAAACATATGAATCTTCAAAGTTTAACATGGATTGACAGCAGTTCTTTCAAAAAATCACATTCCTGAAATTGCAACTGTAGAACATTCACCAGCTATACATGAATGAATATTCCTCTTTATCAAATCAGATTTATGGGGCATTTTGCATTCTCTCAGATTATAATATATTTGCATATAATAGTTCTAATTTTGAATGCTTGAGTTATAAATAGATAGGACATGCAGCATAAATTAACTCTGATATGAAAGACTGATACGTTTTCCTTATAAGCTGTAGATTGTTTCCAGGTCTAAGAGAAACGAAGCTACTCCACAGCTGAGGTTCTATGAGGTAAGGATACATTTATTTTTTAAGGCAGTCACAGTGATCTTGAATTGTGAGATGTGCTATCCAAATTCCTCTCCATGTTAACTGTTACTGACCTTCAGCTGCAGAAAGCAACAAGTAGGCTGACTTAACTTGGCACCTGTTCTGGGGATTTCTAGATAGCTGAAGCCAAAAGCAATCCATATTTAGGTGGCCTGGTTTGTTCTCAGCACATACTGTATTTTATGTTGGATTTCCTTAGGAGATAGTAAGGGCAATGCTCTACTGGAATTCCTAAGTGTTACCTTTCACTTTTTCAAATGCCAAATGTGAGGTTGTTTTTACCTACATCTTTTCTGTGGTAAGAGTGGCATTCATAGGAGAGATTCCTCTAGTGCAGTAATTGTCATGCACTTTACAAAAATAAATAAATAAATAAATAAATAAATAAATAAAAATAAAAAAAATCCTCATAGGAATACACATTACTTGGGAACTGGAAAGGAAGGAAAACTATTCATCAAGCGAAACTAGTCTTGAAGTGCAGATCTGACACTATCGGGTATGCATGCTCTGTGGAATTTTCTTCCCATTTGTTGAGGATAATCACAGGAAAAGAGCGTGGGTGGGTTGGCTCACATATAAAAGGCATCTCTCAACTAAAGGAAAAACAACAACATTTTAAAGCATAGGTTTTTGAAACAACCCATAAAACACAGGACAAAACCAGAGTCTGTTCTCACACTAGTTTGTGTTGAAATTATTCCTCCAGTCTCAGTGACCAAGATAAATACTTTTTCAATTTTGGATTCTGGAGTTCTGGTACTGTACGTATTTTATTTTACCTTTTTTTTTTTTTTTTTCCCCTAATAATTTAGAAATAATGATTATACATACATGTAATTGTTTTTAATTGTCCAGAATTTAAAAATAGCCATGAAGAGCTAAACAAAATTTACTTTACTCATTATAAAATAAAATTAAAAAGCAGCATCCCAAAGCTTCAGACACATTTCTTACATCAGTAGTCTTTTACCAAAGTGAATCAAATTTTTTCATGAAGATACAGTCTTCTAGCTTTAATGACTGTAATGTATAACAGTAGAGGTGATGAAAACACCTTTATTTCTTTTCAGTTTTGCAGCTGTATGCAGGCTATAACAATCTGCATAAAAGAAAAGGTAGGCATGATCTTCAGAGGAATGAAAGGACATCATTTTGAAGCTTAGTCCCCTACCCTACCCCCATAGCATTTTTACGTTAGAGTGAAATATTCTTGAGCCAGCTGGTTGTTTTGTTCACATTGGCTTGCATTGTCTAATCTGGTGAATTCATTATAGCTCCCTGCCTGAGGGCTCTATTTTCAGCTGTGCTAAGCATGACCTATACCATTTCCCACTGCTGTGGGAAAAATGAGGCAAAGGTTCTACACTGGCTTCAGACCTCCCTGCATCTGCAGGAAGCTGTGGGGACCAAGTCTCAGTGCAAGCTGAGGCAGACATGGCTGCATTACGTTGCCTTGCATAGGTTTCAGGGTTTACACTGCTAGCGGGAAGTTTGAGTGCCCTAACACAAATCTTGTGATGGAGTGTTTTTTGCGCAGTAGAAGTTTCCTGGAAGTGACAGTGGCTTTACATCTGGGCAGAATTCTTCCAGACCAGGGAATCCTTAATGTATTCTTGCTGGGAAAGGCTGCAGGTCTGCTCTTGCAGCCTAGAGACCTTTCTAGATCCAGAATTTGGAGCTGGATACATTGTTTCTGAGGTAACCAGTCTCTAATGTCGCTGCAACAAGTATTATAATTTTGTTCCTTGGTTACATGCTAGAGATATGCTATTACAGAGAAGCTCTGAAGCAAATGGATTTTATTTGCTCATGTGCTACAAACGGACAAACAGTTCTGTGTTTTTAAAGCTTTTTGGATGAGATTAAGTTGTTGTGGAGACTGAGCTGTGTCCATTTTGTCCTCACTAGCAAGTGGGTGGTTGCCTCCCACACTCACGTCACTGCCACATTTGGCAGCAATAACACTTTGGCAGCAATAATTTATCTAAGAGGTCCTAATACTGCAGTGTCACTTCTTCATTTAAAAAATATATATATATAAAAGAAAAAAAAAAAATCTGCTGGTAGTTTATCTCTTTGCTTTCAGTTCACTGAGCAATGGTCTATGGTCAGTACTTACACACTTGCACAAACTCACACATGTGCCCATCTCCTGTGCACTGCGAGAACACTAACTGAAACTTACAAATGATAAAATGGTCCCAGACAAGTAAGAACAAGCAAGATGAAAACATCATAAAGACCCCATGCTTGCACAGCACACTCTGACTCATACTTTCCAGTTATAAATGTCATCCATTAGGTTAAAAAATAATAATAATAATAATAATCAGTCTCCATTCTGGGTTGTGTTTTATTATTATTATTATTATTTTTATTTTTTTATTGCTTGCTTTAATAGCTCTGCTCTTCATCAGCTCCAGTGTTCGGCAGCTGATGCCTCTTGCCTGGCTAAGGACATGTGATAGTTTTGCTGAATAGATGCAAACATGCACTCTGCTGGGTACTAATAGCTGGCACATTAGGCTGCTTGGCGAACTGTGGCAGCCAAACAGAAATGCTTTCAACAGACTGATTTCAGTAAAGAAGTGGAGGGTTGTTGTTGTTGTTGTTGTTGTTTTATGTTGGTGATAGTGGTTTTTGTTTTTTATTTTTTATTTTTTTCTCCCCACAATGCTTGGTGACAGAGTTCTTAAAATAGTTCCCTCAGAGTTTTCTTGTTACCCATTTTGGAGCCCAGATGTAGGAAGCAAGCCAGCACAGCTGGTAGAGTCTGAGTGTCTCACAAATAGGGAAGGTTTATATGGCTTTCACTTTATCCCTGTTATTATTGTTATTGATGTTATTATTGCTGGATATCAAGAAATAAAGTCCAGGTTGGAAATATGAAAGGTCTACCAGATTAAGACCTTTCTCTCCCTCCTCTCTTCATCAATGGGCCACTGTACTTTTTTATCTTTAGCACATTCCTCATTCTTTCCCCTCATCAGGAATGTGGATTTAATCGGTTGTTCCATTCTGAGCTCACACTGATACCTGTGCTGAGTTACTGCAAGTGGTGCACGGTGATGCTGTGATGTGAGCTCATTCTCACAGTAGGCTGGGTATAAAACCAGCACACTCCTTATACTTAGGAGTATGTGTTAGATTTCTAATATATTTCTGCAAATAAAAGAATATATGGAGTGGTATCATACTTCCTCTCAGCAAGCTCAATTGTACACAACAAACTGAAAAGACATGATATGTCACTCAGTAGAGTTTCCTTATTGTCATCTCGTAAATGCTGGTCTGACCAGCCTTGGATACACAGTCTTTCTTCCCCTAAGGAAGCAAATCTGACCTCTGGAAGCCTATTCATTTCTGATTTATTTTTTTCCCTGTTAGAGATTCACTGTCACCTCAGTACCCTAGCATGAGGATGTTTCCTCATGCAACATGTGATAACTCCTACCAGCTTTGAGATACTTATAATTGCAGAGTTCCTACAGGGTGGTTTTTGAAAACAGCCTAGTCTGGGGTATTACTGTTATAGACTGCAGAACTCCATGTTCCTAGTACATCTGTGAAAGCATTTGGGGGAACAGTGACATGGGTGGAAGTAACTCTGATTCATTCTGTCTTCATATGAAAACAGAGGGAACAGTTGGCCTCTCCAAACTGGAATGATACAGATACAGAGATCTGAATATGCATAAATAGCATAGCAATTTCTAAGAGAAAACTAAACATGTCTCAGAAATGTATTGGAAAAGAGTGTATTAAGATCCACAGGGAAACTTCTGAAAGGTGCAAAGGGCAACCAGGCAGTCAAATTACAGTAAAAGCCAGTAAGAGTCATGTATTTAATCCTTTTATGCCTCTGGACATCTGTTGCCTTCAACAACTTGCTCTAGCAGGAAGTGTTTCCCCTACCATAAGCAATCTCTGACTACAGCATTTGTGAAAGAATGTCAGAGACTTTTGAAGGAGATGAACAATCAAATACTGCACTGATTTAGGGCTTTGACAAAGTATCTCTGGCAGATGTTCCCTCATGGGAACATCAGCATTCAGTATCTTAGCTGATAGCAGTAAAAGTGGTCTTGCATGAAGATGCATGTCTGTGAGTGGGAGCTGCTGACACGTACATGCACAGTTACAGGAACAGTAGCCTCCAGTAAGCAAACAGCCGTGAAGGTATTTCCTTAAATAGTTTCTGCTGTTTGCACAGAGAATATGAATACAAGTCCTTATACTCTGTACTAATTCTTGCCTGTTACCATGTTCAAGCTTATGCTTATCCCTCTTCTCTCATTGTGTCAGCAGCTAACTGCTGATGTTGGTTCTGAAATTCACAGTAATAATATATAAGTAACACATGACTAGAGAGCTTTAGATTAGCTCAGGCTTTTTTACATGCAGACTTCTGTTACTTCATATCTCCTTTTCTAGGGAAGGATTATCACCTGAGACTGGAGTTTTGCAGGTGCCTGCTGAGTCCTGCTGCTAGCTTCACCAGTTGCTTGCAGGAGGTATATGTTTCTCTCTCCTCGAAGTGCTCCTTTGAGGCTTTAACCTATTCAGGGTTGGAAATTTTGTTGTATTCCTAAAGTGATATTTATGGTATCCAGCATCAGTCATTTAGAATAGTCTCACCTAAGCTTCTATTTAGGCTCTCTATAATAAATGGAGAGGGATAAACACCTTCACGTCAGTTCTTCATATCATAAGGCTGAAGTATAAGATAGCATATGATATTCCATGCAATATTAATAGAGAGGACTCTGGTGGTTGTCTAAAATAGAATGTTAAAGCTCACATGAGCTTTAAATCTAGATGAGGTAAACCTTATTTCTTTTGTAATTCTTCTGTTATTAGTGAGCCCACCAGAGCTACCACACTGAAGCCTCTATATACCTTCTTCCCAAATGATTTTCTACAAAGATCCTCATTAGCTCAATTACCTATAAAGCTACCCATAAGAAAAAAGATCTCATACTAGTTAACAGATGCACTTAAGAGTTGTATCTTGTGATGAATGAACACAAAATCCCAGCTTCATTAGAGCCAGCCCACACAGTCACATTTTTTATTGCTCATATGTAATGATCAACAATTATTTGGAAAAGAAAAAAAAAAAAAAAAAAGAAAAGAAAAAAAAAAAAAGAAATAAATTATTGCTACAATTTTAGCATAATCTTAAAAAAAAAAAAAAAAGATAAAATAAAATAAATAAAATAAAATAAAATAAAATAAAATAAAATAAAATAAAATAAAATAAAATAAAATATCAATATGATTTACAATGTCTGAAACACCTGGGAGAAGTGGCCTGGATTATCCCTATCTACTTGCAAATTTCTATACTTTTGATGTTCTTAATCAGACCTCTTGTGTTTTCGTCTTCCACTTTATTGCCTCTGCTATACCTGCTCCAGATGTCACACATCATCCTTACTAATCTAGTCTAAGTTTTACTTTCATGATATCTTTAAATAGAATGGGCCTGTTTTTCACTCATGAAATTTAGTTGCCAGTTCACTCCTAAGTTTAGGTAAAAGCTCTATGATAGCCCTTGGGCTCATGTGATATTATTTCTGTTCTGTCTGTATAGATGTGTTCATTTTTATGGCACAATTTTCTCTTCTTGTTGGCAAGTTACGGTTAATTATTTGTAATTGTTCTATAAGTCCTTATCTGCCTTTTGTATAATGATCTTTTCTTGTCCCCAAATGTCATTTCCTGTACAATCACGTTTACTTAAACACTGAATGTCCTCCACTACTAGCATTTCACTTGCCCCACTGTTTCCAAGTGAAAATAAATTAGGACACATCTACACAGATAGGTACAGACAGTTACATATGCATTTCACCCAAACACCAAACTGAATACAATGTAGTTCAAACTATTTTGTCCTGTTGAGATTAAAATGTTTACTGTACTGGAAGTGGACTGAGAGTGCAACTGTCTGGATCCATTTGATCTAGTGCACCCTTAGTAAGTTTGCAGACGATACCAAGTTAGGTGCGTGTGTCGACCTGCTTGAGGGTAGGAAGGCTCTGCAGGAAGATCTGGATAGGCTGGACCAATGGGCGGAGGCCAACAGTATGAAGTTCAACAAGGCCAAGTGCTGGGTCCTGCACCTGGGGCACAACAACCCCAAGCAGCTACAGGCTGGGAGATGTGTGGTTAGAAAGCTGCCTGGCAGAGAGGGACCTGAGAGTATTGGTTGACAGTTGCTGACTATGAGCCAGCAGTGTGCTCAGGTGGCCAAGAAGGCCAACAGCATCCTGGCTTGCATAAGAAACAGCATGGCCAGCAGGTCCAGGGAAGTGATTGTCCCCCTGTACTCGGCTCTGGTGAGGCCGCACCTCAAGTACTGTGTTCAGTTTTGGGCCCCTCACTACAAGAAGGACATGGAGGTGCTTGAGCAAGTCCAGAGAAGGGCTACAAAGCTGGTGAGGGGTCTGGAGAACAAGTCTTATGAGGAGCAGCTGAGGGAGCTGAGTCTATTTAGCCTGGAGAAGAGGAGGCTCAGGGGCGACCTTATCGCACTCTACAGGTACCTCAAAGGAGGCTGTAGTGAGGTGGCGGTTGGTCTATTCTCCCACATGCCTGGTGACAGGACAAGGGGGAATGGGCTAAAGTTGCACCAGGGGAGGTTTAGGCTAGATACTAGGAAGAACTTCTTTACTGAAAGGGTTGTTAGTCACTGGAATAGGCTGCCCAGGGAAGTGATTGAGTCACCATCCCTGGAGGTTTTAAAAGACATTTAGATGTAGATCTTAGGGATATGGTTTAGTGGAGGACTTGTTAGTGTTAGCTCAGAGGTTGGACTTGGTGATCTTGTAGGTCTCTTCCAACCTAGACTATTCTGTGATTCTGTGATTCTGTAACTGATCACAGTATTTGCATGGCCAAAATCAGAAGTGAACTGTGGTTTATACAGAAGTATTCACAAATATTTTGTATACAATATGTATAATAATGAATAAACTGAATAATTCTGAATATTTGTAGGATTTTTTTATGGTCCTCTGACTCATTTTGCAAGTGCTGAAGTTATCTAAAGTGAATTCTTCCTCTGTGAGGAAGCCCAAAGCTTGTGAGACTTGAACAAAGCACTCTGTCAGTCCAATTGTAATATTTGGGTACAAACCACCAGTTTGTTTGCTTGCAGAGGTAACCTACAATCACTGCAAATGATTCTCAGCCAGGTGATGGGAAAGAAAAAATTATGTAGTTTTACTCTCACAAAGAACAGTAATAAAAGACTCAGTACTCATTCGATTAGATAAATTGGCAAAACATCTTCATGGTATGAGCTGTTAACTCCCTGTAATATTAAAATATTAAAAGTTATTTAAGTGTAAAGACATTTCATTACAATAAAGTCCATCTCTCTTTTTTTTTTTTTTTTTTTTTTTTTCTTCTTCTACTCTTCTATTTCAGCTATATTTCTTGCAGCTTTTATATATTGGTATCAAAACCATTTGCTGAAACTGTTCAAGTCAAACTTACAAGATGTCAAATTTTGATGTTAATTGTAAGAGACTTTTAGCTTTCACCCTTCCTAGAGATAGCGTTGCACAGCAGAAACAGGTGCTTAAGTTAACCATGTGACTGACAAAGGTCTATTTGTCAGATTCAAAATGTGGCAATTCAAAAGCCGCATGAAAATTAAGAAGCAATAGTGGTGATTTTGGAGCATCAAGGCAATGCGCTTTGCAGTTCAATGACAAGGGCCAGCTATATGTTGCACAAGCACATTTCCCAGAATATCTTGGCAGACTGTTCCAATGTAGCACGTTATGTTAGATTAATTTAAAGTCAGAAAAAGCATGGATAACTTTACCAGGATCCGCATCCAACAGTGTAACATGAAATATGATTCCAGAGAATGGTAAAGAGAAAAATGTCCAGAAGATGAGGCACTTGGCTGCAATGGTTACTTAATTAGCAATATCCCTGATCTAATAAAATCACCATACTATGAATCATCTTGCCCCAGTTCATTCAAGAGAGGTGTCAATTATTCAATCAGTTGACATTCATAAATTCTTTTCCTCTACTCATGTGGCTTCTTTGTTGTTGTTTTTCTGTTGTTGTTTTGTTTTGTTAGGGGATGTTTGGTGTTTTTATTGTTGTTTTTGTTGTTGCTGGTTTTTGGTTTTTGGCCTGGGCAGCCACAGCTCTCAGTCAAATCTTTGTCTCACATGAATTAAAATACAGGATCTTCTTGGCTCCCAGTCAGCTGCATTGTTTTCATCTAATAAAAAACATCAGTGGAAAAATTCACCACTACACAAAAGCAAAAAACTTGAAGCACTTTAACAATTGTGTATTAGTGCTGGCATGCTTCAAAAATAACTGCTGAACATTGCTGAGAGGACTGCAGGACTATATAATTATTTATGACAAGCTTTCAGCTTTTTTTCTTCTCCTAAGTGGTCAGTGTTAGTTGAAGGCCAAACTAATACTGTGAAAATAAAGGAAGAAAAGCAGTGGGGTGCTTTTTATAAGACAATATGTATTTTTATGTCCTCCATCTTCATTGACCCATGGGTGACAATGCTAAGCATCTACTGTGGGAGAACCACTGTTCATAGGTGCTTGGACTTCAGATTTCATAATCTGAAATCCCTGGCTGAAATCCCTAGAAAGAATGAAGAACCATGAATAGAAATGAGTAGGAAACAGTTTATTCCCATTCCAGGAATATGTTCAAGTTGAGAAACAGCTTTCCATTCCATTTTGGGATGAAATTGAGACATTTCAACATTTTCAAGAAAAAATAGAGCAAGCGAAAGCTGTAGCTTCCCCCCTTCTCCTTTTGATCCTCTAAAAGAGCCAAGAAATTTGGTTGCCAGTCTCCAAGGAAAAGAAAGCAGTTCTGAAGCCTGATTTCACCAGCCTGATCCATTCACATGACTGTTCTTAGTACCTGACAATCTAGTTATGCATTGCAGAAAAGTGTCCCAACCTGCAGGCTAATTCTGAGGTCAGATAAAATTTATTCTTTACACTTAAAATGGCCCACACTAGAGCACAGATGCTTTTCTAACAATCTTTTTTCTGATGTTGACGTATTCCCAGTAAATAGCTCGGATCACGTTGACTCAATTTCGGTACTCACCCCCAGCCCCTCTCTGCTTCAGGGTTGAGCAGAACTCCCTGACTGTTTGAGCACCCACTGCCACTAACAGGACCCTGATACAGTCCCACATCTCACAGAAATGTGCATTGTACCTTTACTGTAGGAATTCCTCCACAAAATTGAATGAAAACTGTGCAGATAACTTGGAGTAATACTCATACAAAGACAGCTTTCTGGAGTACACCTACGAAACTTGTTCTTACATTAAGAGTGTCCTTATTAACAGTATCCACAAGTAGTAATTCAAAGAGTAGTGTTCTGCTTGTTCCTCTATCTAAATATCGGCATTATATTTTGCTTGTATATTACTGTCTTTGCTCAATTTCACTGGAATATGTGCATGTCTAAAATTCAGCTTCTCCATAACTATTTGCAATGCTGTGGCCATTGTTTGTCGTGTCTTATTCACGCTGGAAAATCAGGAAGCATGTAGAAATTGAAGTTTTTAATAATGTGGTAGCTCTTGTATTTTGTGACCAATAATAATAAAAAGATACTTTGGAAGCATTTGAAAGATAATCACCCTACATAATCATTGCTATTCTGTCACTTGCTGGGTCTTTTGGGACACAAAAATTAACAACATTAGCAGGTACTGTCACCCTGAATGTCAGGGAAAGTGAAGGTTGGAATAAAATTCCATCCCACATTTTTAATTTCCCAGACTAAATGAAGGGATCAATACACCTGTGACCTTGGTATACAGGTTTATAAGGATCTTCATTTTACAAGCAGACATCATTAAAAATTTGAGGAAAATAACAAAAGCTGGTAATGGCACACTATCAGTTGTATTTGTACATGTTTGGGTGTTGCTAGAAGAAGTTAAACTATTGCAATGCTCAGTGAAATATGCTGTGAACACAAGTGGATGAATCATTACTTTATCCCTATTGTGTTTCTGATGAAGCTTCTGAAACATTTCAGCCCAAGCAGTAAAGACAACATCAATCTGGATTCATAACTCACTTTGTTTTAACGGGAAAGCTGTATACGTGACTGAAGTAAACTGGAGCATCTGCTATATCTATAAAGTTGGATAAAAGAAATCTCTTCCACTTCCTCCATGCCTTGCAGACAGAGAAGAAATGGGACAAATACAATATGAAGTTCAGTACTTGAAAAAGTTCTCAGGTGCCCATAGATCCTTATCCAACAAGCTTGCTAGACATGCTTTGCTGCTTAATTCCTATTGACTTTTCATTGATTGTCCTTAAATTCTGCCCCATTAGCATAGAATTTCATATTTTGCAGAAAGGCAGAGCCTGCCCTGAGGAAAGCATTTTTATAGCTCATATTGTCTGATGTTACATTTGCTATAAGGTATGTTTCAGAGGAGGCTGGGCGTGGGAGGAATGCACTGTAAATGTGAGGGTCCTACATTCAGCTGCAGTGAGTTTTGCCTCTGGGGAAGTCATAAATGGTAAGTAGCCCTTCCTATTTGAGAGTGAATCATAGAATGTTTGGGGTTGGAAGGGATCTTAAATATCATCTAACTCCAGCCCCTGCCATAAGGGGTGAAGTGCAGTTAGTTGTTTATACTTCACTTGGTAGTTGTCAGGGAGCTAGGAAAAGGATCCTGATCAAAAACCTGTTCAGTTCTTGGTGTCTGATGGCATGTGGATGATAGGAGCGAGGCATCCGTGTGGCTGTAACAATGATATAAGACATGATTACCAAGGATAGGTCTGCCACTTAGAAACATGCTTGAAAACATTTCTCCCTGTGTATATTAAAATGCAAATACAAGTAGTCGTAATAGCGATCTGGAATTGAGGAGCTGCCAAAAGACTTAGAAGTCTCTTAAGACTTGCAGCAGATTTCTACAGAGAACAGGAATGTTTCTTATTGAGGTCATCAGTTTTGCCGGGCTGTTTCTATGTCTGGTCAGACCAGAAGATGAAACAGGAATGCACAAAGGAACATTATACTGCTGTGTCTTCCAAGAGATCTGAACTGCAGATGCCTAGCAAAGACATCACTGACAACAGTTTCTAGGAATTGAGAGCTTCCAACTTTTCTCCTGGGCTTTCTTACACTATGACAACAAGTGGAAGAGCTGTCAGAGGACACACAGACATTTGAGTAGTCTCCTAGGACATGTAATCCCAAGATGCTTCAGGTTCTACATTAAGCACCAAAACTTTCGGAAACTGAGATTGTTATGCTTATAGTACAATGACACTGTTAAGGCAGTAAATATAGACTGGAACTGAAAACTATCTGTCCACAGTCATATTAAGGACATCTGTGTTGTTAATTCCTCAGCTGTTTTTTGTTCCAGAGAAGGTTTAGGGCAACAGCCACTTTTCTATGCTGTCACATACCTTGCCAGACTGTTTCCATATTTTTTGCTTACTTTCTAGAGTAGGGACAAACTGTGATAACTCACCTCAGGTCAAATCAGGCTGACCCTGACTCCTGATGTCTCATTGTGGTGATTCTGTGTGCGTAAGTACCTGTGCTCTCTCCTTTTCTGTTCCTGCACATTAAAAGAGCAATGAAAGATGGTATAGTTTCTTCCAGCTATTCTGCACAGTAGAGGGCAGAAAGGGAGCATGGGCTTCACTTGCTTCTCTCTCTCTGCACTAGGAAGCCCAGATGGCCAACTGGGTATGCAGATAACACCTTATTTCATAAAGAAACATCTCAGCTACTGTTGTTTGCATGCTGGGGCACTTAGAGATGAATCCTTCACAGATTCTTCCCTGGGAAAATAGGTCTCCACACTGTTTCCCATCTGGGCCTCTGACCAACTTCCACAATAGTCCAATATGATTAATCAGTATTGCTCTGGCAGCTGGGGAGAACAAGCATTATACTCTTTCCAAACAATATCAAATATCGTATTAATTGTGTAGATGGTAGTTTCCATTCTTGAGAATATTTGAAGAGCAACAGCTTTTTTATTTGTTTTGTTGTTGTTGTTGTTGTTGTTGTTTGTTTTGTTTTGTTTTGTTTTAATTCAGATTGATTTAAGTAGAATCTGAATTTTGTTTTATTGTTTTGTTTTGTTTTTCTCCAAGGTACAGCAGCTGTGTAAGAGAACATTTCACCATAAAGAACAGGATGATTCACTGCATTTCTCCTGAGTACAGATTGTTGACTTCTCCCACACAGTCTTCATAAATTAGGAAATAAATTTGAAAAGCTTCACAATACATGTTTTTGATTGTTCCTGGTTTACAGAAGTTAACTTAGACCTCAAGTCTTTACTTATAATACAACAGTTTAAAATGCATCAGATAAATAAAAGCAACACTCAGGTGTCTCAAAGTGACAGTGGAGCCATGGCATGATTTAAACAGGAGAAGCAATGAGTTCAGCCTCAGAAACTCACCTTCCCTTTGTGAGGCTTAAGACTACTGAGTACCTTTGGGTCTTGGAACCTGTTCCTCAGCTCCTACATAAAGAACAGGAAAGTGGGATTGTGCTAAATTTCCTTGTTCAAGTGAATTAAAAACTAATCTCCTTTAACTCACTACAGCAACTATTCTCAAACAAGAGTTTAACTGTCTGTGAAAATGAAAACAGTTATCTACAAAAACATCCAGCGTCATGTATGTAATTACTAATCTATGAGAACAAGAAAGAGGAGCAGAAGGCTAGGTGTCCATACCAGTTGTAGGGCTTGTTTTTCTCTTCCCAACATTTGTTTTTTTCTACACAATGTATATTTAGTACAGGAAACCAGCTAGTCAAACTTGCCTGAAACAAGATTCGGTCCCATGTTTCAGACTACAAGTGAAATGTCAGAAGTAATTCATTCAGGAGGTGGCAGGATCCCTCCAGGGAGGTTCAGCCCTCAGTTAGAATAATAAATAAATAATTCTAGAGGCCTTTTTTTTAATTAAAAAAAAAAAAAAAAATACAGGCAACATTAGAAGGTTACTAGAATGTTGTAGATTTAAAGTGCATCCTTCTGTTGTTACTGTAGTAAATTGCAATATATCACAATGTAATTCTGTCAACAACCCTTTTCAATCATTCCTTGAGACTTGTAGGAATTCAAGCCTAATTCCTCCCTATAACAAAATAAAGATAGCTTAAGAAAAACATAAATTTAAAACAAAATCTAACTTAATTAATCATGTATGGTGGGAAGGTGGTCTGCATTTGAGTGATATAGAGGCTCCTAGCATTCAGCTGCAGTGTTTTTACTAGGGAACAATTGAAATATCATTATCTTTTCAACTTGTAATGTCACACTTGTTAGAGCAGGGGCTGAAATACTTTGGACCAGCAAATGCTGAGGCAAATTCAGAAAAATAATCTTTGAAATCAAGGCTTTTGAGATCAAATTCCTGAGCTGTTTAACAAAGAAGAAGGTTCAAGTTATCTTC
The DNA here is from genome assembly GCA_011076525.1 of Nettapus auritus. Taxonomy (NCBI): domain Eukaryota; kingdom Metazoa; phylum Chordata; class Aves; order Anseriformes; family Anatidae; genus Nettapus; species Nettapus auritus. The sequence continues at coordinate 48,763,113 of CM021765.1, forward strand.
TCATGGAAATGAAAAGATCCCAATGATCAGGTCTTCAGCAGCAATAGGATTTCAAAATATTTTGAACAAATGGCAGAATAAGCTGAGACAGGAACTTGTATCAAGGAAAAATATATGTCCTTTTCATCTCTGGTTCTACCATGAACTAGGGACACATGGACTGTACATTTTCTGTTTAGATAATAAGAGAAATTCAGATTTGGGATTGCAGGGTTCAGTCCCAGCTGACAGAGAGGCATGTGGATTAACATTTACAAACTTTTTTCCTTTCCTTTCCTTTCCTTTCCTTTCCTTTCCTTTCCTTTCCTTTCCTTTCCTTTCCTTTCCTTTCCTTTCCTTTCCTTTCCTTTCCTTTCCTTTCCTTTCCTCTCCTCTCCACTCCTCTCCTCTCCACTCCTCTCCTATCCTCTCCTCTCCTACCCTCTCCTCTGCTCTCCTCCCCTGCCCTCGCCTCTCCTCTTCTCTCCTGCCCTGCCCTGCCCTCGCCTCCCCTCACCTCCCCTCCTCTCACCTCGCCTATCTTCCATATTTCCAGTTCTTCTAGTCCTGCTCCCTGCTCTCTTTTCTTTAATTCTCCTCTTCTTACTTGATCCAGAGAACCTTTCTTCCTTTAATCTGGGTAGGAGGATTGGCAGCAAGAGGAGCATTGGAAACACAGTCTCTTGGTTTGCAGTTTTAGTGCCAGGGAAAGAACTTTAAAGAGTCATTTCAAGGAAGAATACATGCTTATTGCTCTATGAAAGAAGTTCAGTTAGGGAGGGAGCTCATGGAGAACAGTCATAATAGGCAATATCCAGAGGGCACAAATGTCAAATCCTAGTAATTTTTTGCTGAAATCAGCTATTGACCACATGCTCCTCAATGATGCAATATCTTCCTACACAGTACATTATAGATGATGATAAGCTTGCTTTTATGGTTCTCTTTGTTGCACCTCTGCCACAGTAAGCACTCAAAAGTTATGGCATCCCAATAATGATGCAGCTCGTCAACAATTTTCATCTTAATTATCTTTTTGTTTTGCATGGAAAAAATATCAGCAACTCTGAAGACTGGCACTTCCTCACCTAACTTTAACTTAGAAGTTGAGAATCCAATCTAGTTAGGTGTCTTTTATTTAATTAATAATACAATATTAATGTTGAATATAAATTAAAAATGAAAACTTCAGAAATATAAAGTGGAAAAATTAACTTTGACCTCAGGAAAAGTATTTTTAAATATATTTTGTACTGCTGATTGGGAAATCTTTCAGAAAATGGGTTGCCTTGTTCAATGATATCATAACTTAATACACAGTACAGATATTTCTCCTATTCTTTACTCTGGCTTTCAACCTGAAGTTGATGTTTTGCCTTAGGTGTAGAATCTACCCTCAGCCTCTCTTATCATACAGCAATTGAGGTTGAGAGGAATGTCTGGTAGTCATCTAGTACAATCTAGTCCATCTATACCACTTCTTGAAGTGGTCCTTTTAAAACAGGTTGGTCAGAGACACTCTGAGGTTTGAGTATCCCCAGGGATGGAGATTCTCTGAGCAACTTCTTCCAATATTTGGCCATGCTGACAGGGGAAAAAAATGTTCCTTTAATGGAATTCGTGGTCAAATATATATATAAAGCAACAAATGAACAGAAAAACCTGATTTTCACTTATGTTATAATTTCTTCCTTTGCTACACAAGCATCTTGCCTGGCAAAGCTAATAAAGGAAAAGATTTTATAGCTTACAAACATCTCCTCCATTGAAGCACCCATTTCAGTATGTGTGTGCTTTTCCCAATATAATATGAGATTCTGCAATTGCCTTCAGAGGTATTTCTGTACTGTGAAATCAAAGTTACTTCTTGTTATGATGGAAAGAACTTATTATTTTAACATTTAACATGTCCAAACAAATATTAGCATCACAATCTAGTCTACTAGTCCGGGATAACCTGTTTATATGTACATACCATCAATGGAGTAAGCTGAGTATATACACAACTTTGCAGAGCAAAAAGAATAAATTTTCATTCATTTCTTCCTTGTCCCTTTCCCTTAAAGTAGTCTATGATCTTTTTTAACCCTTTCTTAAGCCTCCTGTAAACCCTTTGTCAGATTAGATAGCCCTCTCTGGAATGTGAATTCAAATTTTGTTACATTTTTTTTTCTGTCTTGTTCATACATGTAAAGTACTTTCTACCACACTTAGATTTAATATATACTGCTTTGATAAAAGGAGACATAATTATTACTTTTGGAAATATCGTTACTGGAATAATTTATGTCTTAACAAACTATGAGAGAAAAAGGTATTGGGTTTTTGGTGTTTTGTTGTTCTTGTTGTCATTGCTGTTATTTGTGGGGAGTTTTTTTGTTTTGGTTGGTTGGTTGTTTTATTAGTGGGTCAATCTGTAAAACTTCTTAGTAAAATATTCCATGTGTTATACTACATTTGGTTTTTAGATAAAAACTTTTCTGAATGAATTTCAGTAGCAAATAAGAGAAATATTTAATATAAATTTTAATTCAGTTCTGTACTTTTTTTTTTTTTTAAATATTTTACTCTTTGCATTTAAGATTGAAAGAGGTTGTGAGAGTTAGCTTGTTACAGATCTAGTTTATTTGTAACCTCTTCTACAGAATACTTCACTCTATGGAATCTGATCACCTCTCAGGAATCATGAATATATCTGAGGTGATGAAACGGTTACAGAGTTTATCCCTTATTAAGACTCTTTTTTCTTTCTTTCTTTCTTTTTTTTTTTTTTTTTTTTTTTTTGTAGCTAAGTTCAGACCTAAAGATGTATTTTTATCACTACTTTCTGTAACATATTTCTGAGAAGAGATGAGAGTGCTTTTCAGAGTCTGACCACAGCAGAATCACTACAAATTATGTCCGAAATGATTTTTTGTTGATTTTTGGTTGCGTTGAATGTCTGCAACTCCCATTAGCTTCAGCTGGTGATGAGGATAATTTGCACCTGAACATTGTGTTTTAAATTGTGTTTTAAATTGTGTTTTAAATCCTTGTATTTCACATGAATATTTGTAAGCTGGATATTTATGACCAGTGAAGGCCCATCTCATACAAAGCATGTGAATTTCACACTGTTGTGATTGTGTCTGTGTGACTTCGGGGATAGTCTGGGGTAACCACCTGTTATTGGCATCTCCACTAGAGTGCTTGAAAGTTAGATTAGATTAATTTAATTCTCTGTCCCAATTTAGCATTGAAAAAAAAAAAAAAAAAAAAAAGGAAGAGAAAGAAAGAAAGAAAGAAAGAAAGAGAAAGAGAGAAAGAAAGAAAGAAAGAAAGAAAGAGAAAGAGAGAAAGAGAGAAAGAGAGAAAGAGAGAAAGAGAGAAAGAAAGAAAGAAAGAAAGAAAGAAAGAAAGAAAGAAAGAAAGAAAGAAAGAAAGAAAGAAAGAAAGAAAGAAAGAAAGAAAGAAAAAAAACCTACAGATTTCATGCCCATTTCAACAGCCCACAGGCTATTGGAAGTGTATGGAAAGGTCAGAATTTATCTCCTGATTTTTTTGTCCAGTCACAGAGAGCAAACTGTCCACTCTTCCACCTCATTTATTATATGAAGCCTCCAGTTTGAATTCATCCCTCTCATCCATGATTGCTGATTTCTGTTACACTTTCATAGATATATCATGTCTACCATCACTGAAGGCACTGATCTCTATTGTCCTACATGGCAAGTAAAAGGTCTTTCCAAGGTCAAATTGACAAGATTCATAGCCGTTAGTTATCAGAGACCAAAAATAAAGATGAGTTGAATATAGCAAATAGGATTTATTTGGGTATCAACTATCACCTCAAAATAGCAGAAGACATGGTTGCTGAGAGAAAGAGATACAAATATAGTTTAGAAACCTTATATAGTTTTATAAATAACAAGATAAATTTATATATAGACAGCTATTAAATAGGTTTGCCAATATAAGAATCTCTGGTTCTCTCCATATAGAGAGTCACATTCTTGTGAGGCAGCAAACTAGTATGGGGTAGTCAGAAAATGTGACTGGCCTACATCTGAAACACTTTTATTGCTCATTGGCATCCTAAGCATTTAAGTGGCCCAAATATGTCAATTAAGTTCTCTAATTTTTCTCTATCACAGTGTGGTTAAGGAACACCTCCAACATAGTATGTGTAGCCTGCAGCAACAATATAAATTGTCTTTACTTAGTAGGTCTGCAAAGTATGATAGGTATACCTATTTTGCAAAAACGTGGACTTTTGTTATTTCTACAAATAAACTTAATTTTCTCCTTCTAGGTCAATTTTTTTTAAATGTAGCATACAACTACAGTAACTACACTAGGGACAACTAGTTGGATATAGTGTTAGAGTTGGAACTGTACAGTTGACATCAATGATAATTTATAGTAGTGAGAAATGCAGACCAAAAGGAACAAATGGAAGGTAAAAAATTAAAAGATTATATAGCTAATTATTTAAACAAAGCATCTTCATAGGAATTATATGGTATCTGACTTTTCCAGACTTTTAAAAAAGCTTACACTTTGTCATGATTTTTATTTCCTCACTGTAAGCAATGGTCATTATTTGCATTGAATATGCTCCAACACCACACTATTTGTAAGTTAATAAAACTATCTTGGCCAACCAATCTGAATTCTGAAAACTGTTTAAACTCACTAAAGCCAATTAAAAAGTACACACTTTAAAATTCCTCATTTGTCACAGTAGAGAAAGCAACAGAAACAATAGACTATGAGCCTGAAGACCAATTATAAAATGCAAATATGGAGAATGAAAAGCGACACATTTTATATTGAAGAAGAAAAAGAAGAAAGAAGAAGAAAAAAAAAATCAACGGAGAGCAATAAACAAATAAATAAAATAAAATAAATCAACACAGAAACAAAGAAGACTAAACCATCTATATAATATGAACACTACCACCTCTTTTACTGGATTTAAAACACGCTTTCTATTAAGATAAATATCTTTTGGATGGAAGCTGAGACCAAGAAGGGATGTGACTATAAAAGAAATTTAATATCTCAGCAGTACAGTTACTTGCAAGTCAAATGATAAAAGTTATTATTGACTTGGTGGAAACTGACTCAATTTTGATAAATTTTAAGGAATAAATCTCTGGCCAGTACTGGTGCTTCTGGTTAAGGATGTCTTAGTTTTTCAGTCTGACTCAGAGCAGACCTAAACACATTTTGAACACACTAGTAATGTCTCACCCTAATGTTCTCAATATTGCCAAAACTGGTGAAAATAAGTAGTAGAAAATGTCCCAAGTGTAGCTTTAAGAAAAGTGGACTGTTCTGACAGGTGAGTGTTATTTTCTACAATGTATATTTTTCCCTGTCTGTAGGTGGGAAGCTATAAGCAATTAAGCATAAGGAGATCTGAGATAGGCTTTATATTTTATTACTGTTCATTTGCATATTACATAAACACAAAGATCAGAAATAGGAAGTGATAACCTGTGTCGGGACCTTTGTACATATTTCAAAGCAAAAATGAAGGGGAGATGAAAGCAATCTTAAACTCTTAATGTCACAGTATAACCAAACACCAACAAAATAGGACTTCAATTAAGACCTAAATCCAACACATAAACAGAGTTAAGAAAAGACAAGTATGGAAATGATCTTTTTTTTTTTCCTTTTTCAGTCAAAGTGTAGTGAACTGTTTTCAAACAAAATTATTGTTTCAGATAATCCAGTTCAGATTATCCCAGAGGAAAAGCAGATTAGTAGAAAGCAGCAGACATCCCAGAAATTCACCAAACTGGAGATACCTTTCAGACCGACTCTAAGTACTACCTGTTTTGTTTTCTAGAATATGGTTAAATAATAGCCCTGAAACATTTTTATGGGGTGATATTTCTGCACAGTGAAAGAAATCTTGAGATGTCTGCATTGAACTCTTATTAATTTGAAAGTCTCCATTTGAGTTTCCTGCTAGTGGTGGGGGTGGGGGTGTGTATGTGTGTGTGCGTGGGCAAATGTGGTGAAGATGATGTCATTGATGACAGTGCAACCAAAGCTGTCATGCCAGCTGACTGGGTGGGATCTTATAGAAAAGGTGGTTTAACACTGTTTGTTTCACTTTATGAACAGTTACATACTGTTTTTGCAGTTCATATCTGTATCTGAATATGTTGTTCCCTCTCTTGCTCCAGGAAACATTTTGAAATTACCATGCAATATCTTCACCATTGCTATAGAAAGAAAATCTGTGTGTGGCCTTCAAGGCAAATGGAAAGAAAGGGACAGGGAAACGTGGCTTCAGACTCTTACAGGTTTCTTGCTGTTGCCTGCACTGGTAACATCTCATCTTTCTGAAACAGGGCATAAGGCTATACAGGAACACTGAAATTTTCAGACCTGAGTGCCTATAATCACTGGAAACCATAGTGTAGATATCCGATCCAAGGAACTTCTACCCACCCTCCTGCCACCATGTTCTATCAATCACTTTCCATTGTCCTGTAATAAAGCTTTTATCAGAAGAATAAATGCCACAATTTAATGTCTCTCTAGCAAAGTTCAAGGAAGTGACACCACCACCAGTCACATAAAACCCCCAAAATAACCCAGGTTTTATTAAATACGACTCCAGATGAACCAAGAAAGCAGACCTCACAGGAGAGCAAAACAAATACGTCTGCCTTACTGGTCTGGACTGTCTGTAAGGACTGGGGCAGAGTATTTTGTAAGTTTAAATTAATTATCTCTGTGCTTTTGAGCAAGACATGCTAACCAGACATGAGGGAATGTAATACCACTCAGAATGGGTGAATTACATCCTTTGTCCAGATTAAATTTCCCATCCATAAGTAGATGAGGTGGGAGTTGAGTATGTGATTTCCTGAAGACCACAGACAAGAGCAGAATTCCTAGAGTGGGGAGTAATGTATTCATTGAAAATACAGGCCAGGTAACCTGTGATTCATGTTGTTTTCTAGTCCCTTCAGAGAGATCAGTTGGTATCTAAAGGGTCATATTACACATCTGATTTCCTATTCCGTGCATTATTTAATTATACAAAACCTTCACTTTTCAGCTGTGATTCTTTTCCTTTGCATTAATTGAAAAAAAAAAAAAAAAAAAAAAAAAAAAAAAAAAAAAAAAAATCGGGATTTCCTGACATTTTCAAATCTTAAAATATACTTTCATTTCACTTCCAAAGAGTTGTGAAGTATTTCCATGTGCAGCATACTCTTTTTAAAAGTGGGGCCACAGTCTAAAACTCAAAGGAATGTTATTATGTGTGAAGCCTTACAGATAATTTGCTTAGCAAATCTCCATACCTAGAACATTACTCACGTCTCATCTTTTACTTCTAGAAAAAGAACAGATTATAAATATAGCAAATTAGAACTTGATCCCATTCACAGATAAAAGGAAGTTCAAGAGAGAAATAAGTGGATGAATGTTCTCTCCTGGTAATTTATATATTATTCTTTCTACAGTTTGCTTATATGTCACAGGATCATGTTAAATATTCCATAAAAAATCTATGACACATATTCTTAGAGAAGAATATAACTCCTTTCATTGAACATCATCAAAAATATTCAGAGTTCTGCTGTGAATAGCCACTTAAAAAGCTTGAGCTCAAGGTTGATTTAAGAATGTTTATTATTATTTATTTATTTTTAGGTCACTTTTTTTTTTTTTTTTTCCCAAAAAAAACCCTGCAGAAACATTCTACATCTTTGAAAGCTATGTCACTAAGGTAAGTTGCCTCAAAAATTTCCAATATCTCTAATAGGGTCCCATGTTTTGTTTTTGTTTGTTTGTTTAATTGCTTCTTTATTTGTTTTTATGCAATGATTATTTTTTCTCTCCTTCTTCTACAAAAATAAAGAAATGTTTTATTTAAATCTTTTTATTTCCAGGCTTCTGGAAACTGATGTGATTTTGTTAAGTCACTCTAGGGAGGATATGATCTCAGTTATGTAATATTTGTTTCTTGTCTCATAGGACATGGATCTCAGATTTGGAAGCATAGATGGCATATATGAGGGAAACGTGACATTTCTCTCACACAGTAGTGAGACAACAGAAATAAAAGGGAATTATTTTTGTTAAACAGTTGTAGCACTGTCTGATCTGTCAAGATATTTTTTCTCATATTTATATTTCTCCCGAAATATAGGGCACATCTTTGGGGGGTTTCCATGCTGTGTTTTACTGATTACAATGCTCTTGCATTACATGTGACAGGAAATACCTTGGGTTGTCTTTTTACTAGCTAGTTCAGGTACAAGTGGCAGGGAAAATGTTGGGTTCAATGACAGATTAAAAGCTGAAAAAGAAAAGTATATAAGTGGTTAGTTTGTGCTGAGCCTCATACTGCTACCATCCTACTGACTGCAGGCCGTATAGCCTAAAATTAAATTTTCTATATCTATAATATATACATATTAGAATATAGATGACTGCTGTTTAGAATTACAATCTGGATCAAGGAAGAGTACATTCATTCTTTTAACAGGGAAAATAATATCACCATATGTTCAGATCAAAGATAATGCAGACCACCACAAAGATTATATTCCTTGTCAAGGCAAGAATGGGAAACTGTAATGGATTTTTGTTCAGAGCTGATTTTATAACCTACCACATTTAATGGCATCACGTTCACATGACCTGACTTTATGTAACAGATTTATCATAGCACAACTGACTGAACACATAACCTGCACTTTGCAGTAACAGTCAATATTTAGACCAACTCAAGGTTAACTACTCTGTGCAGATTTTAATTTTTCCTGTTTCATTTGAGTTAAAAGTAGACTTCTTTTCTTCACATTAAAAGGATCTGATTGCTTAGTATGTATATGCTACACACCAAAGTGACCCTTTAATTAAGGTCATGTTGAAATTGGCACCTGGAACATTGTTATAATTCTATTTTTAACTGGGATTTTTTTTTATTTTTTTAATTTTTTTAGTAAATTATGTCCTTGAATTCATTTATCAATAGCAGCTAATGATTACCTAATTAGTTAGCCAGTTGCAAGATGACCAAAAGAAAAGGTCTGAAAGATATCATGTTCCTGTAAGTTTTCTAAAAACTGATGTCTAGGGAAGAGAGAAGGACTCAGACTGGTACCAGTGATGGCGAAGCATGGGCTCAGCCACAGGCAATAAACTTCCCCTGCTGAAGCACCTATCAGCTCTTCTTCACTAGACAGTCAGCCAGTTTGCAGGTAGGTCTAAACCCACCACAGCAAGCAGTGCTCTTGCCTAATATGACAGATAAAGAACATGTCAAGAAATAGTTATGGCTAGGACATTATTTCTCAGCTAGTTTTAATTCAAGCTATTTCAGAAAATATCTTGTACAGACTGCTAAAGATAATTTTTCATTTATCATCAAGCTGAAACTGAGATCAGCTCTAAATTTTAATTAACTTCTTCTGTTTTCCCAGCTTTCTATGACTGTTTGCATGGAAGAGTTTTGGTGTTTGTTTGTTTGTTTGTTTGTTCCTTTATTGATAAACATCCAGATCTCTGTGGACTGCCAGTAGCCTCCAAGGATCAGCAGTTGCAAAACACTCCAGGAACCCTGGGACAGGGAAGGAGGAGAGCTATCAGAGGCTTACATATGTGGAGAAATATCATAGAATCATAGAAGCATAAAATTATCTATGTCAGGAGAAGTTTTCAAGATTATCAAGTCCAGCCATCAGCCTAACCTACCAAGTCCTATCCCTAAACCATATCCCTTAGTGCCATTTCCACACATCAAAATACCCCCAGGGTCAAGGACTCCACCTCTTTCCTAAGCAGCCTGTTCTAATGTTTGATCACACACACACACAAACACACCATGAAGAAACTCTTCCCAACAGCCAATCTAATCCTCACCTGATGCAACTTGGAACTGCATCCTCATACCTTATCTCATCAGCTGAGAAAAGAGACTGACACCCTCCTCACTGCAACCTCCTTTCTGATAGCTATAGACAGCGATGGGGTCTCCCCTCAGCCTATTCTCCAGACTAAGCAGCCCCAGTTCCCTCAGTCACTCCTCAAAAGTCTAGGTTTCTAGTCCGTTTACCAGCTTTGTTGCTCTACTCTGCACACACTCAAGCAACTCAATATCCTTCTTGCAGTAAGAAGCCCGAAACCGAACACAATATTCAAGGTACAGTCTATCCAGTGCCACATACAAGGGGACAACCACTTCCGTTGTCCTGCCGGCCACACTACTTCTGATGCAGGCCAAGATGCCGTTGGCCTTCGGGGCCAAATGCTGGTGAGTAGGGTATGAAGATCAGAGAATACAGATTCTCAGGAAACCAGACTTCATCCATCCTGCTGAAGTTACTGAATTTTCTACCATTGTTTTTCAGATTCAGTTTCAGTTTAGGGAGAAATATGTACTATTCTGTTAAAAATATCTCTTTTTTTTTTTTTTTTTTTTTTTTTTACAGAAATTTCTTATGGGATTTTGAAGTGGCTGTAGCTCAGCAGACTTTGCTGCCACTGATGTGTCGCAGAATGTCTCTTGATGACCACAGAATCTGCACTAGATCAACTTTGCATACTTTTCATGTGCTCACTGTTCTTTTATAGTTCTGTGGCCAAAAATTCTGCATCACTCTGCACATCTTTATTCTGATAATGTAGTAAGCATATACATTTGACTATTTAAAATTACCGTAGGTTTAAGAGGAAAGATTTTCCCTACCTCGCTTTTTCAAAGCAATGCCAAAGCTAAAATTTCATTCTGGATGTTTAAATAGTTATGTGCATGATCCATATAGTAGTTTGGACAATGCATCACATTAAGTCCCTATCACTAAAGCATGACGTTATTAATATGTGATGAACGTGATGTCTGACAGAGAACATTATTTATAGTCAGAAAACCTGAGAGTCATTTCAGAGAGTAAATATTTTTAAGAATGTTCTTATTGATCATGAAAGAATATTGAAGTGAAAAAAAATATCTGTGAAGTCAGTGAGAAAGGTCCATTTTGGTGCAAAACAAATCTAGATCTATCACTTCCCTCACATTATTCAACAAAGTACATATCAGTTGAAAATTTTGGTTATTATGAATGTTAACATCAGTTACCAGTAGCCACATGGATCTAGTAAAGAAGCACTTTTGCTTCTCATGGATGGTCTTGGATTAACATCTACTGCCAATAATAAATACATCTAAAGCTTTGAAAAGAGCTCCAGACCAGACAAAGGACTGCATTCATATACATTGGACATAATTCTCCCTATTGTTTAAAAAACCCTACTACACAACAAATTAAAATAAAACAGAATAAAATATTAAAATAAAAAGAAGGAGAAGGACATGGACATTGTAAGAGCAGGTCAGGCCACTTGATACTGCATATTACATTTTCTTTCTTTTCTGTCCATGCATGAATAATCTTATGAATTTGTAGTTTAGGTATCACAAGTTGTCTAACAAAAGTACAGTTACTCATGAATAATTTGGATTTCAATGTGTAAATGAAGAAAATGGTTTAACACAAGGCTTTTTGTATTAAAGCCATCTGTGACTCACAGTATCATCATGCATGATATGGGATCATTGTGTGAAAGCAGTAGAGCATGAAGGACAATGGAAATGGCATATGAAAAGCCACTTCAGGATGCCATGCACAGTTCCTGGAAATTGTAATGATGTGGTGTTTGACGAACAGTAATGTGCTTACAAATCCTGCTGATGTTGGAATCATCTATCTTTTCCATATACCCTATAGTTGTACATGAGGTTTTGGTGCAGTGTAATGGTGTTATTAGCGTGAGTTTTTTACTTGGGTATGAGAAAGATGTGAGTCATGCAGCTTCTCCAAAAGAGAGCAGATGAAATGTTTTTGCTACACTTATGTGTACTCTGTGTATGTGACACGTATCCCAGAAAGAAAAGCTGAAGTATGGTAGACTGCCCTTAAGTATTATGTTGTACAGTCTTTCTCAGTGATGTCTACCCATCAGCTTTTGTAGATGAATCCTGTAGCCCATTAAAATCAAATATTAAACTTAATTATTTCAGCAGCTCCAAATTTTATCCTGTGAGTTCTCAATCATTGCAAAGAGGAGAGATATAAACACATCTGAAATCTGAAATAGATTTTCTACACAAAAAGAATAATTTGCATATAAATAAATAGTCTTCTTCTTCCAGAGCCTTTTACACATGAATTTGAAGAATCCTGTGAGTCTGCATAAATATATTCTTGAAAGTTTGACTGCAGATTATATAAAGATTCCTCCATTTTGACATAAATCAAATTAATCCTCTTTGAATCTTCACTGAAATGATGATGATGCTAGGCTAAATAAATCTCTTTGAATTCTCATTAACTGTTAGTACAGCTGATTCTTTGACTGGTTCATTAGCATGCTTGGTGGCGTATGCTCAAAAAGAAAAAAAAAAAAAAAAAAAAAAAAAAGAACCCTACAATTTAATGTAAAATAGAACAAAGCTGTAGATTCTGCCTTTGTACACTGCTAGGTACATGGAGCAACAATCTAACTTAAGCAGTGCATGAAGTTTTTCTGAATTGCTATTCAAAGTGTTTCCTAACTTTGACAAAGTATAAATCAAATAGTCAGCTGTATGTAGATTTTCAACAGTCAAAAAGAGTTCAGACTACAGAGTAATAAAAGCTTTAAAATATCCACTGTATAACATTAACAGATATCAGCAAATAAATTCACTACTCTGTAATGGTAAAACCTTCTAATTCAGCTTTAATGGTCTTAGAAATAAAATAAAAAATAAAAAAATAAAAATAAAATTAAAATTAAAATTAAAAAATCAGGCGTTTATTCCATGAACATCTCAGTGAGATAATTTTCCATTACATCTTCCAGGAACTGGAGATTCTTATCCAATTCCCTGTCAGTCGTACAGATAGGCTAAAGCTATTATCTACTAAAGAAAATACATAGTCTGGATAAAACACTACCGTGTTTAATAGCCAGTTATTAACTGAGAAACTATAAAATTTGGATGAAATGTGACTGAGTTTAATAGAACTCAGAAGGAATAAATGCATAAGATTTCAAAGGAAACTGACCAATCATCAACCATTTTCCTTGCTATACATCAACATCAGAGCTGCACAAAGATTTTTTCATTCAGTTTCCATGATCTAATAGTGCTCCACAGAACAAGTTCAGCTCCTTGTCTTGTAGCAAGTGTGGGTGGGATTTCTGAGTGGTCCCTGTTTACATAAAGGCCATGCAGAGCCTAGCTTAGTACTCATGGTTGAATGTGATGGGGTGCACCACATTAGGTGCAGCCACACTGCCTGACTGGTGTTTCACAACAGGGTAGTGTATTATTTAATCCACCATTAATATGTTCCATGCTAAGCATAATGCCTACTGTCATGTTTCTTGAACTTCACAAGCTAATCAAAGTAGCTGCTTCTTCTTACATAACTATTACAATGCGGTCTTAGAGGCTACTTCAGGATGTCTCTTACAACTTCCTATTAGTTACGTTACATCCCAGAAAATCACTCCAAAAACATGTCTAGATTAAGGGAAGATTTATCGTCTTTATGACTCCCAGTCCAAATGAAGAACAATTTCTTGTAGTATGTGTATCTTCACTGAAAAGGGGAATCATTAAAATCCACATGGCAGATAAACTTATGTTATTCCTTTTCGTATCTTGGAAAACTGTTGTTGCTTATGTTATTTTCCTTTTGTGATAACCAGAAGAGTCCTTGTACTCCCTATTCACAGAATGACGTTGCAAGTTATCTACATTGTGGTAGACACTTGATGGTGTCCAGCGCCACTTCTGGGTATCCATGTTCTTGTCCAACTCTCTCTGTCCACTCAGAGCAGTGCTCTTACTTCAAACACTTTTCATGTTAAGTTACCTTGCAAGGTTCAAAGAAAAGCACAGAATAACTGTATAAAAGCTGTATTTCACAAGCTGTTCTGATCCCTATAGATTCTGAAAGTTATCTATAGAGGAATTCACTTTCTTCTTCTCTTTTCTTTTTTATCCTTACCTTGGGGAAATATGAGGAACAGCAGCCACACCTAAGAGAAGTGCAAGCAGTGTATCAAGCTGTGTGGAAACAGCAAGGAAGCAGTAGATCATTTCAGTGAGAGCAGTATGTCTTGGCGTCTTTCCTTGACACCACCCCCGCTATCCCAGCCTCCTCTGCCCCTCCCACACTCACACATCTAAAAAGCAGATGGAAAATATTCTGCCAGAAGACATTGAAACACAGTGTTAGAAAGTTACTCTCTAAAGGCTGGAGAAAGTGATAGAGAACTCTGGCAGGCAAATTAAGTTATTCATAGTCAGTGGCATTTTGGAAGGAAAAGCAGGAAGGAAATAGAAGTCTGAAAGTTATAGGGATTGTACAAGAACCATCTGGGACACTGGAAGCACATGCACTTCAGCTTGCTACACTTATAATAGAGAGACCCGTGTGGCTAACACTGGGTTAAGGACGCTTTACAGATCTTCCCAGTTTCTTGTCAGAACTGAGCATACTCTAATGCTGCTATGACATTATGGATATAACAGAGCCAACACCGCAAAATCTGGATTCCGTAAACAGAATTTATTTTCCCCAATGGCAATGACACTCAGATCCTGAAGGTCCTTATTTTGTCCAACTTCATGTTTCCTTGTAAATCTCTGAAAGACTATGAGACACAACCTCACAAGAACTAAGCTACCCCACATTCAAAATGAAATCTCTCTTTTCTTTATGTCACTTATTAAGAAAACTGCATTGCATATTATAAAATTATAGGACCACATAATATGCTTATTTGGAAGGGATCCCCAAAGGTCATCAAGTCCAGCTCCTGGCTCCACACAGGACCACTCAAAATCAAGCCATACATCTGAGACTGTTGTTCAAATTCTCCTTGAACTCCGGCAGGCTTGGTGTTGTGACCACTTCCCTGGGGAACCTGTTCCAGTGCCCAACACGCTCTTGGGGAAGAATTTTTTCCTAACACCCAGTCTGATTCTCCCCTGTCACAGCTCCATGTTGTTCCATGGGGTCCTATTGCTTGGATCCAGAGCAAAGAGATCAGTGTTAGCCCCTCTGTTCCCTTTCATGAGGAGGCTCTAAATCATGATGAGGTTGCCCGTCAGTCTCCTCTTCAAGTTGAACAAACCAAATATCCCCAGCCACTCTATAATAATATTTAGAAATTAATCCAGTTCTATCTCTTAAGTCTTGCACAGGAAAAGAAGGGAGAGTTAAAAAGAACTGTTTGTGAGAAAGAACAGGCACAGCAATTAATGTTCTTGTGAACATATTGAGATACCATGGTGATGGGCACAGGAGGTCAGCCTGGAAAGTATATTTTCCTTTCTGTTATATCTTCTAAGTTTTAGACTTATGATGTGGGCAAATATCTATTGCCTTTTCCATTAATAGATCTTTTCTACCATGTATTCTATGTGAGTATATAGATGTGTGGAGTACATAGATCTCTATGCACAGACAGATATTAGAAAACAGAAATCTGGTGAAAGCATCTCTTCTTTTCCTTCTATCACCAATATTTTGAGTTTGACTCCATTAACAATGATATTGTTAACTTCCAGAATTACATTAGGCTAACACTGTATTTATAACATATATATCATCAACTCTATATCAAATTCTTCCAAAGCATTTTTTCCTCTTTTCTCAAAACCAGTACATTATTTTATGGGTTCTTTACTTTCTTGTCCAACCCATGGAAATAAAGTAGATGACATATGCTGCAGAAATATTCCAAGCATAATAATTTTCCCATCATCACAATCTCATATTGCAGGAAAGTATTTTTTGTTGTTGCTGGAATTTGCAGATAAAGTAGCACCTGCCACGGTAATCTAATGACCTAAAGGAATTGTTACACAATGAATCATTTTGGGTTTTATTGTAGAAATCAGTGAAGTCCATCAGTATCCTGTGGCGCATTAGTCTAATCAGCATGCAAATTTTTTAGGCCAGGGATCATGATTTTGGTTATAAATCACTTAGTAAATGTAGGATAAAAATAGTAAAAACATAATGAAAACAACAATAACCAACATGAAGAACCAGAAAGGAAAGGAGTCAGTAGGGAAAAGATTAATATATGTCGGTAGGAATGTGAGGTATGTGTGCCTGTGTGTAGATAAACAGTGACCAGATCGCTTGTTTCAATTTTTTTCTTTTTTTTTTTTTTTTACTTTTTTTTTAAGTTTTTGCTTGAGGCACACCATATTTTTCTCAAGACTGATTGTAATGAAGGCATTCAACATGCATGTATGTGCTACAAGGGGTAGCATAAGAAAGTGATCCAAATAATCATTCAAATTTAGTGTTACATTAAAATAAAATGTTAAATAGCTTTTTTGTTTTCTGCAGCTAGTTTGTACAAATATTTGCCAAAAGATATAAGCTAACTCTTATAGTACCATAAGGATTTCAAGTAAGAACAATTTTGTGATGTGAATACAATTGGAAAGTAATATGGACTAATCTCCCTAATAATCTTTTTTTGGATGAGTATTTATTTGGATGATTTTTCTTAATTTATTTCCAAGATTTGAAATGCTTGCTTGTCCATTCTATTCAAACAGTTTTAGCACTTATAAACAGACGTGAACATGAGTCAACAGTGTTCCTGGCAGCCAAAAGGTCCAGCCATACCCTGGGTGCATCAAGCACAATATTGCTAGCTCATCATGGGAAGGGGTTTTCCTGCTCTGCTCTATACTGTGTGCAGTTTGGGACACTGCAGTATGACATAAAACTATTAGAGAGTGTCCAAAGGAAGGCTCTGAAGAAGTGAAGGGTCTAGAGGGCAAGACATATGAGAAGCAGCTGAGATCACTTAGTTTGTTGAGCTTAGACAAAGGGAGTCCGAGGGGAGACTTCACTGCAGCTTTCACCTTGGTTTGATTTTTGGGTGGTCCTGTGTGGAGCCAGGAGTTAGACTCAATGATCCTTGTGGGTCCCTTTCAACTCAGTATATTCTAGGATTCTATGACTGTATCCACAAGGCATGGGAGCAACCTCACTGGGCAGAGCATCCTCATGTCCTGCATATAGTGTAGCTCCATCGGTGTAGCATTATGGGCAAGCCTCTGCTGGCTTTTTCTGCCAAAACAAGAATTCTGGAGCAGCCCTGGAAATCCTCACTTTATTATGAGGATTGTGAGGATATGCTAGAGTAGATCTCTAGCATATAAAAGAGTGACCATGTCAGTTCAGTCTGAAGGCCAGACTGTGTCTCTAGGGAAACATTTTACCAAGTTTAAATCAGAGGGATTGATTCCTCTTCAGTCAAAATGTGCCCTTTGAGGAAAGAGCTGGCAGATGAAACAGAACTGAGAGCTCAGCAGGGCCTGATACTAGATGCAGCATTATGTTGTTACTGCTTCTTTTGTTAAAGTTACGGGTATCCTGCACAATATTTTCTTTTGTGGTTTGGATGATATTGCTGTTGTTATTGTGGCTTAGTACCAGCAGCAGGGTTTGGGCTTCCCCTGTCTGGGCACACAGGGTGAAATCACAGCCTTGGTGAAGCTGGTGGGGATTTCTGTCATCAAAATGTATTGGACTCATCAGCTACCTGTAAAGAGACTATAAATCGTCTGTAGCTAAGGCTAACACTGGTAAGCAGAAGGCAATCATATGGAGACAACACTGAAGGCAAGGATCTTGAATGCCAGAACACCATTACAAAAATGAATCTAAAAACACTTCTGTCATGTGTAGTGCCAAGATTCATAGGGGCACAACATTCAAATACCATCTCTTTACTTCTCCAGGTTATTGCATATAAATTTATAATTTGATGTAGTTATGTAGTTGATTTTCTTAGATAGATAGGTAAATAGATAGATAGACAGACCTTTAAATATTTCCTCTTGCATATCATGAAAAAAAATATTATGAGTTCTCATCTTGGATTTGGTTAGGCACTAATGCCTAAACTTAGCAGTGCTTAACGCCCTCTATGGATAAAATTCAGAATCACAAAATAATCCATGCTGGAAGGGACCTCAGAAGGTCTCTAGTGCAACCCCTTGCTTAGAGCAGCATCACCTCAGGATCTCACCAAGCTGTTCAGGGCTTCATTCAGGTTGTTGTTGAAATCTCCCATAAATGCAGAGCTGCTCTGGGCCCTTGTTCCACTACTTGACCTTCCTCCTCGGGAAACAACTCCTCCTTAATATCACACCTGAAGCTCTCCTATTCAGGTTACTCCCCTTGTCCTTCTGCTATGCATCACTGTAGTCTGGCTCTTTGATGGCCTCCTTGTAGGCACAAGAGGGATGGTGTCTTGTCACTCTTGGTGCACTCTTCTCCATGCTAACTGAACCTCATTCCCTCAGCTTTTCCTCTGTTTGTTTGTATTTGCTGTTGTTTGTTGTTAGTGTTGTTATTTTGCTTTGCTTTGTTTTGTTTTTGAGTGAACTAACATTTTGGAGACTTATACTCTCTTGTAAATGGGGCCAAAAATGACCAATGTGCTCAGAAGTTACTAAAGGGAACTGATGAAGAAGAAGAAACATAAGAAATGTTTGGACTGTGCACTTAGTCACATGGTCTAAAATTTTGGGTAGAACTGTGCAGTGCAAGGAGGTGGACCTGATGATCCTTATGGGTCCCTTCCGACTTCGAATATACTATGATTCTATAACAAACAGATGATGAACACAGACAGACCTTTTCATCTAATTTGGAGGTGAAAAGAGGGCATAAAATGGATCTTCTCTGGATAACATTCAAAAGCTCTTCAAAATGGATGAATCACATCAGATCTGAAGCTTCTAAAAATTCTGGACAGTGCTTAAGCAGCACTGTGCAGAGAGAAATAAAGCAAAACAGCATGTCAAAATGCAGCTATAGGAATTTAATCTGCTCGACCCTGAAGCAGTCATTTTGATAAAAGTCCAACTGAAAAAGTTTTCATGGAAGCTAACTTTAGCCCAGTGAGGCTAATCACTTCTGCAGCCAGTGGAAAGAAACAGAATCCTGTGATGTTCCTGCATTCTCTACTGCCTCTGCCCTGGCTATAGAGACATTCTGGAGACATGAGCCTGAGTAGGCTAAATCAGCCTTTATGAATGCCCTACAAAAACTGACTACAGAGTCATGATATTAGGTAAGCAGCATCCACTAACGGCAGTACTTCCTGGCAGCCCAGTGGGCTGAAAATCATCCACAGCAGAAGTTTAGCTTCAGCACAGCTAATTCCTTTCACAAGTTGAAGATGAGTTAGGATGCCTGCAACTGCCCCACTTTTTCCCATCTCAAACATATGTGAGGTGGATTGCGGGTAGAAGAAGCTGTATTGCAGGTATCTCCTCCCACGTGCAGCTATTTGGAGGAGACTGTGGAGAGAGAACAGGCACCATTTTGAGATGGTTAAGGGAACCAAGGGAGCTAAAAGCAAATTGCCCAAACCTGCTGTACTGAAAGCCAGGCAACAGTATAGGCAAATGAGATAGTGTCCGTGTAGCACCTGAGAAATCCTTGATTCCTTTTCCGATGTACTCTTTTTTCATGGTATTCTTCTTCATATACAGGCTTTGGACAGCACAGGCAAAGTAACATGATGTCAAATAAAAACTAAATGGACTTGCAGCAGCACCAGCAGCAGGTCTTTCATCATTGTCAGTGTACAAAACCTACTGTAATGGGTTCAGACATGCCTTGGCTTTGCTACAGCAATATTGACTGAGCCTCTCTTTTAATTAAATAAATGCAATACACAGAGAGAATTAGCTTCATGTAAACCCTTGAACAAACATGAAAAAATCCTCCTACTTAACCTCTGTAATCACACTGATAAACTCGCAGTTCCTTTCTTATAAAACAAACAGTGCATATTCATTCTTTATTTAATGGCAAATAAATAAATAAATAAATAAATAAATAAATAAATCACATGCCACCTTTACCTTAATGCTAATAATACAGTTGGCACACTTTACTCACAGGCTTAGACATTTAGTTCCCTTTTCCTAGCTGTATTTGGAAGACCTGTGCGTATTCGTAACTAGGTAGTCAGGTGCATAAGTAGAGAGATATTAACAGCAGAAGAGGTGAGGCAGAGGATTTCCATTATTTACAGTGGAAAGGAACATTAACCACCACAAATGTAGATACATCATTCACACATGTACATCTGAGAATGAATGGAGCACAGTAGATTTGATTCAGACACCTTTCTGTTCTTTAAGCGTTTCCTTTCAGATGGGTCACTTACTACTGGTTATATACCTAAAACACTCATTTGCTATTTACCTATTTTCTTATCTTGAAGCACATTTGGATTTTTGCATGGCAGCATTAGTGCAACATCCATCAGTTGAACCAGTCCATTGCTGTGTAGGTCTTTGCTGGTTCACTTATGTACTCTGCTCTTCCTGAGTTGCTTAGTGGTGTGACGTCATCTCCCTGGAGGCTAGCAATGTCATTATCATTACCAGACAAAGACAGTTAAGTAATTTTGTCTGATGGGAGTGCAGATATTGACCTGAACTAATGTATTCTTATTTCCCAGAGAGATGTTGATTGTAGCAATATGACATAGTAGGGTTTGCTAATATTCATCTAAAGGATGTGTACTTTTTTAGCAGAGAAAAGCTTTTACATTCACATTTGATTTCATCACTTGACATGTCTCTACTTGCTAGACTTGAGACTCTTTGGCTTTTTAAAGATAAGTACAAGGTCTTAGTCTGTGTGTGCGCCTGTGAAATATTTTTGGCAACCTCTAATTTGCACATTTTCTGACCCTGCAGAGAAAATTACCAAGACTATTCAATAGGCTTTCTTTCTTGAGGACATTCAATGAAGAAATTCCTTCAGGGAAAGGAGACTTGTAACAGTGATCACATCTGATGTACCTTGTGACCACAAGCTATATGTATCTTGCTGTGTTTTTTCATTGCTGACTGCTAGCAATGTTTTTGCAGTGAAAAGTCATTGCCTTAAAGAGATTACAATTTGCATATTTTATTGCAATATCTTTGAAAAGCAGATATATGCTGTACATATAATAAGTGTTGCATAAACAGATTGTGGAAACATACAAATTTAATAGCCCTTCTGGAACATTCTGTAATTATTATAACAAATATATATATATATATATGCCAGAAGTACAACTCCAACTTATGAATATATGACAAACTTGTTTTCAGTAGAAAACTGGTTAATAAATACTGTAGTGTAACTGTTTAATGATACAGTCTGGGATTTTGTGTAATATCCTCAAATCTAAACTTTGGTACATAAATACAAATCACTACATGAAAACTGCAATAAATCTGATTTATGCTGAAGTCAGAATCATATAACACTCCCTCCAGATGTTAAGAAAGCAAAGCTAGCCAGCTCTGAAAAGGCAATCAGGCTTCACTGAGACATGTAGCTTAGACAGTGCTATCATACTCTACTAGCTGTGGTGGAAAAATAACTATGGAGACTGTTGAGCTGAGAAATCCAGACAAGCGGCCATTGCCTTCAGTGGAAAGCACAAGTTTCCAAACACCGATATACTTGTTATGATTCCATGACAGCCTTCCGTAGCAAAACCTTTTAGTTGTAATATCATGCTCTCTATTTGCAGTGGGAAAACCTAAAAAGGATGAGTTTCTTTTAAGAAAGCTCAAACCATTTTATTCCTATTTCAGCCAATGCCAAGCAGTATAAGCATATAGAGGATGTAGTCTGAAAGTAAGCAATACAGGCAGAAAATTAAAAATAAACTATCTGTAAGTAACATATTGCCTCAAGTCACCAAACTCTATTTCTTTTGTTGAAATATTGTTTCATGAAAGGTACATGTAAAGTATATTTTCAAAGGAAAGGATACTAGTTTTGTTTTCCTTTGTCTAGAAAATTGCAGAAGTAAAGCTGTAAATCAGTGAATGACCTAATACAGGATACTCAACCTCAAATGTCTTTTCACCCTAGGCAATAAAAATCATGAAGTCATGTCCACTTGTGGCTTCATCTGAATGATTTTTCTGCCCAAAAGCAACAAGAAAAAAACATTTGCAAACTCTGTCTTAAAGAAAAAGCAGATGGACAACCACTACCTTACTAAGTAAAGCCAATTTGCCATTGCTATTGTACTTGTACTTCAGAGACCCAATCTCATTTTTTTCACACAAGGTTTCTTAATAAAAAGGTATAATTTCTTCTTCATTGTTCTTCTCAAGGGATTTGAAGATTTTTTATTTTATTTTATTTTTTATCAAGCTGCTTTCTTCAACTTAACAAAAAAGGCTCTTTTACGTAGCAAAGGAGATTTTTTTTTTAACTGTTAAAGTAATGCCCAATGCAATATTAATTATAACAGGTTCACATCTCCAAATTAACGTATTCAAATCAAGTGGACTGGTATGTTCAATAATCAAACCTATGATCAGAACATTACTCCATTTTTGAATGACTTTTTTTTTTTTTTCAGGATTTACAGTCACAATATTTCATGTAATCTGCGTAATATACAAATCCAGCTTCTTGAACAATTGTCTTAGAATACTGCTGTGAAGTTTAGTAGAGCATTTCATGCTACTCTATTTCACAGCCTTTCCCCTTGCATTTTCCCAGCTATAACAACTGTACTTATTGTAACCAACAATGATGACTATGTAGCCATCTTGACAACAGAACTGAATCTTCAGCCTCATAAAGATTTAACTTGACATTTGGAACTAGGAAAGGTTTTACCAAGTGCCTTCTTTTATTTTTTTTTTTTTTTCCCTTTGTAGTTAATACAGAAAACCTAATTAATGATTATGTATCTGAGCCTGTTTAGCATCTTACAATTGATCCTCTATTACACTGGCAAAATAAGAGGATAATGTCGCCAGCATTTACAGGCTTGGCAGTAAAATACTTGGCACTTCATCCCACTTGGACTTCATTTGACAGAATTTGCTAAAATGGCCTTGTTTAGGGCATAAGCTGGTAGAGTGATTTGGTTCAATTAAAATAAATTCACACTCTTTTCCTTTTTATTTATTTATTTATTTATTTTGATATAGTTAAATATAACTATATTGCTCCATTTCTGTTGCTCCCACATTTTAGGAAATTCTGCAGGCTAGTATGTTTATATACCAAAACAAAATTGCAGTAGTATAATACGTGATGTACAGATCTAAGATCCCCATCCTAGTAACCAGTAGGAGTAAATTGTCATTGAGGAAAAAAAAAAAAAAAAAAAAAAAAAAAAAAAAAAAAAAA
>CM021765.1:48786425-48831635 GCA_011076525.1 Nettapus auritus
AAAAAAAAAAAAAAAAAAAAAAAAAAAAAAAAAAAAAAAACCAACTTCTTGCTATGAAACTGGTACACAGGTCAGGTTTTTCTTGAAGTAAAATAATACAAGAAGATGTCAATATTTCACTGTTTCTTTAGGAGTAGTTTTTCAATAGTTTTCAACTTAAGATTAATAAATATATGTTTGTGTATACTGACACAATAAACCCTATTAGTTGACTATTTATGCAGAATTGCAGTCTCCCTAAATATAGTGTGACTCAAGTTAAACCACCATAATTAATGCAAAAAAAAAGTGAAGCTACTGTTAACTTGCACTTTTGCAATCTATGCATGCTAATGCAGATGTCACTTTGCTTCCCTGAAGATGGAAATCATAACCAAAATCTGTAGTATGGGAGTTGCAAAACTTCTAAGAGTGTTCCGTTGGAATGGCAGAGCTGGAAGAGTTGGTTCTTCTTACCTATATCCATTATGTCTCAGCACCCTTCAGATCTGTGGACCCCAGCTGAAAACAACAGTTTGAGGTGCAGGAATGTAGCTGTATGATACAAGTATTCACAGAAAGGTTTTTGTAGGTCTAGTGAGGAAATGGTGAGAAAATATGAGGAAAGAGGGATATAGCTACAGGATCTTTTTACAGCCTGTACATTACTGTCCAGGTGCTGGCTGGATGTGAACCAGCTGTTTTCCAAAAGCAATGTCTGTGCTTGCGGCTGGAATCAAGGAAACCAGCTCCTTTGTGGGACGTTTTGGTGCAGGCACAAGACTCTGTGGACACTGCTACCTGCTGTGTGGGCTTTCCTTTAGGTCTGGCTGTAAGTTTGAACCACAGGGATGACCAGGACTCTTGTGGCATGTTCTGTGCTCTGTATGCCATGTCAAAAGGGGAGAGCAAGGCCGTTGTGCTGCAGAAGACAGTCAGTAGGAAGGCAGAGAGTGTGCAGCTGATGGCAAGTTGACCAGGGACATTGGATGTAACCTGTGAACTAGCTGGCAAAAATGGCCCTTGATTTGCAGTTCTTGGAGAAGCTGAGTGGTCCAAGTGCAGGGAAAGCAGAGGCTGTGCTGTTCAGGACAACTCACATGGAGGTTGTGCCTCAGCAAGGGAAATGTTGTGACCCTATTTAGATGTGGACATGAGCTTTTCTTCCTACCAGAGCAAATACTAATAAGTATTTTATGGGCTGTGTGTCTCACAGTGTGAGCAGCAAACTGTGCCTGTGTTAGCATGCAGACTGCAGCACTCCTAAGTGCCTCAAGATTTTTATGTGTACTTTCTGGAAGGGTATGAGCAATCCCTCCACAACAGTAAGTCAGTGCCAATGAAGCCTTGGGGCACTTAATTTCCTCTTATTTATAAACAAAACATTTTTGACATGTACCATTTATCCATCTCTGCTGCTTCTGGTTCCCTAGTCATGTTTTCAACATGAGATCTGAGCTAATACTTTGTGTATTAGCTCAGATCTACTCACTGACCATCTCTGCACAACTTCCAGCTGCTTCTGCTGTATTCCTTTCCCCATCTGTGCCCTTTACAGATGAACAAACATCAACATTGCAGCTACAAATGAAAAAGCAGAAGCAGAGGAAGCAACAACAGAAGAATGACAATGGAAATCTTTTATAAGTGTGGAAGGAATACAGTGAACAAGTCTGGGGAATCATGAAAGAAAGTTGTGGCCTCTGATACAGAATTAGGAAAATCCTAACCAAATGAAGATAGATTTATATTAGTTATTAGGAAGAAATTATATACTATAAGAGTAGTGAGGTTGCCCAGGGAAGCTGTGGATGCCCCCTTCCTGGATGTGTTCAAGGCCAGGTTGGATGGGGCTTTGAGCAGCCTGATCTAGTGGAATGTGTCCTTGTCCATGACAGGGAGGCAGTGGATCTAAGTGATCTTTAAGGTTGCTTTCAACCATTCTAAATGATTTTAATTATATTATATGATCATTATATGATTCTTATGATATAATATGATTATTATATCATTATATGATTCTGATTTCCTAACATACAATCGACTATGTGGGGAAAAGGGGCTTGGAATGGCTGGTTTCATTTCATTATATATGTTTAAGGACAGCTGTCAATTATTAGTTCATTTTTAATTATTGGTTTGTTGCAAAAAGCTGATATAGAAGATTGGTGGATTTTGCCAAGGCTGTGACAACCAGCTGAACAGAAGGATTTTAGCAAATTTTGAATGTGAACCACTGAATTTGGAATTTCATCTCTGTCTTAAAATGTTGCTAAAGAATCACAGAGGAATCCAAAGGCAAGAGGTCAGGTAACCTCACTGTTTGGAATAAGCATTTCTATTTGATGTTGAAATGGCAACTATTTCTGCTAGACTTTAGCATGCAGGCTGGATAGTTTTTCCTTTAGGGTACAAAATCATGTATTGGGAAAGTCAATATCCACTCTGAGTAAATCAAACACAATATTTAGAACAGTGTAACACTTTGACCAGCTCTAATTTAGACACATGAAATTTTCAGTTAGTGAATCTGATTTCTGTATTATTGTATTGGCTTTGGTACATTATGATATGATCAACTGAAGTTTTAAGTGAGTTATAAAAGTGCTTCTGCTTCCTAGGAAACTCATTTTTTCAATAGGAAACTCAATTTTTCAATATTGGATCATAACCTACAAGAAAGAATGAAAACAATTTCAAATTGTCTTCAAAGAATCATTTATTTTTTTTTCCTTGGTTTATGATTAATCATAATATTTTGTCTCACAACAGTTGTTTGTTTGTTTGTTTGTTTGTTTGTTTCCTGCAATTTTTGCAGCAAAATCTGGTCTGAGTATAATGTAGGCAGTATTTTGAGGAGGAAAGTGGGTAAAGCTCCCTCCAACTTCAACTTCATCTTTTGTATGTTTCTATACATTTTTGTTACATTCAATAGCTATTTTGTTAGGGAAAAAAAAAAAAAAAAAGAAAGAGAGAAAGAGAGAAAGAGAGAAAGAGAGAAAGAGAGAAAGAAAGAAAGAAAGAAAGAAAGAAAGAAAGAAAGAAAGAAAGAAAGAAAGAAAGAAAGAAAGAAAGAAAGAAAGAAATATCACACATCTGGAAAGAGAATATTTTGAAGGTATAAGATGTTTTTCCTACAAATGTTTTTCCTCCGTTCCCCCCAGGTTTTAGTGAAATCAGAAAATTCATCCGACCATTTTTGTTTTCATTAAAATTGTATTTACCAATAGGAAAATAACTCCATGAAAAAATACATGTACTTTTAACCATAGAATTTCTAATTTATCCCAGCATAAGTAATCTGAAAAGTTAGAACCATTGCCTTTCATGGCTCAGGAATTGCAATTCTTCATAAAATTTATGCTATCTTTTCATATTCATACCTCTTAGCAATTTTTCCTGCCCTTAGCACATCTGGCAGATAAGGCAGCTGCATGTGTGTGCAGCAACTAACACTCATAGATAAATCCTTATTTCAGGACTTCTGCATCTACTGACTTCACTAGAAGAAAAATCAGATGCTTCTGTTAGCATTTCATAAAAAATATCAGCTTCATATTATGTATGCATAGTTGGATCTAAATGCAACTCCCATGGGATTTACCTCACTAGAATAGGGGTTAACTAAGAGCTAGCAATACAATAAATCACAGTGTGAAAAATAGTATCAAAAACTATGAACCAGATTTATAAATATATGTATATAAATTGTTAAGCACCTTGTTAAAAAACAGGAACCAACACAAACAGGGATGGAGAAACTCCAAAAATTAGAAGCTTATGCTAATCTAAAAATCAGTTGAGTGTGTCATATAAATGATTTTGTAAGTATCTCATTCTGGTTTTCTTGCTACATTTGTGCAAAATAGAGATTTAGTATTTATAAAGACTATTTTCTTAACACTGAGATTAATTTGGTTCCTGTTTGGGTGAAAGTTCAGCTCAGTGTTTATCTTTCTCAAAATGCCTCTCTTGTATCCTGATAAACAAATTAAAATGATTGTGCATGAAACAAATCTCAGCTGCAAGGAAAAAAATAATAAAAAAGAGATATTGCCCAGCATTTACAGAATCTCTAAGGTTATAATTTATCTGAATGACACAGAGAGTGAGCTGAAGATTAGAAAATTCATGACAGATTCAAAAGAAAGCTGAATGTGTTTCAGAATATGGTTGATGTGTACATTGCTGATGAGGAGACCTCAGGTCAAATTGATCTACAACACATACTTGTTCCTTGACAAATACTAAATGGAAGACTGGGAAAGAAATTATCTCTCTGAAGAGGTTCAACTAAAGTGTCCAATGGGAAAAAAAAAAAAAAAAAAAAAAAAAAAAAAAAAGGAAAGGAAAGGGAAGGAAAGGAAAGGAAAGGAAAACTAATATTGAAGATTAAGTGATAAACCCACATTGTCTTTCAATTTCTAGTGCATATAAGCTTGCAATCGGTTTAATGGAAGGATATTCTAGCAGGCATGGAATTATGCCAGAATGGGGTCTGTGACATTATGTGAAATATCTGTGCTGAAATTTTCCTTTGTCTTATTTTATCAGAACTAAACCAAACCAAAATTACCCTACATCTGAATCACCAGCACTCTTTTTCAGTGTCATGTTGATGTACAAATTTACAAACATGTCAGACTTAACTGCCACAACACTAAATGAAGCCTTGGGACTCCACAAATGCAATATCCAAATCACTGCTAATCAAGGTAAAAGTAAAGGGAAAGCTTCTTCTTACTCATTTAGGGTTCAGAGAGCAGAAGCACTCCAGAGTTAATTTTTTCAGGGTATTTAGGTTTCAAATAATAAGATAAGATACTCTCCATTAAAACTTTAGTAACCAGAAGAATTGAAACCTCCAATCCCAAATTAGATGGCAGCATTCCTTGTTCCCCTCCTCCTATCACCTAAACTTTAAAGTATGTAAACTTCATTGGATACATCCTCATTAAGATTTAATTTAGGTACCTCTGCCTTCTTCATAAGCCCCTTGTGTGTAAGTCAATGACTAGCATGCAACCTACAACTGCTGAAGATCCCACTCCAGCAGAGGTTCTCAACACAGTCCCAAAGCAAAGAGAGCATACTTTTCTTTGCAGTTGCAGATAGGAGAAGTGTTTTTCAGTGCCATAGCAGTTGAGAAACTCAGCCCTATATTCTACTGGCTCTGCAACTTGAGTCCAATCAACATTGAACAGACTAGCATAGCCATGACAGGATGAGCAGTCTAATGACATGCTCCCCTTCCTGTACCTCATGATAAAAAACTTGAAAAACATTGCTTACAGAAAAGAATATCCAGAACCAGATTTCAGTGATCGGTGTTTTTTGGACAGTGATTCTCAATACTCACAATCATTAATCAATGATCTAAAAACTCTTGTTTTCACAGCATGAGCTGGTATTATAACTGTGCTTTTCAAGTTGAATACCTTATCCTCAGCACCCAAAACCCTGTTCTCACATACTCATTCTCTCTTGGTTGCAATATCTTGTATTTATTTGTACAGAACAGCTTAGCTTCACTACAGCTTAAGGTCCAGCCTTGCCCAAGCTTCTTGTATGATGATGCTTATGGCATTGTCTAGGGAGAAGAAAGCTGAAGCTGAAAAAAAAATGAGTGACTGGGCACATTAACCAAGCCAGTACAAGGAGTCTGTTACCAGGTACAATTTTGACAGTGAGCTTTGCTTAGGTCTTTAAAGGTGAAGCTGGATAAATATATTTTCATGGGAAAAATAAAAATAAACTTGGATGTGGATTCAGAGTTCAATATTTCAGATATTTCACTTAAACTTTGATAAGTTAATTCTAGATAGCGATAGATTATTTGCTGCAAAGCAAATAGAAGTGCCTAAGTCTCCCATGAAGTCTGCAGAGACTCCATCAAGGTTGAGTATCCTTTTAAGGAAATGCTAGGGCTAACACTTGAAATATAGGCAATATCCTAACTCACTGTTAGGCATCTGTGTCATCTATTGAATCTCTTTCAGGATTTCTGTCAAAAGATTTGAAATACAGTGCTTAGATTCCTCAGGTGTTTTGCAGTCCCCACTAGGCACATCTTTCAGCACTGAAGACATCTTCTTAACTCTGATCACTGATCTGTATCAGAGGATGAAAACTTTGTTCATGTCCAGACCCAGTAAAATAGCTTGAAGATTGAAATAGCTCTTATTAAGTCCCAGTTAGATTCACTAAGCAAGATTCATCTGCATTTGTTATTTTTATCATGCTGAAAACACAAAGTATCTCATCAGCTGGAAAAAAAAAAAAAAAAAAAAAAAATGTTAAGAATCACCATAGAAATAAGCATAGCATCTGGTAATGCTGACTTTCTGCTGTGCTTTCATACCACCCTGCAGCTAGCATTAGCTTGGAAAAGATGGATGCCTGGGACTCTCTTTCCAGAAATCTCTGCTCAGCTGTTGCATCTGCCCACTAACAGTTACCTTAATTTAAAGAAGCCTTCAAGGTTTTGAGATTGTCCTATTTTTCCCTTCGAACACAACAGCTTCCTGAGGGAAGAACAAAGGCACTATAAGGGGGATAAATGACATAAATTCAATGCAGCAGCTTTCATTATGTGGGCAATGCAGTATTCTCTCAGGTTACCTATGGTTTAAGTTGATGGCTACTTCATGCCATAAGGTGGCATAGAGAGGAAGAGATGGATCCCCTAGGAGCTGTAAACACTTATGCCTGTGAGTTTGAAGAGTCTGAACTGTCCGTCAATGTTTGTGTCAATAAAGCAGGTCTCTGAAATATTTACACAAAGTGAACTTCAAGGAGATGGGAACAGAACCACATAAACATTTAAATGAAGGTAACCAGAAATATCTTATGCTTCTTTTCTCACCTCTTTACATCAAAACTTTATCTGAAAAGGGAAATTTATCCCAAGTCAGAGAAAATACAGAGGTACGTGACTCTGACCTTATTTTACCTATGCTAGCTCTAGAATCTTGTGTTTTACCCATCTGGGCTCTAGCAGAGCTTTGAGTTTGGTTGGTTATGGGGTTTTGTTTGTTTGTTTGTTTGTTTTTGTTTTTTGTTTGTTTGTTTGTTTTTTTACTTTTTTTTTTATGACAAGTTTTACCTCTTAGTCTTCTTTTCTATCACCTGTGGGTTTGATGTTTCAATAATGTATCTCCTTTTGCAGGTTGCAGGTTCATCAGTTCAGGACTGATGTCATAAAATTTAAGGATGCTAGTTCACCTGCTTAACTGGAGCATGAATTTAGATAAAGAATAAAGTTAGCACAGATATTTAAGAGCTGAATAATAAAAAATGTCCTTTCATCTGTGTGCTTAATTAGCTGCTTTAATCATGATTACAAAGATCAGTACCCAAGAAGAGAGGATCGTTTAGGTCTCAGAAGGTTAACTCCATGCTGGAGGATTAGACAGGGCCCAAACTATGATGCTTAGTGTTCTCATTTCCAGAACAGTGATGACATCCAGAGCTCACCTCTTATGCTTAGCAGCAAGGTGAAACATTCATGGCACTGAAAGCTCTGGGTTAATCCCCACAACCCCCTCTCCCCCCCCAAAAAAAAAAAAAAAATTCGGGCGGGATTTTTTTTGGTTGTTTGTTAAAAAAAAAAAAAAAAAAAAAAAAGTAATAAATTATAAAATCTTTCTTTCTTTCTTCCTCCTGTGTTATCAGTGGTGAGTATATTGCTTTGTCATTCAACTGCCACAAAGACTAATCCTTCACACTTGCAAAATCTTCTTATTCTAACTGCCATGGCCTTGCTGAAGCCAGGGCTTACGTCCCTAAAAATAGGAGCAGGATTACTTAGATTGCAGTCCAATGAAATAGTTTAAAAGGTTTTCAGACATGGAGTGATGAGAGAAAAAAATGTTATTCTAAACTCTCAGAGTCCAAAATTACCATTTTAATCAACTTTAATTAAAGGCTTCATACATTGCCAGTACAAACACTTCCAGCATGAATGAATGCCTACCCCCTTATGAAAATGAAATAGCCAATAAGGCACTTATTAAATTCCTTACCTCACACATTTCATATCTGTCTCACAACTTCCGAGCTTTAGTCTATTGAATTGACTTCAACCTTACAGCAGCTCAATAGGGACTTTAAGGAGGATTTAGGCACTTGCAGCCATAATTGCAATCCTGACAATCTCTACTCAACTATGGCCTAACCCAGGGCCTTTTGGGAAAAATCAGGCCATGGTGAACTCAAGTGCAGCCAAAGCTAAAGGTTCACCTTCCTTCTGGTCAGGTAGTCAGGAATTTGGATCTCTGATGAATTTAGAGGGAAAGTAATAAATAACAAATGGGCAGAAGTGAGACCAAAGTTTCAATAGAAGGTATCTATACATGAAAACAGAGCAATAAATCCCAAACAGTGTTTTCTAGCACTTGGAAATATTTCAGAAGTTAAGACATGTTGCTGAGCATAACTCAACCTTGAGAAATACTGGAGGAAGAGAACAAAATCTGTGCAAGTCTAGGACACCCTCAGTCTTGCCACATCTCTGAAACTCATGTCTAAGCTCTGTAGGTTCAGAAACTGGTCCTTCTTTGACTTAAGGCCCATCCTCCATTTAATATTCCTCTACATAATACAAAATCTATACTGGGAGGCTTGGTTGGAGCATTTCTAGAACAATTTAATGGGAACCACCTCCTTCCAAAACAACATGGGATGTGTTCTTTCCTGCACAAAATGCAGGACAGCAAATATCTATTTGTCTAAAACCATCATATTTGGAGATTTTCACTTAGGAAGTAAGACCTCTGATTCAATGTAATTCTTTTGTTGTTGATGTTGTTTTGTTTTTATTCCATCACATTCTTACCCCTTAAGCCACGGCATGAGTTGTATTATTTGAAAAATATCCCAATGTGAAATAACATGACCCCTTATATTTGGCAGTTGATTCAGGGCTCTCGAGGGCCTCAGGATGAAGGATAAGGGACAAAAATGAGTAGTACTTCTCAGTCTTCTTTTCTGTTTGCCTTCATCAAACACCAGTGTAGACTTTGTCCAAGAGAAGACTTTGGTGGCAGATTGTATTGGATGGGGATACCTGTACTGAGTAAAGAGCTTAAAGTAGGTTTGTTCAGGGAAATATTTCCCACTGGCTGAGAAGCGTGAAGGCACTGTGCTCTAACCATAACCTGGAGTTTTATTGTTCTTTGCAAATGTGTTCTGTCAACTGAAGTAGTTGCTAAACCTGATCTCCCTTTGATGATTCCCTCCAGCGCAATGAATCCCAGTTCTTCCACAGCCAGTGTGCACACCTTCATCTTCACTGTGCTGTTTTTCAACCATATTTGCATAGTCTGACTCCCACCATAACTGACAGAGCAATTGGGGAAGTCTCAGTCACAGTGGACTGGAAAATATAACCCATGGATTGGCAACCAGGCAGGAATTCTCAAGTGAGAGCCCAGTAGGCACTGAGATATAAATAGTGCCATGCTTCTGTCCAGATCAGGTCCGCTTTGGGAACCCTATACTTGAACAGTTGAACAAACACATAGATTTGGTTTCTACAGCTTTCTGTGCCTGGTTACTGCCAGGAGTGCTGCCTATATAGTGAACTCATATGTAGTGTACCAGAGATGAAGATAACGTCTACCGAAGTGATATAAGGCAATGCTGCAAATAGCAAATGTTAATTATAATAGAAAAATAAATAAATAAATAAAGGTACATAATTAATTAATTCCAGCAACTTTCTTCATTCAAGTAGATATTTATATATCATTATAATCATTATTAATTTCCTTATTAGATAAAAGTAAATAACCAATGCCAAATTCTAATAAAATGTTATCATATGATCAACAATATTTGCCTTCATAAGCCTTCATATTTGGTTAAATATGCACATTTATATATACACATTTAACAACAAAAGCATTTTAAGCAAGTAACAATTGAAAAGAAAAACATACTTCTCTTACATTTTTATTGAGGAAACATATTTCCAGCACAACTAAAAACTCTGTAAGATGTAGAAAAGAGATTTTTTCTTTTTATATCTTTTTCATTTTTTTTCCATAAACTTAGTGTATATTTTAGATTGTATATTTTAGATTTTACTGTTTAGTTGTCTTGTTGGGTTTGTTTGTTTGTTTGTTTTTCTATTGCTGAGTAGAAGAGACATACTTCATCTATTTCCTATTCCAGATATCTCACATGGCTTTTTCCTGTCTTCGCCAATAATATTACGTTGATTTGGCTGCATACAAAAATCCTTGGCTAATAATATTTATGACACTTTTTGTTACTACAGAAAGCACCTAGGTCTTGTCACTTTCCCCATGTGGTCTTTTATTTTTATCATTTAATATTGTTCCAAATTGTGTCATCCATGATAAATCTTTTGGGATCTGTTGATATCATGGTAATTTATGATATTGCAGAATGGCAAATCATGATTTCAAATGCAATGGCTTGGTGCCCACAATTTAAGCTTAGTTTTTCACTTCAAAAATCACCTTCAAGGATGTGATAGCAGATTGGTGTTTTCTTCTAGACAAACCTCCCAGGCTAGAGATGCAGTTCTTTCAATATTCTGCATGGACTATCTAGAGATAGTCCATACTTAAGGCTATCTAGAGACCACACTTAAGGCATTTGGTACAGAAATCTCTCTTTTATCTATTAAGCCATCACCAGATTTTTCTTCTGTCTACTTCAATTACTCACTTTTTTCTCATCAGCAAACTACTTTGTTTCTACAATTCTGACAAAAGTACTAAATAACCTTTCATTGCAGAAATAATAACACAGTTCCAGATGCATACAAAAGGGTACATACACAAACATACAAATGTACATTCACTTTCAGAGACTCTTAATTGCTTTATAAATAAAGGTCATGTACCTACCATTGGATCCCTTCAGGTGATCTCTGACAGCTTTAAGATCTGATTGTAAAATTACTTATACATTTCTTAAAGTTATACTTCAATTTACTTCCTAAGTGCTTATAATTAATATGTTCATAAATCCCAATGAATTGAGATTATACTTCTATGTATGTGTCTTTAGCAGAGATGGACTCTTATCTGACACGCTATAGATTTCCTGTGTAATTTTGTAATGATCCATCTCTGCATTAGTTTGTAAAAATTTCAAAAGAATAAAAAATAAAAATCAGAAATAATAGATTTATTTTTTTTTTTCTGATTAGATTTCCCACTCTGTGAGAAATGTATTGTTTCTGAGTGTTGCAGGTATGCACTTCAAAAGGCCAAAACTCCCTTAGAGTCTCCCAGTGCCGCTGCAGTACAGGCAGTATTTTCTAATGGGTACACAGGATGTTGAACTTGTAAAACCATACAGAATTCTCAGTGTTAACAGGCTGTCAGAAAAAGGGGTGAAAAACAAGTGTTCTAACAAATTCTCCGGCTGTTTCTGATTATTATTATTCTTTCTCTTCTAAAAGCTTAGCACTATGGTAAATACTACATGGCTTTTTGCCTCCTCAAACTAATGGCAAGAATGGCAAAAATATATATATATATTTCTGAATGCTTAAAATGTCTTTCATCCCACCCCAAACAAGTGGTTAAAATTTGTTCTTTCACTTGTCTTTAATCTCTGTGAGATATCTCAAGCTACATGCTGGGATAAAGATTTCTTTCTTAAACTCTCAGATTATAGAATGTCTTATGTACTCCATCTATTCATTATATTCCCCATAAGAGTTTATTCAACATCCACCTATAAATATCGTGACTTTATCTTTTTTTTAACACCCCCTGCCATTCTGCTGAGTACTCACCATCTGGTCAATAAGGTCAATCTACAGCCTGATTCAGAATCTCCATGTGCCAAAAATCAAATTATATGCTCTTTTTCAGGAAACATGATCTAATCATGGGATTTGAAGGAATGCTAGGGGCTATCTAATTCAACACAGTGTCCAAAATTAGCATTAATGGTGCTCTGAATAGATGTTTGCCTAGCAAGTTCTAAGAGATCTCCAATGATGGAGGTGCTATAATATTTCCAAGAAATGTCTCCTGCTGTTTTATTGGATACTAACTGAAAAAAAAAAAAAAAAAAAAAAAAAAAAAAAAGTAAAATTCTAAGCCTGATTAGGTTGTCAGGGAGTTGTATACAAATTCCAGTCCTCCCTGAAAGCATTAAAACATACAAGTGTATCTCAACAGGTGTGCAGGCCCATAGCACAACAAAACTGAAGATAGAGGGGCCATGTATACATGTTTGACAAAAATTTAGATGAAATATTCACAACAAAGAGCTTTCTAAAAAAAAAAAAAAAAAACTTATTCTCTTTCACTAGTTTAAATAATAGAACACTCATCAAAATGGTTTTAAAGAGATAGGTCATCCTATGGACCAATAATAGCTATGCAAAGAAAAAGGTAGGAATTTATACTTTCATCTTTTTTTTACAATACCAAAGTATCTATTTGAGCTAACGACCATACACAACACACCAGATCTTTTGTTTTGCTTTGTCTGAAATAACTTTAAACCTGAAAGAAGAAATTAAGCAAAGAAAGAAATCATACAATGAAGTAGTGATCACATGATATTCTTACTATTTTGTCAGTGGTTTAAAAATAATGTAACATCTGTTAGCCAGTTTCATGAACATCTCTTTTTCCAGAACAGAAATCATGATAAAGCACATAGAAGAGACCAGAGAATACAAATTCTCCTCTGAGGTTAGATCAGTTCTTCATCTAGAACTCCTGCCTTCAATACACCCATGTATTTTGATGTGTGTTGATGAGCATCAACATGTCCTCACAATCACTATGTTGTGCAATAGAAGCTTAACAGACTTTGGAGAGCTATGCAATTTGGCATTTAAAGTTTTATGGTCTGCAAACTGTTCTCAAGCCTAACAAGCATATGTCAGTAAGGCTGCAAAAGTATATGAGTGACTTATGAATACAAACAATGCAAGAATAAATACTTAAATATAGAAGTTTTTCCTAGACATATAATAATTTAACTTGTCCAGTCAGGCTATTTTTTTTTTATTACTCTAATGTGTTCAGAAATTTTTATTTTTTTCCTCTCTAATTATTTGCACTTTATTTCAAATATAATGACATATCTTCAGATATAAAGTCATAAAATTGAAGATAGTACTTGCACAGCTAAGCACTTTTTTACAGTAAGATCTATCTGCCTTCTCTCATCTTTAAGTGAGCTTGACTTTACACAGTCCTCTGGAAAGCATGCATGTGTTCTGAAATAACAATTCTGTCCAAAACTCATAGTGGACTGTTTTTGAATTTGAAAAACAGTTTTAGGATACTTGTATGGGCAGAAGTTCAGTAGAAAGCAATAAAAATACCAAACTGATTTAAGAAATATGCTTAGAAATCTGGAGAGTAAGACTGATAAAGAAAGAGTAGATCCAATTTTAGAAAGAAAAGTACAGTGTTATTTTATGATAAAAATGTAAATTACTTAAGATTTTTGAGAGCAGTAAGTGCTAATAATAGGACAGATAGAGAGAGCAGCTGCTTGTAATAACCACTATTTTGTGTGTGTAACCCAAATACAAGGAACAATATATTCAGTGAAGAGCAAACTGGATATTTCTGGTGCATTTAATAGTTCACTGTATTTCTTCTTACTTTTAAGTTATGGTTTGGTGGCAATAATTTACTTTTCATCAGCTCTTTAAACTTTCCTTGAGTAAAAATCTTTTTACTATTACAAGTTGTAAACCACAGTTTATAAATCCTGAACACTGTCAAATTATTCTAGTTGTCTGTTAGAAGTTTAATGTTTTGGATATTCCAGAATGAAAGTTAAAATTGGAAGAGTTGGTTAATTCTGGGCCAAAAAATCAACTCATTTCTTTTCTCTATATACATAGCTAGAAGTCTCTGGTTACTCTTCCTAATCCATACTCTTCCTTCTCTTGTGCTTATACAGTGGTAGAGTTTGATCCATATATGTTTTTAGAAATCATTGCACAGACCAAAACTATATTCTTGCTATTTCTCCTGATTATTTTTTGTTTTTTTTTGGAATTACTTTTTCTTATAACTGACTACAGACAAGAACCTCAACAGATCAAAGGTAAAATCAATGTTTTTTAAAGTGACTTATAGAAGATGTTGTCTATGCATTGCCTCTTATTGCAGAGCATCTCCAGATCACATTTAACTCTCTGCATCTTATCTAATGCTTGACAATGTCTTATGGGGTGACTAAAATATTGTAGATACCCTTATCTTTTTGAACTCTTCCCAACCTCATCCCCACCTTCTTGTCTTGAGCCAGGAATAGTCTCCAGGGCTCATCAAGGCTTGAATGGCTGATCAGTATGCAGTTGTGTAAGACATTGCAGCTGTGTGAGTCAAATCCTTCTCCAGGGGCTGAACTCTTCAGGGATGTGCTGCAGTCAATTTGGCAGGGCTCAGTAAGCTTTGTTGTTTAAAACACCTCCAGTGTGTAACCACACTATTTATGTTCTGTTTGGAGTTTGGGTGTTTCTTCCTCCTACTATTTCTCTCATCCTTTGCTTTTAAGTTTACATCAAGAGGTCTTGCTCTGTCCCCGTGTTTCAAACCTCAAACCTAATCTGAACATTCAAGGGCAACACACACTTAGAGTTGTGGATGGGCTGAAGACAACACCTGTATTCCTGTATTCCTGTATTCAAGAATCAAGAAATTAAAGACTAGTTGAAATATTTCCCCAGGGGAAAAAAAAAAAAAAAAAAAAAAATCTGTTTTCTGCAGGAATATGAAATTCTGTCAAAACTTTTGAATAAGGCAAATGAGGCAGCCTAAGAAGTACCTAAATTCAATTTTTAGATACTTAGTTCCCTTGAAATGGTAAATTTAAACAGAATGTTTTCCCCAGAATTCAAGATATATTATTTTTCCTGACCGTTGTAGTTTAGTCTCTATTTCTAATCTAGAGGGAGGACTGGTGTGGTGATTCATACGAGGAGAATAACTCTTTAAAGTACATCTTGTCCTCAAAAGAATTAAGATAACCTTTAATTTATAGTATGAATCACCAAAGACATATTTCACAGTTACTGCATCATACTGCTACTGTGTGATCCACTGGACTGGAGGTGTGT
This sequence comes from Nettapus auritus, assembly GCA_011076525.1. NCBI lineage: Eukaryota > Metazoa > Chordata > Aves > Anseriformes > Anatidae > Nettapus > Nettapus auritus. Next base: position 48,801,490 of record CM021765.1, read on the forward strand.
CCTGTGCCTGCCCCTGTCAGTAGCTCTGTATCTACAGCAACATGCTGTGATTACAGCACTCATGCACAGCACACCAATATGTGCCTGAACTCCTCCTCTCACCTGAGTATTGACAAAGCTGCTGCCACCACCACCACCATGGTGGAGAAAGCTGGAGAACTTGCTCCAGGCCACCCAAAGGGGAAAAATGCTGCATGGGTGCCTTCTGTCTTGAGGTTGTTCCAGTTTGTACAGCACAATGAAATTTCTGCTTGGGCAAAGACCAAAGGAGAAGCCTTCCACTGGTTCACCAGGGAGAAGAAAATTGTGGTCCAGTTCTTGTGATGATGGGGCACTCAGCTTCCTCTTCCTCCCCATGTCTGAGGCTTGTAGGGTCTTTAAACACCTCCAGAGATAGGTGATAGCTGAAACTAAAAGGGTATGAGGATCACAGATTCACAAGCTGGCCCCTAAAAGCTGGAGTTAGTGGAGGTTTCACTCTCTTGAGGATCTAACCCTGAAGGATCACTGAACAGCACACCTGTTACAACAGCTGCTCTTGCCTATATCCAGTTTCCAGAAGTCCTTGAAAGCCTCTGGAGTGTTTTGAGAAGTGAGCAATGACATGGGCTCCTTCAGGGAAGTCCCCTCCAGCTGGCAGGTTATGTCATCACCAGGCCTGACTTTGCACAGTGACTTGTCACACCAACCCTGTACTTAAAGGACCCCATAAGGGTCATCTCATTTTACCAGACAGTCTGGGAATGAAGAATCATTATTCCTATATTAGGTTAGCACACACTTCAATATCCAAATGTGTGTGAATGTATGAATGATGTTTTTTTCTACTATACCTTTCCTTGGGATACTTCTCCATCATGCAGAAGGTATCCCTTCTGCATCTTTCTCTTCTTTCAATGTATGGTTACAGTACTCCTGGGTACCAGCACCAGTCCTTATTCTTATCTAGCATTTTCTGTGGTAAGTGCTGGATTTTCATACACGACATCACCTAACAGATTATTCACACTTGTAAATTGAAATAAAATATATTAGCTACTGAAAGAATTTAATAAAAAATACTTTGGTTTCATTACATAATCTGCTCATTGCTATGCATCTTATCCTTCCCTTCAGCAGCAGACAAAAGCTGAACAGATATTCTGATTTATAAGGACATGAAATACTGCAGCTCTCTCAGCTAGCTTTAATGCACTCGCACTTGTACTTGCTAGTCCTGTAGCTTTAGCCTACTTGCCTAGCAGTTGCACAATGTTCATCAAAGTCTTGGATGACAGTGGTGGAAAAAAAATAAGCTTGAATCATGAGTTTCCCAAATTTTTAATCTGTAAGAACTTTATTTACTGCAGTATGAAGGGAGAAGACAGGACAATTTTGGAGCGTCACTGATATATTTATTCATTTCCTATTACTTAAGTGTGGTCACACTGTTTTAAGGCAATTGTAAATATATATCCATTTCATTTACTTTTTTTGCTCTCAAAACCACTAAGCAACCAACCTTCAACATTTCCAAAATTCTGCCTTTCCTACACAGCACAGAGATAGCATGCCCACAGCATCTCCTGCCATACAGTTCAAAGTAAGACAAACTCCACAGTTATCAAAGCCACAGCAAACCAGTTAAGGGGTTCCTTTCCCTCTTCACAGTAGCCAGAATAATACACTGCAGAGATAACTGCTCTCTACAAGCCTTTGGGAAGTAATTATTCAGGTACAGTAAGTTAGAAATACACAAAAATGTAAATGAAATTGTTTTTTTATTGCCAGTACTCTAACATAAAGGAAGTTTAACAGCACCAAAGACTGGTGTTAACAGCACTACCTGTTGCTATCTGAAATCTCAGCCCAAAGATTAACACTACCAGAACAGATAAATAATTGTCCTAAATCTTCCATGTGTCCTGTATTCTCTCCCAATAAAATCCTTCTATCTGGCCATTTAGGTTTCCAGATAAAGCTTTGTGGTTTTTGTTCCTGATGATAGTGTGTAACACTTCTAACAGAACAGCTGCATACTTGGTTCAAAATTGTTTCAGTGCTGTTTGTTTGCAATAATACAGCTGCAGGAGGAGCAAATGTATTCAAGGTGATGCATGAATCTGAAAGAATTGGAAATGAAAGAAAACACTGTATGAATGAGCAGCTAGAGTATGGTCAACATCTACATTTGATACAACTTTAGGACTGGTAAATTCATCTGATATGTCTAAGGGGTATGCATGCAAGAATCTACATAGAAGAATTGTTGTTATAAATTCTGCCCTTCATACAAGTTTATAAATTATCTTAAACTATTACACAATCTTGGTCTGTTCCATTTCTTGGTAAGATATCCAATGGTTATTTCTGAACAAGTCTAGGAAAGAGGGAATTAAACAGCCGGGGACCAAAATGATATTCCTACTATAAACCCAAATACAATTCTGATATCACGTAGAATGATAGAATGGCTTGAGTTAGAAAGGACCTTCAAGATCATCTCGTCCCAAGCCCCCTGCCATGGGCAGGGATGACACCCACTAGATCAGGTTACCCAAGGCCCTGTCCAGCCTGGCCTTGAACACCTCCAGGGATGGGGTATCCACAACCTCTCTGGGCAACCTGTTCCAGTGCCTCACCACCCTCTGAGTGAAGAATTTCCTCCTAACATCTAATATAAATCTCTTCTCTTTTAGTTTAAAACCATTCTCCCTTGTCCTGTCATTATCTGACTTAGCAAAACTTTTCACTTCATCTTCTTTATAAGCCCTAAGTACTGAAAAGTTGAAATATGGTGACCCTGGAGCCTCCTCTTCTTTAGGCTGAACATCCCCAGCTCTCTCAGCCTCTCTTCATAGGAGAGGTGCTTCAGCCCCCTGATCATCTTCATGGCACTCCCCTGGACCTGTTCTAATAGATCAACATCCTCCTTGCACTGGGCGCCCCAGACCTGGACACAGTACTTCAAGTGGGGCCTTACAAAGGTAGAGCAGAGGGGGACAATCACCTCCCTTGACATGCTGTCCACTCCTCTATTGATGCAACCCAGGATGCAGTTAGCCTTCTGGACTTCAAGTGCACAGTGCTGGATCACATCAAGTTTATCATCCATCAGAACCCCCAAGTCCTTCTCGGCAGGGCTGCTCTCAATGAGTTTTTCTCCCAGTCTGTACTCCTCTCTGGGATTGCCCCCACCCAGGTGCAGCACCTTGCACTTAGACTTGTTGAACCTCATTAACTTCACTTGGGGCCAATTCCCAAGTTTGTCCAGGTCCCTTTGGATAGCATCCCCTTCTTCTGTTGTATCAATTCAGCTTGGTGTCATCTGAAAACTTGCTGAGGGTGCACTTGATCCCACTGTCTATGTCATTAAGATATTAAATCTAACTGGTCCCAAGACAGACTCCTAAAGGTCGCCACTTTTCACTGGCCTCCACCTGGTCATAGAGCCATTGACCACCACTCACTGGGTGTGACTTCAAGCCAATGAAAGTAGCACTCAGTCGTGCCAACATGGCAACATTTCCCTTGAATCCATTACAGAAACAAGAATTAATGATAGCTGAGGTTTCCAGTTCTCTGTCAGCTGTGCCAGGATGACTTAGACTGGCCAGCTGGAGTATCACTGCCAAACGGAGAGTTCATTGCAAGAGGGAACCTTATGTGTAGACTTTAAGTTATACAAAGACAACATTTAACACCCTAAGAACCTCTATTACACCAACAAGAAATGTACTAAGGCACCTAAGGATTCATATGCCCTTAGGAAGATGTTTAATAGCACATGAAACACTCAAGGGTATCCTGCCTGTCTCCAGCAGTGCAGAGATTTCCTCTGTTGGTCAGCTCCCAACAGATATTCCAGGGTATTACAAATAGTTATAAGTGCCAAAGCACGGGCAGCAAAACTGAGCCTAAAAGACAATCACAGCTGTATAGAAAGAGACACCAGAATTAAGAAATTACAGTATTAATTAAAGGTTGTCTCATCAATTTTAATTCAGTTCTTCATGTATATACTTTGAGATATAGTCTTAAATTATATCCCGTTTCTGCTCCATTTCCTCTTTCTCCATGCTCCATATTCCTTTCTATGTGCCAAGTCCTACAGTTTCCTCTCCTTCCCTCTCTTTCTTCTTCCTTATGGCCAGCATCCCACTTAGCTGTGGTAGGCAGATGCAATACCTGCATTTACACAGGGAGCATAATTTTCTGGCAGTTCAGTGGATTTCTAGCTTGTTGCTGCAGATGGCATGGGGGAGGAATGGGGCTTGTTCATTAAAGTCTCTGTAGTCTCTACTGAACAAACAGAATTTTTTTCTGAAGCCTTCCAGCTTGGCAAAGATCACAGACAGCTGAAAGTAGATTCTTCTTACAAAGGTTTCCTGCTGCAACATAGCTTGTCCTTGACTCAAAGATAAGAAGCTTAATGCTACTGAGGAAAAACCTTTCTGAGACAGTTGAAACAATGTGATTTCCTAATGATGAATCCCTTTTTCAAACATCTGAATAGAAAAACAAACAAACAAACAAACAAAAACCAAGAAGCAGAAAAAACAGCTTATGGCAGTTTTGAACATGAAAAAAAAAAAAAAAAAAATGACATCCCTAGTGATTATCCTGAGATGAGTACCAAAAACTGGACCTTTCTGGAAGCATCACATAAGCTTTAACTGTAGTCATCCTTCTATGTATTCATATGCTGACAAAGGACAGTAAGTATTGCTGTTCTCTCCCAACATCCCAAAGCCTCACTCTAATGTCCCTCTTCCAAGAGAAAATGCTTGTCTCTTAGATCGCTAATCCAGGCATATTTTTCAGCTCAGACTTATCTTCAACTGAACAAAAAGGTCATGTCTTTGCTCTGGATCATCTGTCAGTTATGATGTTTTGGTCCAATTGCACACCTACAACTCTCATCCATATCTTCATCCTCTCAGGTCTTAAATACAACCACCATCTTCTTTCTTGCTAGTCTTTTTCCACAGGTATATTTTCCTGAATACCTTTTAATCAGCCACAGCCAATACCACTTGTCGGTATTCACTGCTAGAGTCCCAGGCAGCTTATGGTACCTCACCTATTATTGTTCACTCATTAGAAGGACAACATCTTTTGCCTTCAGCCAGCCCAGCTTCCAGCTTCTTACGTGGTAACAGTGAGAACAGTGACATGCAGTATAACACCAGAGCAAAGGCAAAATAAAGAACATAAGTTAAAAAAAAAAAAAAAAAAAAAAAAGTAGGAGGAAAAAAAAGCACTTACCATTTCTTATGCTTTCAAAACACAATATATAGTTAATATATAGTTGTTTTGCAACTACCTGTTTTCCAGCAGTGAAAATAAGGAAGCTATCAGTCAGAGCTTTGATCTCTCCAAGATCCTCCTGATGACTTTCCAGCATTTATCCTACAGGAGCAGTCTGAACAAAAGGTATACCTTAAAAATAATATTTGCTGTCTTGCAGTAATTAGTAAATTTATCCAACAAGTGTAAAAGACAATTCTAAAGCAGTTGTTGCTTTCAAAATGTATAAAATGGTATTTATTTAAAGACTTTTGTCAATCGTTAAAATATACAGTAGTGCTTAGCATTGCTCTGACACTTGATTTTAAGGAGCCACTCCAAGCTCCTTATGAACTTGGCTAATCTTTGTCTTTGGAGAGCTGTATGAATAAATAATCATGTTGCTCACTTTATTTTTTGTAGTCTTCCTTCTCTGGGACATGCTTACTGAAATGCTGAGTTAGGTTCTCAGCAGATGTAAATGAACATTGCTTTACTAGCTTCCATGGCACAAGACTAATTATGACAAGATGAGGATATGGGGCTTGGTTTTTAATTTTATGCCATTATGGGAAAAATATATATACAACTTTTCATTGCTTAATACTTCATAGGCTACAATAATGAGAATTTCTACATTTCAGCTTCATCAGACTACCACAAGATATTATTAGCATATAAATGTTAATTATCTGTGCAAACAGGAAGATACCTGTTTACAGAGCACATCCAACTATCACTGAAATACTTCCTAGGCCTGGATTTTTCCCTCTGAACCAGATGCAATTCCTTTTCAGTGATTTAATTGCTTCCTTTCCATTTAATTACTTTGAGGATTAACTGCAGGCAAGTGTATTCCAATAATAGGCTCATCTACAAAGAACAGGAAGCTTTCCCTGTGGTCCAGGGAATTCACCACTTCCGACTGCAGCTCAGCTATATAGCTATCAGGTTTCCCTTTGCCCCTGGGCTTTATGTGTCACCTTGTCTGTTTGAGTGTAAGGAAATGTCATGAGATGAACTGCTTGTGCCTGGATTCCCATTCATAGCAGGAAATAACAAAATCCTTCCTCTAACCAGAGAAAAAGAGAATTAATCCAGGCCTAAATATTCATTACATTTAAGATAGTTTCCATTAGTACATTTCTGGAAGAAAGAAAAGAAAAAGAAAAAGAAAAAGAAAAAGAAAAAGAAAAAGAAAAAGAAAAAACACTGGGCAGTTTTTTATTTGCTTATTACATTGTTTGGGCAAAGATCCCTTTTTAGTCATAAAATGCATACTGAAAAGCAGTTGATCCAATCTGTATTTTGTGTTATTGTAATTACTTAGCTTGGAAGCTGGAGCTGAGATTATTTTTTTATATATGTAAAAATGACACATCATGGGAATTTGCTTTCACTTTCTTAGGTGAAGGCCAAGCAATATTTTGCTTGGTCCTTCAGGGATTAAGGGATTCATGAGAAATTTCTTTTGACTTCAGATCACACCAAATTCCATCAGAAAATTTTTTGTTGGTACAAATGTCCAAAAGCCTGTCAGCTCACCTCACCTACCTTCCCCCTCATCCCCACCTCAGCAGAGACATCTTTTATGCTGGACCAATGTACCACAGCTGTGATCTTCACATGCCTGACTGACCCCACAGGCCCATTCCCTTGCAAGAATCAATTATGCACATGTATAGTGTGGCACCACGGCCTCCCTCATACCCATTGACTGATGGAAGCCTGTGGGATCCAGGTGGGGAAAAGTACTAGGAAACACCCACAAATAAGAATAGCAGAAATATGTAGATAGAAGGGGCACTCTAGCCCTTTTCCTATTATATAACACAATTAACCCTGGTTTATGGACCAAGACAGGTACAGTGACAGAGTTCTAAAGCTAATGCTAAACCAAATTATAATAGCTTGGGTTATTTTATTTTTTAGCTAATGCTTGTGATATATATTTTAGTCAGGAGTGCTTTTATTTCTGAAGTAGTAATGCACAGAATATTCTTCTATCCTTCAAATTCTAAGAACATTTCTGTTTATAAATGAAAGTCTTATGACTCATTAAACAATAGATATCAGGTGAAAAATATATAAAACATGTTTTGTGTTGTTTTTCTTTTTTTTTTTTTTTCTTTTTTTTTTCCTTATAATTGAAGCTCCATCAAAGAACTTTATTTTTCAGTTTGTTCTCATTGGTAGAAAAATATACGTCCTAAATTTGGTAAGACTGATACTGAGCCTTTGGATGTTTCCAAGTAATCAAAACTAATTATTTTGAAGGTGATTTTTGACACCTCCTTTAAACTCAGATTGTGAGTTTGCATTTGCATTTCCACAGTTTGTGTTACGTGGAAGGAGATTTCTCCTTGTCCTACCAAGCCTATTTTATTAGGATGTGCAGCTGCAGATACACAGCAAATACAGATACGTGTGGGGAATAAGAAGGATTGTTACTAGGTTCTTTGTTCAGTCTGAGGGAGGAGGATGTCTTTCTTCCAGCTCCACCCAAATCTTCTCAGTCCGTGACCAGCTTTTAATGTTATAACCACAGATGTGGCTATGATCACAGTTGGTGCTCACAGCTGGTGGGCCAGCTCAGTGTCACAGATCCTTATCAAAGAGATAGTGGGCATTTACCTAGGCATAAGAAGCACTAGGCTGACTATTTCACAAGCATGTGAGTCTGGAATATGCAAGCAGCTATCATCTCTTGGCCAGCATCCAGGCTAAACAAACATAGGTAGGGAATACAGGAAGGAACAAGGACTATATGATGGAAAATAGAGGAAAAGAGAGAGAACTGAGGTTAATCAGTACAGGAAGAGAAGTAAGATGTACAGTGCCATTTGTGAGGATGGTATAAACTTTTTTGGGGAAAACTAAGGTTTTCAGCACTGGTGTTCATAAGATTACATTTCTTTTTTAATTATGCTTGTTCTTTGGACATATCTGGATGCCGCATAATTAGAATAAAATTAAAATGCAATAGACTAAACACAGCACTACACACCACTGCTAACAGCTATACTTATGCAAAATTAAGTAAGGAGTCAAGAACTAGGAATGATGGACAGCTGCTGCTGCTGAGCTGAAATATAATGTACAACTTCACTTTTGACACAATAGGCAGGCAAGGGCAGAATTGTTGAAGACAAATAAATTAAAACATAAAAATAACTGTCCAGCCTTGCCAAAATGGTGAGCTAATGTCCAATACTGACTTGCTGGATAAGTAACATTCATATTTACAGTAACGCACCTAAGGAAAAAAAAAAAAAAAAAAAAATCACCCTAATTTTACATACTGTGCAGTGGACCCTTAGCAGACTCAGGAACGCAAACCAGTTTAATCCATCCCATTGCTCTGAAGAGTTTTAGCAATACTGATGTCATTTCTGAAAGATATATGACTGACTTTCATTAAAGCCTGACAGAGACAGTGTCCAGTCTTCCTAATTTATGTGTTCCCATGCTCAATTAGCTTTAGGAAAAGAAAATATTTTTAATAACTTTAATCCTTCTAGTGTCAATTGAAACATCTTGTCCTCATTCATGGTGGATTCAGAGAACAGTATTTTTCCTTTTTAAAGCAACAGGGAAGTTTAAGATTATCAACCTTTCTTGCCACCAGCATCCTTCCCTGTCTCTCTGATTTTAGTCCTGATAACATCAATTCTTTATATCTTACATCCTAGCTCAAATTTTCTACAATCTTTGATCATAGTGTGCATCTTTTGGGTCATATTTCTGTTTGTATACCATGAGCAGGTGACCGTCTTTTCACAAGAATGTAATATTGTTAATTCAGAAACACTTTGTGATCCACTAAAATCTTAAAATCTTTTTGGTGAACTTCTTCCTAATGTTTCCTATCCAGATTTTGTGTCATTATTTTTTCCTTTAATATCCTGCCCTTGTCTTCTAACCTTGCCCTAGTCCTTCGTCTAGGATGAGTTACATCCTATATTTCCAGTCCATTTCTCCATATTTTTATTTTTACTGTTATCCTCCAACACATTTGGGGTCCTTCCTTGCACTGTATCATATGCAAAACTAATGATCATTCTGACTATTCTGCCATCTGTTTTGCTAATGAAAACCTTGAACAGAAGCAGATCTAAAGAAGACCCCCCACAGAACCCTGACTGTAATTAGACTATTAACTACTGTATGGTGTGGTTATCTAATCATTTTTTTTCCCCACAGAATAATGGCCATATTTTTATTTGCTTTGGTATTAGAATATCAACTTAGTCTGACAAAAAATTTACTCGAATAAAGCTATACAAATTCTGCTTCTCATCTATCCACAAGACCTGTTATCTGGTCATTGGAGGAATCATCTTCATTTGCTCAGATTTGTTCTTAACAAATATGCATGTTGAATGCTTCTCATCTCCATTTCGTTTTCCAGGTGCTGCAGGTTATTCCAGATTTATTATGAGAACTGAAGTTAAACTGATAGATCTATAACTCCCTATTCTTTACTTTTTTGACTCTTGTTATGAATACATACTAACTTTCCCCTTCTCAGTAGAAGCAGTAATCAATGCATTTTAAAGTCTTGAAAATTAAAATAAAAAATAATAATAAAAAAAAAAAAAAAGCTCTTACCAGCAATTAGAAGTGTCTATCATAACGGTATTTGTTTACCACAGTATCAGGTTTATCACAGACAACCTGAAAACATTCGATGTTACTTGGTTAAGGAAGATTTAGAACTTATCTTTTAATCTCAGTGACACCTTGAAAATGCTAAAAGAATGAAATAAAATATTTCAAGATGCATGGAAAACTTTTGAGGTCACTGTTTATGGTGTTTCTAGTGCAGAGGTTTTAACTCTGGTTTTAGATTATATTAAGTGTCTCAAAGACAGATGATTTTACAAAAATATTTTATGGGTGTCAGGGGTCCAAGATTTTATAAAATCAATAAGGCTGGAAAAGACCTCCAAGACCATATGGTCCCACCATCCCCCTATCACCAATATCACCCACTAAACCATGTCCCTAAGCATCACGTCCAACCTTTCCTTAAACACCCTTAGGGACGGTGGGTCTACCACCTCCCTGGGCAATCCATTCCAATTCCTTGCTATTCTTTCTGAGAAGAAATGTCTCCTCATTTCCAACCTGAACCTCCCCTGGTGTAACTTGAGGACATTCCCTCTAGTCCTATAGCTAGTTATCTGTGAGAAGAGGCCAACCCCCAGCTCCTTTCAGGTAGCTGTACAACTTCTTTTCAGGTAGTTTTAGAGAGCAATAATATATTCCCTAAGCCTTCTCTTCTCCAGGCTAAACAACCCCAGTTCTCTCAGCCGCTCCTCATAAGGCCTGTGTTCCAGGCCCTTCGCAAACTTCATAGCACTTCTCTGGACACACTTGATGTCGTTCTTGTACTGAGGGAGCCAAACCTGAACACAGTTCTCAAGGTGCAGCCTCACTGGAGCAGAGAATAGGGGGACGATCACCTCCCTGGTCCTTCTGGCTACATTATTCCTGATATAACCAGGATGCCGTTGGCCTTCTTGGCCACCTGGGCACACTGCTGCCTCATATTCAGGTGAGCGTCAACCAACAACCCTGTATCCTTTTCCTCTTCAAAGCTTTCCAGCTACTCTGCCCCAAGCCTGTAGCATTGCATGGAGTTGTGACCAAACTGCAGGACCCAGCATTTAGCCATGTTGAACCTCATCTCATTGACCTCTGCCCATCAATCTAACTTGTCCAGGTCCCTCTGAAGAGCCTTCCTACCCTTCGGCAGATCAACACTTCCCTCCATCTTGGTGTCTGCAAACTTACTGAGGGTACACTCAATTTCCTCATCCAAATCATCAACAAAGATATTAAAGAGAATGTGCCACAACACCAACCCCTGGGGAACACCACTGGTGACAGGTCCCCAGCTGGATTTCACTCCATTCACCACCACTCTTCAGGCCTGGCCATCCAGCCTGTTTTTAACCCAGCAAAGAGTTTACCTGTCTAAGCCATGGGCTGCCAGCTTCTCCAGGAGAATACTGTGGGAAATAACGTCAAAGGTCTTTTTGAAGTCTAGGTAGACTACGTCAACAGCCTTTCTCTCATCCACCAGATGGGTTACCAAGTCATAGAAGGAGATGAGGTTGGTCAGGCAGGACTAGCCTTTCATGAACCCATGCTGACTGGGCGTGATCCCCTGGTTCTCCCACATGTTTCATGATTGCATTCAAGATGACCTATTCTGTCACCTTACCTGGCACTGAGGTCAACCTGACAGGCCTGTAGTTCCCCAGGTCCTCCTTACAACCCTTCTTACAAATGGGTGTCACATTAGCAAGTCTCCAGTCATCCGGAATCGCTCTGGATGACCATGACTGCTGATAGATGATGGAAAGCAGCCCAGCAATCACATCCACCAACTCCCTCAGGTGGATCCCATCTGGCCCCATGGACTTGTGACAGTCCAGGTGGAGCAGCAGGTCTCTGTTTCCACCTGAACTGGGGGGGAGTTCTACTTCTAACTCCAGACTTCCAGGATGGGAAGCTGAGTACCCCAGGGATAAGTGACTAGTCTGACTAGTAAAGATAGATGTAAATAAGGCATTAAGAACCTCAGCCTTTTCCTTATACTAAGTAGTCATGTTCCCCACTGCATCCAGTAAAAGATGGAGATTCTCCTCTTGCCATTAATATATTAGTAAAAACATTTTTTAATTCTTAACTATAGTGGCCAGATTGAGCTCATGCTGCACTTTAACCTTCCTGATGTTTTCTCTGCATATGCTGGCAAATTTCTTGTACTCTCCCCAAGTTGCCTGTCCCTTCTTCCACCAGACATAGACTTTCTTTTTTTCTCCCAGATACTCAGCAAAACATTTTCAGATGTTCATTTGTATTGGGTTTACATGGCAAGTGTTTGGCAGCTGGGGAGGCAGCAGGGGTGGCCTCTGTGAGCAGAGCCCAGCAGTTGCCCCAAGTCAGATCAGAGCCAGCTCCAAGTGGCCCCAAAAGGGACCTGCTGCTGGCCAGAGCCGAATAATAGAGCAACATTAGTTGGGTCTCTGTGAGAAAAGGTTTAAGAGGAGAAAAAAAATGCTGTGAAATAGCAGCTGGGAGAGTGAGGAGTGAGAAATGTGAAAGAACCAGCCCTGCAGACCCCACAATCAGTGAAGAAGAGGGGCAGGATGTGCTCCAGAGGCTGGAGCAGAAGTTCCCCTATGGCCTGTGGAGAGGCCCCTGGTGGAGCAGGCTGTCCTCCTGCAGCCCATGTGTCACACATGAAGCAGATCTCCACGCTGCAGGCCATGGAGGAGCCCCCAGTGGAGCAGGTGGGTCTGGCCTGGAGAAGGCTGAGGCCCATGGAGAGCACCTGCAGGAGCGGGCCCCAGGCCAGAGCTGCAGCCCGTGAAGAGGAGCCCACGCAGGAGCAGGGGGTCTGGGGTGAGCTGCCACCCATGGGGGACCCGTGCTGGAGCAGTTTGCTCCTGATGGATGGACCCGTGGTACAGACCCGTGTGGGAGCAGTTCTTAAAGAGCAGCTGCCTGTGGGAAGCCCTCTCAGGATCAGATCGGGAAGGATGGCAGGGACCCCATGTGGAGCAGGGACAGAGAGTAACCATGAAGGAGAGGTGGAGATGAAGCATTTGGGACTGACTTTAGCCTCTGTTCCCCGTTCTCCTTCACCACTAGTGGGAAGGAGGTAGAACAGTGTGGGTAGAGGGGAAGGTGTTTTTAGTTTGCATTTATTTTCTCACTGTTCTAGCAGGCAATAAATTATATTAATCTCCCTATGCTGAGTCTGTTTTGCCCGTGATGATAATTACTGAATGATCTCCCTGTCCTTATCTCAACCCTTAATCCACTGCATCGTACTTTCTCCCCCTTTTTCTTTGAGGACAGGGAGTGAGAGAGTAGCTGTGGTGGAGGTTAGCTACCCAGCAAGGTAAAACAACCAAAGCTTTAAACTCCAAACTTCTTATTTTTTTGTACACAGTAGTAACTGAAGATGAGACCCACACAGCCTAACTTTGGCAACATTAAGATTTAGTTGCCCGGGCTACAGTAACTATGCAGGCTCTCTTTCTGGGCAATGGAGACAATTTGACACCTCCTTCCTAACAGTGGTACAAAACAGATGAGATGTTCTTTTCACTCTCTCTCAGCTGTACTTAGATGAATAGTGCAGATGGGTTACACTAACTACTTTAGGGAGATGTTGCAGAACACAGCTGATGGCTCCCACCGCAAAAGCTGGTGTCTCTTCACTGGAGCTGCTGTTTTATCTCAAGAGTGAATCTTCAAACTACATTGAAATCTCTACTGGATAACTCAAAAGTTGAGTGAACATACCAGTAAAATGGAAAGGCTCATGGTAGCTTCACCTATCAGAATTCAAGCACGATAAATGTATGATATGTCAGTTCTGTATCTAGGTAAAAGATTTGAGTTGTCAAGACTGTTTATTGGGATGAGTGAAATATTTCTGTCTTATAACGTCACTACTGAAGAAGATATATATTTCAGAAATAGGGAGCTTTAAAAAGGTATTTACAAGTATTGGTCATACAGATGGAATCATGTCACTGGTCAGGTTGGAAAGGACCTCAGGAGTTCTCCATAATGTCCTGCTCAAAGTAGTAGGTTTAAAAGAGAAAACACAAAGCAAGAGACAATTTAAATGTTTCTGAAGATAAATCAAAATATGGACAATATGACCTTAAAAAAAAAAAAAGAAAAAAAAAAAAAAAAAAAAAAGTCTCTCCATGGTCAGGTAATTCTATAACTACTTTTTGGAGAATGTCCATAAATATGGATAAAAACAAACAAATAAACAAAAAAGTCCCCATGATTTTCACAAAAAAACTATTTTGGAATGGTTTGCAGCTTTGGTATACAAAAGGATGCATGCTTATTGAAGAGAACATTGTTTAATTGTTCTGAATTTTTAATTTTTAATTGTATCAGAAATTCTTTTAGTTTAAGGAGTTGCCAAAGATCACTTCAAGCATTTATTTATTTATTTATTTATTTAAATAAGGTTAGTTATTTTTCATATGAAAAGTTTAAAAATCTGAAAACTAAACACAGCATTTGATTTTGCACAGTCTGAAATATTTAAAGAAAAGCAAAATTTAATTATAATTTGTTGTTCTTCTTCGTTGCTTTTTTGTTCTACTTCAACTTTAGATGACCTGAATTTTTAACCCTTTATCTTTTTTGTGGCTCAAGTATGAACCATAACTTCACTGATTAATCAAATCTAACTAGTGGTACCAGCTACTGTTGGACAACAATGAGATTAGTGCATAAATCAGGGTTCCAGTCTAAGTGGTGTCAGCTCATCATCAAATTTCACACTTCCAAGAACACTTGTTGACTGTTGGCATTCCTTTATTGGCTTCAGGATTTTTAGGAGAATTCACTTAATTAAAGTCAATGATAAAGTAGCATTTTCCAGCAGAACCCTATTTTTCTTGAAAGAAGGAATTTCCCGCTCATAATGAGTAGTTATATTAAGTCAAATGAGAATCAATGTTTGTAGGTGTTTTTGCTTTTGTTTTTGTTTTGTTTGTTTGGTTGGTTGGTGTTTTTTGTTTGTTTTTGTTGTTTGTTTGTTTGCCAGGAATCAGCTGGATACGTCCAAGTCTTTACAATCATATTCCAACACAGAATTGCCCATGCATTTAACAAGTTCATTAAAACAAGTCCAGCTATGTCTGCATCATCAGTTCAGTTTTCAGCTTTTTATTGTACAAGGTTTTAGTAAACTGTTTCTATATAATTCTACTTCTAACTTATGTATATATATACATATAAATGTATAAAAATATATACATATATACAGGTATAAAAATATACATACATATTTTACATTTAAGATGTTTTGCTTTGAACTGAAGCAGCTGACAGGCCTTTATGCTAACAGCATTAGCACGGTACTGCTTACCTGACTCATGCCCAGCAAAACTGGCACCTGCTAGTGGCACAATGCAAATTCTGCCTTATAAGGTCAAGTAGCTACTAGGAGGAAAAGAACTTCTATTACATAGGAAGCATGTTGAACAAGTTCTGTTTTCACTGATGTGAATGTAAATTTAACATCTCTGAATAACAATTACTCTCATTTTATATTGCTTTGAATAAGAATTGAATTTTCTTTGTTACTATTAATGCTACAGCACATCTTGTCATGATAGCATTGTGTATATTCTTTCAGAAAAACAAAACTACTAATGCAGTAGTCATCACAAGTAAAAGAAAACAGCAAAATCTTTCTGTCTTTCATTTTGTCTACCAAAAATGAAGTGGGAGAAAGTCATAACTACATTTACTTACAGAAAATAGGAATGTAAGTCATGATTATTCTGAGTAAGCAGAAGTCATATACTAGATTAAGTTTCTGAGGATATTTTTTTCTTGGTTTGTATAACTTGAGAGGATATGCTAGATGGATTTTGTACTACAAAAGAGAATATATGATTCCTTTCTTTTTAATCCTTTAGATCCACAAAAGTTTCTAATTGCAATTTTGTTATTTTCAATAACTGGAAGGAGTTTAGAGAGATAAAATTTTGCTAGGGAAAAATATTTCATTTTTAAATTGCTTTTATTATTTTTTGTTTTGTTTTTGTAATAGGTTCAAAATGAATAGAAAGGGACTTTCCCTCTTTATATTAAGAGATGTGCAAGCTGCAGACTTGAAAGTGAAACATTAAGTCCTGTACATAGGACTGTTCCAACATTGTTTCATTCGATGGACTTCATCCAGGATGATGTTGCAGGTGACTAATTTTATAAATAACAACAAAATGACTGACTCCATGATTTACACCAATAGGACCTCCTTGGCTTGAAGTGAAACAGATTGTACTGTGCTCCATAGAGATTAATGTGGGCCTATTATGTTATCCAAGTAATTGATTTCAAGAGCAGAAGAAAAAATATCTGATAGAAATCAAATCAGCAGAAAAAGTCTCAGCTGAATTGTATATAAGGTCTACAACATTTTCTCGTTAGTTATTCCACCATTAATAAAACTCATAAGTATCTGCCAGCACCCAATTTGAGACAATAGCTATAATGAGCAATCCAAAGCTTGATAATGAAGCAGTTCTATCAAAGGCTAGAAAAAGAGTCCATTTTGAGGTAACAGGGAAATCCATTAATTTCAAAATCTAATTACTTCCCATGTGAACTGTGTGTTGTTGACTCAGCAGAGAAAATTACTTGTAAGTGAACATTTCCCACAGCTCCAAGGATGACCCAACACCACTTCAGAATTTCCCTTACAAAAAGAGAAGGGGTTGATCACACTAGGTAGGTGCTCCAAGTACATCAAGGTCCCACCACAGGAGGGGAAGGCTGTGCCACTGGTACACCATCTCTTCCTGTTCTGCAGGCTCCATGAGAACATGAGGCCTCCAAAATTTTTAACAGGACCTTTTAAAAGAAGGATTTTTGATCAGTTACAGATTTGGGTGAATTAACTTTCAGAGAGACAAAAAAAAAATAAAATAAAATCTTTATGCGTTATGGGAAAGTAATCAAAACTAATAACAACCAAAAGCAAAAATAGATAAAAAGCTGAGAATATCAATTTTTTTTTTTCTTTCTTTCTTATTCCTCATCTTGTTATCATGAATCAGAATAGAGGTTAGATTTATTATGATAGCACAAAACAGGCAGAAAAGTATCAATACAGTGTCTGAAATAATGTAAAAGTATGTAAGATATTTTGAAGCTGTCTACCACATTTCAGCTATATCTCTTACAGGTTTAAGTCTTCTACCTGGTCGATCTGATAATGATACTTTAACTTCATTAAGTATATAGAAAATTTGATTTATCCCTATAAACCTATCTAAAAAATATCTTTTTAAGGACTTTGTTGTTAAACAGTAAGTCTTCCATGGGGATCTTTTTTGGGGTCTGGAATGTTAATGTTTTAATCATATAAAATTCAGCTGAACCCTGGAAGAAAATGAGAAACAAGAAGTAGACAAATCTGGGATAATGTGTCTTGCTCTTTCTGTGATATCTGAGTTCATCTGCAGACTATGGAGAAAATAAGACCACAGTTCATGCTTTTAGACCTTCACTGAAGAAATATTCATAGCTGGTGTTTCACATTGAGTGTATGGGGAAGTATGTACTGAAGTTCCCAATAAACTTTAATGCACAAGCTTAAAATAGAAGGGGAAGTAGTGGATAACCAAATATACACTCCAGAGATTTATCTGAGCAAAGCAGAGCACACCTGCTTTGCCAGCACAGCATTTGAAGGGATCACCATGCCATAATACAAAACACAGGCTGTACATAAGGAAAGTTAGAAAAAAAAAAAAAAAAAAAAAAAAAAAAAGTCTTCATGCACTGGAGAGGGAAAAGTTCATAAACTTGTTCAAACTCCACCAATCCTGTGGGCCCAGAATTTGGTTCTCAAGGCTTGCAATACTTAAAATTGCAGGAAATCCATCTGTTCCAACTGATAATAGGAATTCAGCAAGTCCATATCTTTTTAACAAGTAGGTTACAGCCCTGATAAAACTGTTAATCCTTTATGGTCTTCACATAACCTTAGGAACACACAAGATACTGCTGTATGTATTTCCTTTGACAAATACAAATTTTTCCACCCTTACAGCTTGCTCTCTCTGGAGGTGGGATAGTTCAAAATAGGTAGGATAGATAGTCAATGGCCCAGAGATCATCCTTGGAACATGTCTGAATCCACTTTAAGTCAGCAGTGATTATAAAACATTATAATTGCTGTTTTAAGTGACCATGAACTCTTATGAGATACCTAAACTTACAAGACTAGCCTCTCAGATTATACTGATTAGAAAAACATCACAGAACGATTATAAATTGTGAAGGGTATTGTGCTTGTGGCATTTGAACTACTTTATCCTTAGGATTTAGACTGAAGTTATAAAGGTCAGCTCAGAAGATATGTTATTCCTGTGATTCATTTGCTATGTTAAAAGATTGTAACCTAAATAAATAAATAAATAGATAGATAGATAGATAGAATCACTACCATGGCAGTGGATACATAAAGTTTCTAAATTTGCCATCATGATAATAAAGTGGGTTATAATATTTTTTCAAGCTTCTTCATTATTAGAATTTACTGGAATTTCCAACACCAGAGAAAACAAAAGTTTTCAGACTAAAAAGCCAAACACCATTCTAATATTCAGGTAATAGAAATATGTTCACAATGTTACAGAATGCTTATTCTGCTTAGTCTTCCAAAGATACTAACCACTCTATGCTACTGTTTTCTTGTTACAAGTATAGATTTAAAACTATATGCTGCCACAACTTAATGTTTTTGAGTATTCTTAAGATATTTTTCTTACTTTAAAATGTGTTGGTTTTCTTTTTGTTGTTTGTTTGTTTGTTCTATTTTAAATGGACACTAGAAAGCCTAATGTATAAAATGACATGGCTATGCTGTGAGGCACTGTTAGTCAAAGTATTTATCAGATCTAAATACATCTAAAATATTTTATTTTGTTTAGCCTAAAAGTTTTAGATTGTCATGTCAATACTGCAGTCATGCTAGATTATGAGACTAGCTGACATAAAATTCTGAACTATTGCTATATACAGATGAACCAAAGAAGGATTAAAGCCAAATCCAAGCAGATGTGTCAGGAGTGTGTGTTGATTCCTGAAGAATGTCATGCTAGACGTCATTTTATTGAGCCTGAAAAGAAAGGCTGTTACATGTGATACACATAGAGCAGGAGAAACAGACACAGAACTACATGGTCTTTTCATTTGTTTAGTCTCTGAAAATGTGTCAGTGGGCAAACAAACTGAAACTGCATCACAGTGTCTTCCTCTCTCATGCAGACATGTTAAAGCTCCCTAAAACGTATTTAAGCATCGAGGGCCAAAAAGGAATTTAACTTATGCAACAGCTTGCAGGTCTGACACAACAGTAAGTGATATGTCATTCTAGTGATGCCTCTAGATGATGATTTCCAAAAATGTCAGAAAGGCATTGTTTTACTGAAATATCTGAACATGATAAAAGAGAACAATATTTAACTTTTGAGTGAGATTTGATTTGCTGTGTCGCTTTCATTCTGATCATTATGTTCTGTTTAGCAAAAGCAAAAATAAATAAATAAATAAATAAGCACTGCATTGCAGAGCTGGTGGATGCATGAGCTTGAAAAAAGATGGGGATATAACAGTGTATCATGGGTATAAGTATACATGCAAACAGGTGGAGACAATGACATGGGTCTCTGGTTATGTTTTACTTGTTACTGTCTCCAGGCGTGTTTCTCCAACATGAACTTGGTTATCGACCACTCAGTGTGGCAAGGTTATCACAGGATTGTACAGCTGTCAGGGTGGTAAATTGGAAGGAAAAAAAAAAAAAAAAAAAAAAAAAAAAGACAATCTTCACAATCATTACAATGACCAATAACTAATAAATTAGACCCCTCAATGAATAAAATGCCTACAACACCTTGCATGCCACAGCTAAGTTGTCTTGCCCTGGTACCTGCAGCGCTCCAGGTCCTGCAGCACTCTCCATAGTCAGGACAAGAACTTAGCACCTCCATACTCCTGAGGGTCCAACATGTTTAAGAAATTTGCTCCAATCAGCAAGAAAAAAACATGGTTACCTGTGGATGATGGTCAGAATGAGATTTCAGATATTGCAAAATGACAAGTCCAGACACATTGGAAAGAAAATCCTACTCTTTTGCAGTTCCAGCCCACAGTGGTATAAATATATACTGGTATGTGTACATTATATACAGTGCATATAAATGCAATTCATATACATGCAAAAAATCTCACGCTCTCTAGATAAGATGTTCCTTTTCAAAGGTAACCTGAAGACTAGATTTTATCTTGTAGGCATGGACCTTCAATGAGGCAGCAGGCACCTTGCCAGCTAAGGAAGAACTTCCAATTTCTGTCAGTACAGTGGGAGCACAAGCCCTGGGTTGAAATGGTGCAGTACATTTCCCTTTTTACAGGCTACCAATAAAATCTGGGGCTGAGGCCTCATCCTGCTGCTCTCCATTCTCCTCTGCCCCTTTTGAGGTAATAGATGGAGAACAATTCCTGTTCCACTTTTAGCTCAGAGCCTGCAATTCTGCCTGTCCTTCACGCAAACCTGGCAAAATGATAAAAGCATATAGGACCCCATGTTCTTGTCTCATTGCTAGAAAGACTCAGTCCACAAAGTAATTTCCTTTTGCCTATCTATAGAGCTTACATTAAAAAGCTTCTATAACACATCAGAAACCACTCTACTGTGTATTTACATTAGAACAGATGAGATCTAGAAAAGATATATGCATTTGCAAAATAAAATGTTGTGGATGCTCTTTAATTCTCAGAAAAAAAAAAAAATCTAGGATAACTTGAGGTTTTGGGGTCATGGCAGAGCATGAAACTGAATCCAGATTTTCTGCAATAGATGAGGAATATAATCAGTGGTGCTTTTCCCTCCATTGCCTACTTTTAGAAGAATGAAACAAGTTTTCCAAGCCTGCCCTGAAAATCAGCACATAATTTGCACAGAGGGCAAATTAAGCTTCTGTCTGGTATTTCCTGTTTCTGCTAATGATTTTTTTTTCATTGTATAAACAGACAGAACATGAATATAAGTTTATGCTCTCAAGCTTTCATAAGCTTTCAAACATAAAGCAAGTCACTTTGGTTACCCACAGGGTGTCGGCACAGATATAGAACAAAGTCCTTCAGTAGCCCATCAGTTAGTTGTGGAAACTGATTCTTTTTCTCTTGTTAATGTGACATTGTGGCAGCAAAATACCAACGTTATCATCCCCCAGAGTAATACTAGCAAAAAGACCAAGACTTGCTGAGGTTTTCTCAGGGTGTCTCTAACTGTGAAAGTTAATACCGTATGTATGCAGAACTTCCAGCAAAGAAACATCAGAAAAATTACCTTCAACACAACGGCATCACAGTGTTTATGATGTAATGCTGGTACAGTTGAACTTCCGATTGTTATTTAATATAATAAAATGAGGCTCTGGAAAGTAGAAGTATGAAATACAATTGTTTTATTTAATTACCAGAAAAATAAATCAAAGAGTGTTAAAGGTATTTTGCCATAAATGAGGGTGTGCGCAGTTATGCCAGCTGAGGATCTCACTTGCATGAAACTTGGAATCACAATGGATTTTGTCGGGTTTTTATATATTTTATTGTTTGTTTTATATAGCCTTTATATGGACATCCACTACCTCATACAGAGAAATCATAGTGCTGTAGGAAGGTTTCATTTGCAAAAAACCCTCCTGCCTAAAAGCAACCTTAGGCCACAAATATAACTGCTGAAATTCTCTCTTTGTTTTCTACCATGTGTGTATCCATTTCACAAATTTATTGCAGTCTGCTACAAAAGCAGCAGCCTTCCTTAGGAGGGAAAAATACCAAAAGTCCTACAGAGAGCTGAGAACAAGAAAATTAAGTGATCAGTTTTACATTTTGTGCAGCAAAACTATGTCTAAAAGTTTACAGATATAACCTAAGAGAGCCACAATTTCACATTTACTGAATTTCAAATCCATATCTAAAGTATAAAAAAATTAGAATGTTTCAATGGCCTAATTAGGTGTAATACAGTTAATTTTATATGCTTAAGGCAAACCTCTCATTAAAAGTGTTAAAATGCTTCACCTGTCCAGAATTTGCTATAAGTCTTTCTAAACTACACACATTTTTATTTTTCTAATAAAATAAATAGAAACACAGTAATAAATGACCAGACTCTTACATTGGAGAAAGTGGTAAGTCTGGAGGTCTTTTAAGTCAGATTACTTACATTCAGGTAAACTCCTGTTTATTTTCCAAACAGAATCAAGAGAAGTTATCAAGGCCCTGCAAGCTATGATCTATGTTTGAAAACAAGATCTTTGCACGGAATATATTCTTAGATAGAAAGAAAAAAAAAAAAAAATGTGGGGAGGAAACCCTAGTCACAAATATGGGTGCTGTAATGTGCTGTAATGTCATTTCATTCTTTGTTGGTCTGAACATACAGTGGTGGTGAATGAGATACAGTGAATGAGAAAAACATCATTCCTCTGGAATCCATTTTCCAAAACACAATACCCTATATCTTGGAACCACTGATGCTCACTGTCTGCATTGACTCAAGATTCTGAACAGGAAACAACTTTTAAAAACAAATTCTACATCATCCTTAATAAAAAAAAGTGCTTCCCTGCTCATCAGTCAATATTGCCATAGCTCAACTCTTTATTTTATCCTGCAATTAGAAATTTGCAGGGTTCAGGCCACAGAAATGAAGGTCAAGAAAGAGCAGAAAAGAAAGTGAATGAACTGACAGAGGAAAGAAGATGATGTTTCTGGAGAAAAGAAGCTTTTGCAGTTAGCAGAGGTAATGTTCCTTTCTCTTTTGGGAAGATTATTACTGTTCTTTGTTAGGTGACTTAAACTCTGGAAAATGTCTTCATTTTATTTATTTTATTTTTTTTTCTGTTAACAGCTTCTGAAGTACAGGAATATTTTTTTCATTCATGTGAAATGCACTAGGAGAACGTGCAAATTTTCCACCCTAGTAAGGATTTCACAATAATTTTCCATGGTTAAACAGTTGTTTTTCAGGGAGAGAAGGAGAGGAGTTGTTTCCCTCTGGCTTGAAATGTAGTATTGTCCTTTACAAGGAGGAGGTCTGGAAAGGTTGTTCAGGAAGTGCAAAATATAATACCTTATTCCTCAAGAAGAGGTGAACCTCCATCAGCTCTAATCCCTACATTGTGCTTATCACATACAGAGCTCACTGTCTGATGCCAATGAGGGCAACCACATTTTGGGATCTGCCTCCCCTGAAATCAATCTCTCCCAACAATTTAGACTGGCAGCTGAGTCAAGCTAGAGCAGATCTAAGAAGCCAGCCACAGTGTTCCTTTCTGAAACCTACTTTCTGCTGTTATCAGACAGAGTCACAGTGTCATGAATGCCAGGATCAAGGCACATACTTAATCCATTTCTTCTGACTGGGGAGAAGGACATGCACGGTGATTGTGCTTTTCTCCTGGGGGATGGGTTAAGAGCTATTATCAGATCCAGCTTTTCTCAGGCTGTCCTTTTATAACTTGAAACCACCCATGTCCAAAAATTATAAGTGAATGATAGGGAAAGGGAAAGGGAAAGGGAAAGGGAAAGGGAAAGGGAAAGGGAAAGGGAAAGGGAAAGGGAAAGGGAAAGGGAAAGGGAAAGGGAAAGGGAAAGGGAAAGGGAAAGGGAAAGGAGGAGTAGACAGTAAATTTTGAACATTTGTTATTGGTCCAGTGAACTAAAGAATGAAATGTTAAATAGAAAGCTTTCTGGGCTATTCTATGTTCTCTATTTCTATGGGCTATCTTCAATGGTTATATCTGCCTTGATAATACACTGAAAGTATTCCAACTCTGTTTTGTTTAAGGGACACTGTGTAGTATGTAGGTCAGCCTCTCCAGTGACTTTTTTCTGTGACTTTCTCAGGAGATGATGGATGAAGTGTAGTTTTGTGTTTGTTTGTTTTTTCCTTTCACTTTATACCTAAGAGCATGACATTCTACAAATTCATATTCTGAAAGATGTAGTGATTCACAAATAAACCAACAAAAATGAGAGTTAAAAAAAAAAATGCTCTCTGAGTTTCAGATATAAAAGCAAGAGAAAAAGCTGGCTTGTCTTTTTTTTAGCAGCATACTGACTACTGTAATAAAAAGAAAAGAAATAATAGTGTCAGGAGGATAAAGAGGCTTTTATGGGACTTCAGGAAAATTAATTGTATCAATTTAGCAATGTTGAATACCTAATAATGGTGAGCAGCTGAGAGTGACTCAGCATTGCATCAAGTATGCCCATTCTCTCAGGAAGTGTTTCAATTCAACATGAGAACCAGACTGTAACTTTTTTTGTGATTGACAATGACTAAGACACATGTAAGATGCTAGGGGATTGAGTCATTCTTCTTGTTTTTTTCTCAAAGTGATAGAAGAAGAAATAATTCAAGAAAATAACGTAGCCAGATTCTCAAACTAAACCCAATCATGCTTAAGACTTCAGGTGGTTTTCTAAGATACTATGCCCCTTTTGCTGCCCTTATAATCTCCAGAAGGCAATTAAGTGTTGCTGGCATCTATCTCCAGAGCTCATTCCACAGATCTACAAGCTGTTGTTGGCTCCATTGCCTTCAGAAGAGTTTGGCCTGGCACACTGTTTCTTTGCACAAGGTGGCCACGATTCCTTGAACTCTGCTGATTCCCAAGGGTTTGTGTTTGTCCTGACAGCTAATATAACCTCTATGAAAAAGAAGGATGATTTTTTGACCATTTTGAAGCCTCTGCTGTAGCCAGATGCTGCACTCTTCCATTTACCAGGAATTGCTCTTGTCTATCAGTGAAACATGCAACAAAAGGAATGAAAAAGAAACAACATCCTGACTAGAAAATCATCATCATCATCTTAAACCATGTCACCAGATGAGAAGTGCTCTGCCTGCTGAGTGAGAATCCTCCTGGGATGGTTGGTGGGACATTTCCACTCGAGGAAACTCAGCAATAATTTATTTTTTTAAAAAATCACAATTATCTGAGGAAATATTTACGTGTACATGGCTCACAAAGAGAAATGGGGAGGGACACACCATTCCCTGCAATTTAATTTGTACCAATGCAGCTTTTGTCTGAAAAGGTTATCTTAATATCAAACGTTGTTAGGAGTTCTGAGAGCTGTATCCTCATGCAAAAATTATGAGTGAACAACTGAATGCAATACACCATATATTCTGCTTTCCCAAAAGAGCATCAGTTAGTTACTGAAGCAAATTTAAGGGAAGAAATACATTCCTACATACACAATTACTGGATCCAATACAGTTTTGTAACCATTTGAAGGATGGCACTGTATCATGGAGGAAAATTCTTAAACGGGAATCATTTGATTTAAAGTGATAACACAAGTACTGCTGCCAACACATTCAGGCAAATTATAACTTAGAAGACATGTCAACACAAAACCACATAGAACTTAAAACTATTACTACTTATTTGTGTTATCTGTATTGAGCCTTACAACTACTTTCTTCAAGCCAGATTTAGTAAGCATTTATCACTCTTTTAACCCCTTAGGAATACACATGCTCATCTATTTATATAGCATTCCTACACAGTGTACAAGCTCACGCCTTAAATTCAGCCTCAAAGTCACCATTCAAATTTGCATCTTCATTATTAGGGTCACACGTCTCTGGTTCACAGAGTCCAGCCTATCCTCTGGGTACACAAAGACTGCAGTGAGTTGAGGTTCAGGTGGTGACTCCTTCTCTGCTGCAAATTGCTCTATTACAACCAATGCAACAAAACATTAGGATATGTAGAACTTACAAAAATATTTCTAGATTTTCTTCCATGTCCCTCCAAACACTGAGATTTCTTTTTATTGGCCCTTCTCACTTCTAGGGAATTTTCATATTAGGTTTTGATACACTGCAAAAGAGCAGTCTGTGTGTATCTTTACCAATAAATTTTAGATCCATAACAACCATGTTAGATATGTAAAAGAACATTAAAATGAGTATTTTATGTTTTTTCCTCTGCTTTTCTCTGTCTGTTTAGCCACATCTAATCTATATCCTGCATATTCACATCATTATTGTCTTTTCAGTACCGATACATTCTTTTTGTCAGTGATGTCCTGACTGTACTTTATCTGCTTTCCCACCTTCTGAAATACTAACACTACCACAGCACTAAGCTACAGAGATCTGGTTAGAAGGAAACGTAGGTTCCTGGAGTCCTAAAATAATCCAGTGAAGAAAAACAAAAAGAATGGCGGAAGGCCAACAAGGACTATGTAATGTAACTCCAAGTGTCATTTTTTTTTTTTTTAAGTATGTGTGGCTGCTGTATCTCATACTTGGAGAAGTTGTCACATGCTGTCAGCACCGGCTGATCTCCAGTTGGTGTTTCCAAGATCAGCCCTTTCAAGTCAGTCCCAATGAACTCAGAGACAGAGACATTTTCTGTAATGGAGCTGCACTCTCCTTTGTCATATGTTCCTTTCTGGAGAATTAAACCAAGTAAAAACTGGTATCCTATACATAACGCCTTCAAACACACTGAATCCAAAAAGTCTCTTGAAGCACAAGTCACTGCCTAACAATGAAGGTGCTCTGCTACTACTGCCTGTAAGCTCATTGACAAACAATTCTGATCCTCTTCTATGACAAACTGTTAGTCAGATCACTGATAATCATTCCTGAGCTGCACTGAACCATATGAGTCATAGCTCTGTCAGCAGGACTACCCTCTAGCAGAGATAGGTGGCCATTCATGATGTTGTGACAATCCACAGTACAATTGTTTTTCACAACTTTCTCCTGCACGTCTTATAGATTTCATAAACCAAATGTCCAGTTTGGTGTTCCACTGGTGCAGCTTCAAGCAGTGACTCATAACGACTGCAGAAGGGCACTGTTCTATATGTACACCTGTTTGCACTCAGCAAACACAGGCAACAGGCTCTGTAGCCAGATATCCAGCTCTTTTATCAAATAATTGGTTTAATCTAAATTTGTCATCTTCAAAAACCTTAATCTTTGTTAACCTATTTATTCAATTTTTCAAACTCCTGAGAACATATAGTACAATCTCAACTTCCCTGTCATTTATGGTGATAAATAAATATTGGGCAGCAATTATTTTATTGCACTGTTTACCTCTCAACACTAGTCTTCACAGTAATAAAATAAATAAAAAATATATATATTTTGTATCCTGAAATTAATTGTGTTGTGATTTTCTAGCCCTCAGTGTCTGCAGATGTGGAGGGTATCTCTCTGAAGTACTTCACAGGAATCCAAGATATATTGAGAGTGTCTCATTGCATCAAAAACTTCCTATTTCCCTGCCACTGGGTCTGCAAATGATCTGATGTTTGTAATAACCATTTCCTCACTTTTGCTCATGAAGTGTGTAACATTAGAATAAAACTGGACCTCTGCCACTCTGTTAGACACTTCATTAATAACTCTTTTATGAAGTGGAGCATCTCACATAAAGGAGTCACTCTCAGATTGGACAAAAATAGTATATATCTTTGAAGGAGCACCACATTTCTACTTCCCTTTTTAACCCTACATAAAAACTGATCCAATTTAGTCTGATCTTTTACTGCATGTGTAGGTTTTGAACCTTCTCCATTCAGCTACTTACCAGTTCACTTCTGGTTTCCTAGAGCAGTCATCTGTTTCTAGATTCAGCATGGAAGGATCTGTCGAGGCATATTTTGGGCCTATCAATAAATATTTGTATCAAAGTTCTCTTGGTGCATACGGAGGGCTGTACAGCTATTCTTCTTTGTACTAATGTTTTGCCCTAAGAGGTGCCATTCTGTTACAATCCTAGTAAGAAAGGCATTCAGACGGCTCTAGAGTGTCATGCAAAATGCTTATTATAGCTAACACTATAAGGAAAGAATAGTATAGACAATCTTACAACCCTTTAGATGGTGGGAGCCCCAGATGATGCAGCACAAAACAGACTCTAGTCCATCCATGGTGACACAGGATAGAACCTATCCACAGGACAGATTCTACCCTTTAGTCATTCAAGCTATTACAGGCTTTTCTTACAAGAAAACAACCCTATTCATCATTTTTTTCTGTCAAACAGAAACAATGTTCTCATGAGAATTTCTTGCAGCACTGTCAGATAAAGGCAAGGCCATGCAAAAGGCATAATCACCGGCACTGAGTGGGAGCTGCCTGCAGCTCCTCCATGACAAGAAGCCACCTGAGCTTGCCCTGCAGCCACCAGATTTGTGTAGCACAACACTGGCCTGAAGGCCATGCTGTGTATGCAGCACAGGACAGGTCTGTGCCTACTCAGGAAGACTGTTGTGGATCAATCACACCTTGATGTACAATGGCTTCCCTGTCGGGATCACTGCAGCTACCTTTCATTTAGGATTTCAAAAGGGCAAGTTCCTTCTCACAGTAAGCCATATATATGGTTGTATGACTGTGCACAAGAGACAAAAGGTACGCTGAAGATACACAGATAAAAACTATCTAAAAAGACTGTTAGGTGATGTTGGTTCTTTTTTTCCCCATGTACTCAATTGGAAATATTTGAATTATCTATACGTCCCAGTTTCTGCTGCTTGATCACTAAATTTCTTTCAGAAGAAAAATAAATTATTTTTTAAAGTGATTTAATATCCTGAATTGTACAATAATGAAACTATTTTATTAAATATTTGGAAATAACTATTTCCAAAGACAGAAATAACTTAATTTTCTTCTCTCTGCATCAAAGACAGTAAAGTAATGCAGGATTTAACAATTAGATAAGTTTACAATCTGTAATATCACATTTCACAAAGGTGTCACTCTTCATAGGTTCCAAATTATTTACAATGCATAGGCAATTTGCTAGGAAACTAGAGAAGATATCTGCTGGTGGTGGTTGCAAGCACAAGCAAAGCCATTCACATGGTCCTCACCCCAAATATGATGTTCTAAAGGCCAGCTGAAGGATTTGTATAACATATGGGCTAGAGTGAATGGGTAGAGGTTGAGATTAGTCAGATAAGTAAGCACAGAAAGCACATAGCTGAGTCTGGTCTTATGGAGTTGAAAGAGAAAAGAGAAACACATTTTACGAACAAATTATGTCATTTGAGCAATGACACAACACTCATACACAGTGGGAAACACATGCATACAAGTGAGAAAATGTTCAGAAAGAGTTTAATCCAAGTCATTAAAGCCATAAGTAAACTTGAGTCAGCAGCAGCAGGAAGGTGCTGTGTAGTGCAGGGGTGAAATCAGTCACATTGCTGAGCAGCATCTGTAACATCATGTAAGAACAGGCAGACCAGCAGAAAATGGCACCCACAGACTACTTGCAGAAACATAACAAAATGTCCCACACAGTTTTTTCCATACTTACTAAAGATTGAGCAGTATAATTAAATGTTATCTGCCCCCTTTGCTGGGGCAGATATAAATAAAATAAAATTTTAAAATAAAATAAAATAATAAATAAAATTAAATAAATAAAATAAATAATAAATGAAATAATGCATTCCCATTCCAAGTAGCAGTTTAAAAAAATGCCAGTTTCTGTTCACTGATGGATTTGTCAGTGCAAGTGATGTTGGAAACCTAAAAAAAAAAAATAATAAATAAATAAATAAATAAATAAATACATGACTACACAACACCCCTGTGGCCCCTAGAGGAACCCCTGCAAAGAACTCAGTCAGGGCATACAAGAAGCACTCACCACAAGCTGACAGAAAGTCATTTGCAGGAACAAAATAAGCAGTTATGCCAAAGGCCTTCCCAGAGGCAATGAAACTGCCATAATTGCTGAGGAGAATGAGAAACTAAAATATAGTAACGTATTTTTGACCGGAAATATTAGCAATTCGGGTGAATTACTAATTCTGTCCTGCCTCCCTATCTTTTTCAGAGAATGTCCCAGGTTACAGCACATCACACTTTTCTTCTTCACCGGTATCTCCTATGTTTTCTCATACTGACCTTACACCTTTCTTTCTCTCTGACAGAGATACTTTCTGTCCTGCACTCAGTTAATGTACACAAATGAAGCTCAGAGGTCAGAGGCTGTTCTAATGGAAGATTTGCTGGTGCCTCTCCCTAGGCATACCCCCACAGAAAACAGGTGGATAATTTAGTGTGACTCAGATCCCTTAGCTCATCAGCCAATGTCCAAAGCATAGAACTGATTATTTATTTATTTATTTATTTATTTTACTTAAACGCAATTTTGTTTTTCTACTCAACTCAAGTTCAAAGGAGAGGAAAGAAAGAAAGAAAGAAAGAAAGAAAGAAAGAAAGAAAGAAAGAA
>CM021765.1:48832965-48853902 GCA_011076525.1 Nettapus auritus
TCTTTTCTTTTCTTTTCTTTTCTTTTCTTTTCTTTTCTTTTCTTTTTCTTTTTTTCTTTTCTTTTCTCTTTTCTTTTTTTTTCTTTTCTTTTCTTTTTTTTCTTTTCTTTTTTCTTTTTTCTTTTCTTTTCCTGCAGTACAGAATGAATCAATAATGTCATTCAACTCAGTAAAAACACCTTTAAGAGGCCCGATGAAGAACACTTTCACCAGTTGTGTGTTTTGGCTCCCAAGATAGTTATGCCCTGACTCACTCTTGTTCTGAGAACAAATCAGGGAGTTAAATTTCTTATGCAACTCCTTTCTTCTTATACAAGCAATTCTTAAAAGTCTTTAATAACAAGCAGTTATGGATCATTTCCCCCTGAATAACTTGTTTTCTTTATCCTTGATAAACCTGCATTTTTTTCACTGCAACAGCTGATTGTGCCTCCTGTTGCAATGAGTCACGGTGAAGCCTTGTCACCCAGCTACATCCTGGTGCACCGTGTAGTGTCACCCAGGAGAGCTGAAGAAGCCCAGTTTGTGTGTGGCTTTCCAATATGTCCACATGGAAAATGTGCTAACCCGTTGTTTTCTGTGCCTCGAGGGTGGTGGCTTGTGTAGAATCAGGAGGTGAGAATAGACAGGGAAAGCCAAAAAATCCACTAGAAAAATAAGAGAAAATTATTTCTGATATACTTAAAGATAATTTTAATTGTCCCTATCACCAAAATATAACTAAAATACAATTGAAATTTCAGACCTTCCACATCTATAATAGGAAGAGCAGCCAGAATTTTAAATAGGCCCTGAGCTCCATTTTTCTGTAAAACTTCTTTTCACATGGTATGTAAAACAGAGATTTAAATCAAGAAAATTCTATTAAAGAAAGACTCCTTTTATTCAACAAACAAACAAACAAACAAAAAAACTAGTTACCCTAATGCCGATTGGCTTTTTTGCCGTCTAATGTCCTAATATTCAGTGCATTCATTGTAGGTTTTCTACATATTGCAAAGTATTGTCACAACATTTATCTTCTGAAAATCATAATCACTGGATAAGGGAGAAGTTTATTTGTGAAATACTTAATATTTGGAAGAAAAGAAACATAATAAACCTATGTATTTCTCCTGTATCATTATTGATTAGGCTTACGATGACTGATACTGCCATGGTATTTTTTCAGTGACTGTTTTTTTTCAGTCACTCTTTGGTATCTGTAGTGCAATAGAGGGAATGTCAACATACTAAAAGATAATTTTCTACTACTTTTGTGAAGAAGATGGCTGGCATTTTACATGCAGTCCTAAGTATAGTAGAAGGCAGCATCAAGAATTTCTGGCTGTACTTTGTTTGACTGTCCTCCACAGATAAGGAGACTCTTAATTCTTAGTAAGCCTGGATGCAGCAGCTGATGGAGCATAGAGTGCTGCAGATAAAGGAAGGATTGCTGGTGGACGAAACACAGAGTCAAGGTGAAATGTAATCTCTTTCTCCTTGCCATCCCAGGCATTTGTGATCTGGCTGGCTGCAGCTTCTGTTATGAAATGCTAGAAAGTACCTTGTCTGCCTTTTTGTTTCCCTCTCCTCCCTACCTCTTTAATAAAGGGCTCACTGAAAACTGTAAAGACAAAGACAGGCTCCATTTCAGGGATGGGGGTGGAATCTCCAGGGTTCCTTTTGCATGTGAGTATGACAGATGGAAAATGTTTCTGAGGGAAGTCTGCACAAGTGGTGGCCAAGAACTCCATGTGTAAATGCACTTGGCAAATGCAAGAGAAAAAAACACCTCTGCCTCCTGCTTGAGACCTGCCTTATTCCATACCTCTCTGAGCACATTACATGTCTTTTTATTTTGCTAATATCTCGTGGCAAGCTCAGGTCTGGCAATTCAATCAGCAGAGGGTACACCTGAGCCCCAGGTGTAGCTCACTGCAGACCTCACCTGACTGCAAGATTTGATTCCATGCACCCACCAGTCTAGAAGATGCATTGAAATATAATAAAGTCATAATTTTTATTTAATTATTCAGTGTTATACCAAGGAAGCGGGATGAGGACCTGAATATATCTATGCTGGCATTTTCCAAAGAGTTCAAAACATTTTGTGGAAGTTCTAGTGCCTCAAGTTTTTCTTAATTAAAACATATAATCATAAGCAGGTCTATCTTCATGATTTTTAAGTTACTGATAAGCACAAAATTGCATTCACCACTATCAGTCAAGCTTCAGCCTAGAGAAGTCACTGTTTTTTTTGTTTAAAGCCACCTCATTGATTAGTGTTACAAAGCAAACGTGCCATGTTATGAGTCTCATAAGTGATTTTGATGTCTGAATTACTAAAGCATGTGGCCGTTCTTTCTCTGGGATATCAGTCACAGAGTAATTAGTGTTTTTCTTCTCATCTCGTAATTGCCATTATGATGGCCAAGCAACGTCATCTTTTTCACCCCTTATTCCTGTCTTCTTTTTCCTCCAAGACATTGGTTAATGAAAGGGACCTTATACGTTTCATTGTTGTTTCAGGTATGAAGAAATAAAGAGATCAGATAGATTTCATCTCATCCCATTCTGCAACTGGCATCAGAGTTAGAGGTTTCATGTCTTCTAATCTTCCCTCCTTCAGTTTTACCAAGGAAAAATATATATTCATCTTAAATTCACACTTAGAGGCAGTACAGACGTAGTTATGTGCAATCAAGGATAAAGCCAAAATCAGCCATTACTGGGATAATCACACAAAAAGTTCTAGAAAAATCCCAAATTTCTTGTTTTTCATTGTATATTTTCAAGTATATTTTAATTGTTATCTGTGGGATAGGCACACAAAAGTGCTAATAGCTATACCTCATCTCTCTCATGAATCTTCCACTCAAAATAATTGTATTGGCACCTAACATATACAAGAGGATATTCTGAAGAATTTGGATGGAGCGTGAGAAATTAGTATCCTACATCTAATTACCCGTAATAGCTCCAAGGACAGGCAAAGGAGTCTTTTCAAAAAAAAAAAAAAAGCCGTAACTTGCAGAAAGTGCAAGCCATCTTGATAAGAGATGCCCATTTGGGTAATATAAAAGAACAGAAATATTTCAATGGAAAAAAAAATATATATTTCCCTTGTAACTTTTCTTCAAGAGAATAATATAACCCACTTGAACTTTGAGAATTTTTTGAAAACCAAGTTTGTTTCTTTGATTTGTTATGATATCCTGATGATGAGACATATATTTTCAGCTGTTATGTTATCTTACATAGAAACCTATGTATGGTCATTGTGGATAAAACCAAAGATATGCACAGCTCCAGATCTTGTCTTGACAATTGTCAACAGCAGATTTTGAAGAAAGATTCAAAAAACAGCAAGCAATCAAGGATATGTCTCAAGAACATTCTCCCAGTTTTTAACAGTGTAACTCAGGGATATCCTGAACTAAAAGTTATGTTTTTGTGTTTAACACTCCTTTAGGTATTTTTATCCCAGGTATGCATCCAGTTGCTTTTGAAATCCAGCAGCTGATTTTTGAACCCAAGGTTATATAAATGCTGACCTAGGAGGATTGTCAAAACTAACCTATTCATATAAATGTAACTAAAAAGAGAGTCAAAGAAAGTAAAACATATGAGCTACTTCTACAAAATATGTGCATAAACTGAAATTAAAATGCAAAAATGAATATCTGATCTTCTGGAACTAAAAATTATACAGGGCAGCCAATTCTAATTATCAGTATAATAGTTCCCTATCCAACCTTGGATACCACTAGCAGACCATGTTCTCTAACAGAGACTCTTTTGTAATGTGAAATTGCATGAGAGATGTGTTTTTAATTACCAGGAGACAAAAGGACCTCAGTTTTACATCTTGTCTGAAAAACAGCACACATAATTATGCTGAGATAATTATTCATTATGGACTCAGCGATCTGACACCTACTGATTCACCCACATCATTTTCTTCTAGTGCCCACATTTTCCTTTGAGGTGCCAATCTACAAGCTTGATTTCAACTTCATTAAGGCAAGGGGAATGTTTAAGATAACTTTAACAGGAGATACAGCAGGACTAGCATTTTAATCAAGCTCATGGTTTAGTCAGAAACATTCCCAAAATAAGTAAGGATGGGAATTAAGCACTACCTCACTGGAAACACCCATATCTGTCCTATTCCATCGTACATAGTTAAAACAAGATACCAAGGTGCAAGAAGATTCACAAGTTTTTTTGCGGTTTCCTTCTGAAGCTTTACTTCATTCTGTGTAACTGGTTAGCTTGTCGACATCCTCTGTCCTGCTTCTTTGAAAGACATGTCAAGACAAAAGCCCCAGGGGACATGGCTGCAGATCTGGCAATGACCTCTGGAATGACCACTGGTGCACAAAGGAATGAAAGCAGTGACTGGCCAGGAAATTAGAGTTGTTTTTATTGCTACTTTATTCACTCCAATCCACCAAGCTGTTCTTCTCATATGGAATTAATTACGAACTCAAAAGCAGTTGGGGGGAAATGTTAGACTTTGTTTCTTTAATTTATACCTGGGAAACAACTAGATATTTCTGAAAAGTTATTTATTATTGGTACTGAGTGTTAGCAGAGTTTTGTTCACATCACCAAAATACCAGATGTGTATAATATTTAAGCAAAAAAAACTATATGCACATTAGTACACAAGCTTACAGTTCACCTTCTGCAAGCATAGTTGGAATTTAACCTCAGCAAATGAAGTATTCATGGAAAACATATCCTGACATTTAGTAAGCAGATGAACTGCCAGCCGCACTTTAAGTTAGAATTAGTATTACTGAATTATATTTGTTTGCACCACTTAGCCAGAAGTTTACCAGGCTTTCTCAGCAGAATAAACAGGGGGCAGAAAAACATAGTGTATTTTTATTCATACTAGGATAGAGATGTATACTGAAAGACATTAAAGATTATTATAAAGATGTATACTGAAAAACATTAAAGATTATTATAAAGATAATCTTTATATATGTTACCTCCACTGGTGACCAAAGTATAAATTGAAGTCATCTTCCTGTAAGTACCAATATTGAATAGTGTTTTCTATTTCACAGGCACTTCTGTACGTTAAATATATATATATTTATTATTATTAACTCAGCTTTTGTTTTAAATAGCTTTGATGCAAAACAAACAACTTTTCTAATTCACACAGATTTCATTATGCTTCTTTTGCAGATCCAGCAATAGACAATACATACTTTTAAAGGCCAGGAATGTTTTCCTTCCATGATCACTGAAAGAAAACAACATATTGCTGACCTTGTAGAATATTGCATTCAAGGAAATCTTCATGTCTCCATTGAAGAGGAAGAAAAAAAATTCAAGATAACCCTGGAATTTAACCATATTACTAGATAAAGAGTGCAATGACTCACAGACCGATAATAGGAAAGCACAAACATCCCTGTATAGTTACAAGTGAGTGCTAAACTTAATTTATTGTATCTCAGCTACTCCATTTCCAAAATACATTTCCTTTCACTGAGATAAGAAGAACTTTGCTTTCATCTCTCATTCTCTAATGGTAATGTTTGTCAATACACTGTGCCCTTGTGACTATTCATTATAAGAAGACAAAAAAAATGGCATGTGTTGGAATGAGAAAATATAGCTTAGTGAAACATTTTCAAGATTAATTTATTATGAAATACAGATACTCCACAAAGCATATGCACATTTGCTCCTGTCATTATGACTGCAAATTAATTTTTACAGTGCATTTCAATTAGCAATTATTCACACACAAAATGTTTAGGCACAAGCTAATGTCCAAGCTGCAGTAACCCCCACATGTTGGTATCAGATTTGACAAGTGTAACATCTCATGTCCAGTGACATGACTGTGGCTACATAGCTACTCAGCCCTCTCCAGAGAAGGCTTAGGTCCATCCATACTCTTTGATTTGCAGAAAAGTGAAAAAATGATATATGAAACTGTTTTCACATTTGGAGGTGAATTTGGACACTTGAAACTAGTTAATGTTTTTAGATCTTAAGAATAAGATAGAGCTAGAGATAAGATAGGCCTAATTTAACACCTGTTTCTAATTAGATTATTTCTTCTAGATCAGTGTATGCAATACTAAAAGGATATTTTATACAGAAGAAATTGAGATGTAAATTTAGCACTCATTAATACTAATTATGAGGTCAGTTTTCTAACAAAGTCACATCCTGAACAATTCTAAAGTTTGTTGTTGTTTGTTGGTGGTGGGTTTTTTTTTTGTATGTTTGTTTTTGTATTATTTTCTTGGCTCTATAGAAACATGAAAAACATGAAAAATAAACTTACCTGGGATTTCTTCTTTACTTTTGATCTCTCTAAACATTTTGACTGCATTCCCAAGTAATTTAATTTCCAAATGCTTAAGAAGCCTGTATTCATTGGTTAAAACTTTAAGAACTTATTTCTAATCTAAATTGTTTTACAGCCACATTATGATCAGTCATAATGTTAGTAAATACTAACTTTGTGAAAAGCAACCCCATTTAAGCAATGTCTTATTAAAATTTTTGAAACTAAAATTTCTCTACTATATAATATAAACATCTAGTTAAACATTCTAATTGTGACATTTCATATTACTGACTTTACATGTCTATAATGTAGAAGCATCTGTCTGAATAAATCTTCCTGGGCTCTCCTCAATAGACTAACGCATTTTTAAGCTGATTCAGGGCATATTGTCTAAAGTAAACCCTGTGAATTGTGCTCTAGAAAGTCTGTTTCTCCCAGTGAAAATAAAGAAAACTGAGAGTAACCAGCTCACCTGCAAACATTGCAGCATAGACCTCCAAATGAAATGATCCCACTAGAAATCTTTTAATGCAGCCAGCACTGAGTCAGAGCAAGTTGTGAACCCTGTCTGATCCTGTGTCTCTTTTAATCATGACCTTATGACTCTGAGACAACAGAGATGACACCATTCACCACATTTGCTCCCTCTTGCCAGGGAAGTACACCACACAGCCCAAACTCAGAGTGCTGCAAGGCAATGTGATCATTGCTTTGCTAGCTTGGCTAAAATGGTGGTGGCTGAGGGAGGCTGCGGCCTAAAGCATTCCTTGCACAGTACCTTTAAAAAGACAGCAACCATGTGAAAACTTGACAAAAATAAAGGCAGAGATATGTGCGTGCTTCACATAGATGGTGTGCTTGGTGGTTTTGTTGTTTTGTTTACTTTTGTTTTTTAATATTTGTACCCATGTGTGTGGACAACAGTGTAGAATCTCACTGACAGAAACTTCATATAGCATCAGAGACAAAAACCTCCCTCCCCTCCCCTTCTTTCTGCTCACTCAGATGTTGATGAGACAATCCTCTAATGCAAATGGTGTAGAAATACCATTCAGCTTTCCCTTAATAAATTATTTCTGGCTAGGGGAGATATTATAAAGAGGTTCTATATGGATGTCACAACAGACATGTGGAAGAGGACTGTGCTGGACGGGGAAAAGGAGCAAAACTTCATTAATCCCCATATAATGGATGACCATATAACAGTCTGTTAACACCTGCATTAATATGGGACCAGAGGACTGAGAAACTGTTAGGACAGTCACAGCAGTCTCTTGTTTAGTAAACCAGTAAGAAACTCAGGACACCAAAGAAGCCAGCCCATATATCATCCCTATATACAAAACATACGTTTGTGTTTAGTACTGATGAAAACAAGAATGTATTTTTAACATGGGTCACTGTACATCAGATATTTTACAATACTGTAAGTTAATTATGGGGACCTTTCTTGCCTACAGAA
This sequence comes from Nettapus auritus, assembly GCA_011076525.1. Taxonomy (NCBI): domain Eukaryota; kingdom Metazoa; phylum Chordata; class Aves; order Anseriformes; family Anatidae; genus Nettapus; species Nettapus auritus. Next base: position 48,840,738 of record CM021765.1, read on the forward strand.
TTAGTTAAAATCCATAATTACTCTTTTACCAAATAATTGGTCGTTCAATGACTTACTAACAGAAATGGATTTTTTTTTTTATTCTTCATTAACCTTACATTAGTTGTTGGGGTTGCTTGCATAGCTTTTATACAAGGTTTTGCTTAATCTGATGTTTTTAATAGCACTAAATTATGTAACATGCCAGAAAGAAAAGCACCAAAAAATTCAAACCATATTGGAAAGTAATAATAATAATGATAATATTATTAATAATAATAAAGCAAACAAGTCAATACATACAGGTTATTTTCCTTGCATATTGTGCTGTACTTTATAACTACAGAGAATTGCATTCAATATCCAATAAGCATGTCAAATATTTACCATAACCAGTTCCTAAGAAGTTTGTTTGGGATTCACAGTATCTGACTGTTGGCAGCTTCTTTCAAATTAGATTAGTCCAACCTAATTTTCTATTCATGTTATGTACAGTTAGTTGATGTGGAAGGCTATCATCTCAGGGCAGGCAAACAAGACTCAGAGCTTCAGTCCTCTTGAAGAGCATGTGTAAGTTATGTCCTTCCCTGCCCCCCTTCTGCCAACCCCCCCCCTGCCCCCCCAGCATATAAATAATAAATATAACTCTGAGTGACATTAATGAATGTGTAAATGTGAAGTAAGTTTGGGGATATTAAAGCAGCCCTAACCTCCATACCAGGGAAGTCTATGTGTCTGTGACTAAATGGGTATTTATCATTTCCTGAGCTCCATGCTGGCAGCCAGCCAGCAGAGTGTGTACATTGAAATTAAAATAGATTGGGAGGCTGGACTTTGTTCCAAATTGATCTGGATGACGATAGCAATTCTGAAAGCAACTCCACTTTTTAAAAGGCTCATTGTGCATTTCTAAAAAGGAGGGGGGAGAAATATTTAGGAAAATAACAGGAAGGAAATCTAAGTCTGGGATATATTCTCTCTCTAAAAATAATAATAATAATTCTCTTAGACCATTGTTTTGTTATCAGCAACATAAGAGATAGTGCTTCCTCATGTCAAATGCAGAAATGCATGCAGTAGGAATGAAGAAAATGTATTTCTAGTCATCTATATATTAGTGAGTGATTTTTCCTAGTGCATGTGATTGCACTTTAAAGACCAAAAGTTTTTTTTCAAATCTAGTCAATTTTGGCAAGCACAAAAATATATATACATATATATATGAATTACTCTTATTAGAAGTAATCCAGTTTTGTCATGTGGTTGATAGGTTGAGTAAACTGTTGGTTTTACTCTACCATAACAAATGGTAAGTGAATATACAGCCACAGCCTGGCTCATTTTATCTGTGAAATTCAGTATCTACAGTACATATCAGGATATTTTAGTAAATGAATATGCTATTTTTTGTTGTTTGAACTCTTCTGTAAAATGATTTGTGAAGTGATAAGTTAAAAACAATAAAGATGTCAAGCACCAGCACTAATTTCATTAGTTTACCAGAAGCACTGATAATTTCTTATGCTTTGAATGCTTGCCAGAAAGATAGACCAGGCACAGAGTTCACCAGGCATCAGAATATTCATTGTGTAACTGCTTTAAAGAAAAGACCTGATACAATGGAAAAAAAAGCATAACTCCTGAGATGACAGACTGTTAAGTAATTACAATAGGAATTGGCCTTGTGTCAGTATTTTTTAATTCCTTATGATTCAGTATAGAAGATGCAATAAAACTAAGCAGGGTAATTCTATTTTCACCAAGTGCCAAAGCTGTGTTTTTACCATCCTCAGTGTTATTTCCTAACTGCTGTCTTTCCACTCCCAGGGCAATCATCTACCCTGCCCCACACTACATGAGATAAAATGGCAAGAGAATGGCTTTTAATCTGTCTGTTGAATACAGAGTTACACCCCAAATTTGACTACCAATAAGAATACAGCTTGTGGTATATCAGAACTATTTCCCAGGGACATCCTGAGAAATAGATTGCTGCATATGGCCAGCTATTTGAACATATACTTACCAAAAACAACATACTCAGTTCACTTAGTGACAACTTTGGCCATCCTTCGATATGACTCATGTTGAGTTATATCTTTCCTCAAACATAAGTAACTACCGTAGGCCTGGATTCTTATTTTAGAGTGCATGTTAAGTGTTCTTATTGTAGAGCTTGCAGCCATGCAACTTCCATGCTTTCAGAGAAAAAGAAAAAATGGGGAAAGCTCTATTCTTTTTACATCAATAAAGTTCCTGTTTGATGCCAGAGTAAGCAGCTATTTCCATAATCTTTTGCTGTCATCAGTGAGCACTGAATAATTTCTCAGGCAAAAGAATTGGGTACTTCACTTTCTCCTCCTTCAGAGCACCTCAGATAAGGGCTTTCACATTTAAAGCCACACTAGACAGCCTCTAAACCTTTGGAACAACAACATCAGGACTTAAGCAATTCAAAGAAATAGTTTCCTCGAAACTGGAATCCTCTTTAGCATGGACAGCTGCCTCTCCGTGGAGCATGGTTTTCCATCCTCTTTGCAGCATGCAAATGTTCATTGCCTTTGATCTGGCTCCCCTTGCAGCTGCTCAGCAGCACATCTAGTAGCTCCATAAGGATGTGATACAGTTCTGAGCTGTATTAATGCCTAGCCTGACTTGTCCCAGTTTCCAGGAGTGATATGGCTAGTCTGAAAACAACAGCGCAGCGGAGCATAATATCCTTTTTTTTTTTTTTTTTTTTTTTTTTTTTCCATTCTTTCTATGTCCATGCTAAGCCATAAATCTCAATGGAGCTCTGACTCAGCTGAGATCCTCAGAAGCAGAATTTCTCACAGTCCAGAAAGAAACAAAAAATGGTGCTGAGGAGACATCAGAGTCTCTCCTGAGAGCAGGTGGGAGCTGTACACCAAAAAGCTCGAGAGAGCAGTGTACAGAACAGATGCTTCTTGAAGATTCCCATGGAGTCAAGAAAGGTAAAATCAGACTGCCTGGCATCTGATGTTCTCTAAAGCTATGCAGTGTTATAGTTGGGACATTTTAAAATAGAGATTTACAGGTAGAGAACTAACTGCATATTAACAAGTGCCAGCTAGGGTGTTAAAACACCTTCTTCTCACGGATACACAGTTTGCTGCACACTGCAAATGGAGTCCCTTTTCTTCTCCTGTTCCATGACCTTAGGCCAAATTGATGTAATATCATGCAAAGACAAGGGGAGAGGAAAAGAGACTTCAGATAGTAAAATCTTTCCTCATGAGCCAAAGAGTTCTCTTTCCAGCCAAATAGCTGAATGGCATATACACAGTATCAGTAATCCATCGCATAATTTTTTAAGTTTTTGTGAGCTTGGTCAACATGAGTAGGGCCAAAACATTCTTTGCACTCAGGAAGATCTTAGGGGGCACCACATTACATTCCCGATGGTGAATAATGAATTATCATACCAAAATGGCAGACCTGTACTTCCCTGCCTTGTTTGCTAACAAGACAAAAGTATTAATATCAGTCTCTTTAAATTAAAATTACACATTTACTGCTGATAAAGGAAATATGCAAAAGGCATAACACAACATATAAGCAGTATACTACTGTTCAGTCAGAGCTGAATTAGTCATACTGCCAGTACCCAGCCTAGCAGCCTTCTTTGGTGTTCTGCTCTGGCTTCCTTCTATTCTCTCTGAAGTAAATAGCATCAAGCATATTTCCAGCTTTCTTGAAAATAACATTTGCATTGCAGTAGCTGCTACATTTTCACTAAGTGTGCTTAAGAACGTCGTGGTTGATTTTTAGGAGTGGTCACTGAAGTTTGAAGACATTATCCTGTTGCAGATAAAAGGAAGAAACCTAGCAAGGGAATTCTTCTGAAGTATATCTTGGTGGCTGTTGTCTCAATGTTTGGGAAAAAAAAAAAATAGAGAAAAAAAAAAAAGATTATACAATATTAATATCTATTTGTTAGTTCCTTTAATAACTTCTGAACAAACTGATGATTTTTTACCATCTATGGTGGATGGGCTATCCATATCTTACATTTATTAAATTTCCAGAAAGTTTGTGAAGAGAAAATTAAAATAAGACTTATACCTCATTTTTCTTCATGGATACTATACACAAGCTCAAATTTACCACACAAATCCATTGGAAAGCAGCTTTGAGCAAGTGCTGCTTCTGCTCACCAACTCAACTCCAACTGTAAAAGAGAAATCTATATTTTTGTGTTCCAAGTAACATCTATAGAAAGGGAAGGATTCTCTCTCACAGCTCTGTATAACCATTATGCATTTGTCCAAATTTAATGGAAAAGCAGGATACAAACTGTGTAATGTAGCTTCTGCATGACTTCAGTTTTCATTAAGAAAATTTAAGCAACCATAAAATAAATTTAAGCCATGTGATTTCTGAGTACCTACATGTACCTTAAGTTGCTGTTCATGACTTTCAATAAAAAATCTATGTATAACTAGTGAAAGAGAGACAAAAATGAAAAATAAAAGATGGCAAATGATTAAACTTGGCAAACAACCCCTTATAAATGATACCTTAAATGAAAGTTACCTCTTTTTTATATACTCAGACTCCCCATGGGCACACTGCAGTCTTCATTTATTATTCAAAATTATTTTGTTTATATTTTTCAAATATTATGTGGTATACAATTGTTTGTGAGGTTAAGTGGGTTACATCATTGGGTAACCTGTTCTCTGGAGAGCAATCTCACTACAATCATCACCACAGAACCTCATGAGTGGATATATGCATTTCTGAAGAAATTTTAAGAATTTTAGGAATTTTTCTAGATCAAGTATCTTATCAATTTAAAAAATTGACAATTAAAAGTATCTCTCAACATTTGCTTGAAAACAGCTATGTCCAAGAACTTTCATGAATATCGGTGTGAAGCAAATCTCATACAATGTGCAAGCACAATACGATAATGGAAACTATCACTTTAATGATATATGACTATTTATGTTTTTATGGTAACTATGTCACATGACATGTCTAAACAGTTTCTTAAGGCTGTTCTTTATCTATAAAAGTTTAATATGGGGAAACAACATTTATTCTATCCCTTATTCTTTTTATTTAATCATAGATCTTTTTGATACCTCACTTTTTCTCACTCCCTCCGTAGCTTGTGCTGCTGTCCTTGCCAATGCCTTCTCTCAAGTAATAACCCAAGTATCCTTTGATGCAAGGTTACACAATGGCAGGAGACACAAAATCTGAAGAGTTATGTAAAGATGTATATTAGTTTTTCATTATAAAGTTTCCTCCCTTTGAAGTTCTAAGGAAACTACAATTTCCTTTCTCCTGCTGTAAGATATATATTCCCTCACAGTTAAATACATCTCCTGTAACAATTCATTTCCCTGGCTTCACCAAGGTACAGTTCAAACAGCATCTTTGATCTGCACAAAGTTCCTCAAAAAAAATCTTTATCCTTCCATTCAGATGATGAGGAATCCTGTCAGGAAATAGCTTCTTGCATCTAACTAAATGAGCCCACATAACACTTTAAGCACTACCATATTAACATGCATATGGAAAGTTGACATTAGTCATTTATTTGCACAATGAAGAACACTGTGCTTGCTTAGACCAGTGGAGAAAGAAGTATTAAAATCACGAATTCTCTCACAATACTGCACATCAATTAAACCCTTGTTTGCCATTCTGTATCAGATTATACTCCATAACAGCAGTGACTGCTCTTGGGAGCTAGGTATTTATCATGTTAAAAACAAAGATTTTCAAGGCCAATATTCTGCAGTAGCTCTATATAAAAAATAGTTGTATTTTTATGCATTTGCTACATTTTTTAGCTAAGTGGCTCACCTCGTAAGCACTACACTATGTAAACCATGCAGAGTGAGTATTTATGCAAAGCATCCTACTGACTTTGGTGAGGCTCTTCATGTACGCTCTCAAAACTGCAAGTGCAGTTCATACAGCGTAGCCTTCGGCATTTGTCTGAAATTACACAGAGCTCAAAAAAACGATGGCCCTGCAATTTGCTGGCTGAAGCTTGCAGGGGAGACAAGCAGAGAGCAATAAATTAGAACTGCAACTCAGAGCTGTGCCATCATCACTTACAAGTACTTATAAATTGTTTATCCTCCCCCTTCATGTTGTAGCTATAAGCTTTCATGTTCCTACATCTGCTAAATATGACTGCTGCACTTATTTACCTGTCTCCCAGAAAGGTAGAAAGGCTTCTTAACAGCCTACATTGCATGCTAAGGGGCAAAGCACCAGCTCTGTAGTGAGCATTGTCATCTATCTTAATTTTGATTGATTTTGTTCTGCCTCTAGTTGATAAGATTACAGGCAGATATTGGTTAAAAGTAACAACTAGCATGCTGAGGCTGAATTTTGCTTTTTCTGTGAATGTGGGTCTAAAAAAAAAAAAAAGAAAAAAAAAAAGAAAGAGTACACTGTACACTAGCAGCACAATCCAGTATTATGTGGCTTGGTTTTCATTTGCATACCTCCTTTGGCTCCTCATCACAGCACACTTCTTTGGCTTACCACAAGTCACCCCTTTCTGGAAGCAACTACACAGAGCAAGGGCAGATGAGAGCAGGTCCTTGCCATTCGCCAAGATACTAGTCAGCTGAAAGGATGTGCTCAGTTTTGTACACCAAATTAACACTTGTTCAGTTTCAATGAATCTTCCTCAGTCATTGTCACTGCAATAACTGGCAGTAACTACTACCCAGGGCAATTCAAGTGTCCGTTCCTCCATGGGAGGCGAGAGCTCCACTGGAGCTCAGAGCAGTTATGGCTGTCAAAATTATACTACTCGATTAACAGGGGAACAAAAGAAAGTAAAAACTTGTACATACAGACTCACTTTCATCTCATGAGTGCTTTGCTGTGCTAGATATTCTCAGCATCTGAATGGCAATCTTATCATCTAAGATATGGGAAGAATTGGTTTGTCAGTCCAGCTAAAGGTCTTATGGCAGAATTGAGATCTAAATATCTTCACTCACAGCCCTCTGCTTTAACTACTAAATGCTGTTGATGAGTCGATTCTTTGAGGTATATGAAAGCTTGCTCATACACCTTGGTTTCCAGGCAATAACACAGAGATACCTTCTTTCTTTGAAACTGACTGTGATTGAAATACTACAATAAACTCCATTTAATATATTACCAAGCTGATGTAAAGCTTCAAATTCAAGGAGTGAATTCTCTTCTTTTTAAGTACAGAAACTCTTCAGTCACTGAGAAAGACCTGAAAAGCTTCCACTGTCTCAAAGGGAGTATTAACCTCTGATGGGGATCTGTCTTAAGACACCGGAGAACAAGGGTCAATGTACTCACTCAAGAAGCATTGGAGATTAGGAAAAGGAAAAAGCCTTCTAATAGTCTAGTGTGTAAACATGATTATAAGGGAAATTTATAATTCGCTAGCAAATTTCAAGTAAACCAGCAAAGTTGCATTAGGATTTTAATGACATTTTCTCTTACAACCAAGGACTGTGTGCCAGAAGCCCTCAGGGCTGCCTGCAGTCATATTACTACACTTGCAAAGCATACTGACCCCAAAGACAGTGCAATCTATTTCTGTCACAGATTAAGTGACCTCTGAGCTTTTTGCATCTAGCTGTGGAGAAAGCTGCAGGTTGAGGAATGTTCATCCCTCAGTTAAGCTAAACCTTTGTTTTCTGTGTTCTCATGAATAACTTATAGGGCCTTGGCATCATGAACAGTAGTGCTGACACAGTTGACATGACAGCACTATAGACTGAATCCCGATCTGCCCTCCAAGGATAAGATGGGATGTTTGCTCGGTTCACATTTCACCAAGTCGGGCTGTTCAACTATTTATAAGATGAATAGAAATTTCCACTACTTCAGCCGACATACCTGCTTTTACCTAGCAACTGCTCAGAGGGAGCCAGCTGAGACAGAGGAGGCTTTGAGAGGCACCACTGGCAGGGAGGCTGCTGCTGACACATCTCCTGCCACATCTCTTCATACAAGTTGTGTCCTTTCAGCACCATGGTGGCCCCTTCCTCTCTTCAGCAAGAGCTATTTATAGCCAGCACAGCCCAGGAGAGGAAAGACCTCCTCTCTGCATCACTTGTCCCAGGTGGTGTGAGAGCAGCATGGAGCACTGCAGCCACCTCAGGTCACATAGGGCATGGCACGGGGAGATTGCCCCATGTGTCGTTGGGTGACCACCATGATGGCATGGAGTGACCACCACAATGAAATGGGGCTACTGCCCTGGGGCCATCCTGCTGCATCACAGCCCCACATGTTCCCCATGCCCAGGGGTTCCCTCATGGTGCCTGGGGGTCCCTGCCAGGCACCAAGCCATGCAAAAAGCCAAGCCAGGCCATTTTCACCCAGATCCAGGAACATGGGAATGCACCTGTCACCCCTTTCACAGAATCACAGAATCGTCTAGGTTGGAAGAGACCTCCAAGATCACCAAGTCCAACCTCTGACCTAACGCTAACAAGTCCTCCACTAAACCATATCCCTAAGCTCTACATCTAAACATCTTTTAAAGACCTCCAGGGATGGTGACTCCACCACTTCCCTGGGCAGCCCGTTCCAATGTCTAACAACCCTTTCGGTAAAGAAGTTTTTCCTAATATCCAACCTAAACCACCCCTGGTGCAACTTTAGCCCATTCCCCCTCATCCTGTCACCAGGCACGTGGGAGAATAGACCAACTCCCACCTCGCTACAGCCTCCTTTAAGGTACCTGTAGAGTGCAATAAGGAAAGCTGCCTGTCAGAGAAGGACCTGGGAGTATTGGTTGATATGTGAGGAGCACCACCCATCTGGAGGGTCTTGACCTGAATTCATTTTCTTGCTGAATTATGACATGGCACACACGTAGTGCCTGCAGACACTGAGATTTCACATTTGTCTCACATATCTGTCAGGCCTGTCAGGCAGCCTATTGCCACCAGGCTCCCACTGGCAGAAAAGATGGGGCCCCAAGGCACAAATACATTTTTGTGCAGCATGTCCAGGGCCCCCAGCCACTTCAGTGTAATCTTCCAGAGCAGGCTTCTAGGTGGAAAAAGCCATTTTAAAGATGATTAAAATATAGATGAAGTAGTACAATCGGGCAAGAATGCATGAAAAATGACAGTTTCCTACCTTCATTTTGTAACTGTCAAGAGGCCTGGTAAAAGTCAATGGTAACAGACAGAGAGCTGAAGACCTGCTTTTACAGTCGTACTGGATCAAGTACTAATCAGGACTTGTGGGAAAATAATTTGCAGGTGGCTTCGCACTGTTTCACACGTCCCTGAATTAGAGATAATGAGGAAGCAAGCGGCAAAAAACAAAAACTTGAGCAAAGTTGAGATAAAGAAAATTGGTTACAGTGCTAAGGATGAGCTTTGGGTGGTGGCCAATTGCTGGCTGGCTCGAGGTTCATGTCTGAGGGTCTCTAACTAATTGTATGTCAGATTCGGGCGCGTGGACAGTATGTGGGGCTACGGGGAAAGTATATGTAGGAGTGAAAAATAGCAATAAAGGCCTTCTGTTCAAGAGCCATCAGGACTCCGTGTCTTGCATCCCTTCAAGGACTGAAGTCCCATAGTCCTGGGGGCTCTGGATACACACACACACACACACACACAAAAAAATCATAAAAAAAAAAAAAAGAAGGGGAGAGAGTCCCTGCACAGGACTCCCTGCTGCAGTCTGATTTAAGGCAGGATTTGACAAGTACATTTAACAGACAAAGAGGGGGTGGCAATGAGAGGAACGTGTGCTAGCACAGATTCATCATGTATGCGTTTGCCAAGCTAGTCAAAAAAATAATATATTTTTTAAAAGATATCCCAAACCTAATCTGTCTTCATTTACTAGGTGTCCCACCCTTGCCCATTCTCTGCCACAGGAGCACTGGTCTGGGAGTGGGCCACAGGCTGCAGCAGTGCCCAGGACAGGCTGGGAGCATAGGCCCACGCATCCAGCAGCTGGGGTCTTCCTCAACAGGAAAGGGGGCTCTGGAATGAGGCCACCTTCTTTACTCTGGTACCATAAATGTTCATCCACAAGTGTCTGATGTTTCTGTAGAGGAAGGACTGTAAATAAATGTGAGGTACTCTTCTTGTTCATATTATCATACCAGTGTAGCACTTCTACAAAATGGATGATATCTCACTGCACAATTTCAGTGGTGAGGATGAAAAGACCATAATTGCTGCAGCACCGTGAATTATGTTTGTAAAGGAAGTGTTACTAAACAGCAGCCAGGGAAGAAGATAAAGCAGGGTATGTTTTACAATTAAAATTAGATTGACCTGAGTTCAGATTATAAATGTTGGGGAAAATAATAATAATAATAATATTTTAAAAAAAAAAAAAAAAAAAAAAAAAAAAAAAGTAAATCTGGTTTGGAAAGGGGATGGAAAAGGTGTTTCTAGGAGACATGTTTCAGTCTCAAAATGTCTTGTACTTTTCACAAAGAAACAGTCTGTGCCCAAAATATTCAGTAGCTTTTCTCCCTTGTGCTTGACACTCTTAAGTATAGAGCTGAGATCAGAAGTGAGGGAGGGCAGGGGAGAAGATTCCCAGCAGCAGGTGAAGCTGAATCAACAGAGTAATCCTTTTGTATTTCAGTAAACTCAGCCAGGGACTGATGGTAATCTGCAGGCTATTTCTTCCATCCCTCTCTTCTCCCTCCTTCACATTCCCCCACTCCCAGTTCTAGCACTGCTGTTCAGCTTGCTAGTGAGCTGTTTGAGCTGTTCACTGGAGCTCTGGGTGCTCTCTTTAAAGCTGAAAATCGTCCTGCCATCATCCACCTTGCTTTAACACCCACCCACTTAGGAAATCTGAAAGCTGTGTATCTCCTCAGAGGCTGCTAATGCTATTAATTCTCCTACCTTAACAGTCTATCCAAACTGTGAAAGCAGGTTTTCTGCAGATTCCTCAGCTATAGCACATTCTGTTGCATTTGCCATACACATTTCAGTGTCTGCTTCCCATGGTTAAAAATAAAAAAGCCTGATTCAACACTCTCTGACTTCATTATTACATGACTGAAATACCATAGTTTTTCACCTGCATACCACAAACCTGCACCACCTAAACCTTATTGTGATTCCTTCCCTGTTTCTTGGAAGATTAATTACCCTCTCTAACCACAACCAGACCATTTCCCAGACTCAGGCTAGCTGATTCAAAGATGTCTTGCATCTCTTTAGACTACAGTGTAGACATAACTGTGTGAGGGGCACAGCCACAGTTAAGTGCACCATCCAGTTGCCATGGGTCTCACACAACTGCCTACCTAAGAACTGTTAATGATTTACCTATCAAATGAAGGTAATTGCTGAATGATCAGATGCTTTAATTGCCCACTAGATTTTAACTCATTACTAGACTAGGAAAATGTTCCTAAGGAGCCAACCCCCTCGCCCCCCCCCCCCCCCCCCGAGTTATATCAGCTGGAAAATACACCAACACCTACCCCTGCTCTTAGATTCTTATATTCCTTCCATATATCCTGTCAGCCCAAGGAGATACAAACAACAACAACAACAACAAAAGCATGTACTAAGGCTCTTTCAGGGGTCCTGCTATTGAACCCTGTTTTCAAAAGGGGATGTTTAAGCTAGCAAAAAGGTGCACATGATTTCTACCAAAGCAGTTTCAGCTCTCCTGCATCCTGTACAACAGCCTTGGATAAGTTTATTTCCCTGTGTAGAGGAATGTGAGAGATCCAAGATGGAACCAGAAAGAGAATGTAGGCAAAGAGCCGGAAGAGTTTTCTCTGCTGTTGACTCTCTACTTCTCTGGAGTGATGGTAACAGTTAAAGCAGACTGTGTTTCAACACAGAGAAACTCGGAATGCTATAGGAAAAGAATGAAGTAGGCAGGCCTTGGCACTGCTTCAAAAAGCCCTTAAAATGCCCTTACAAACCCAACCTAGCCTCTATCTCTTCCCTGTCCATTCTTGACTCAAAGCAGAATCTTACCTGAGAACCAGAACATGGGGCCTATATTCAAATGCGGAAACAATATAGTGCATGATCAAGGTTTCCACCATGTTTATTCTATAGAATGAGATGAAAATTTTGCAAGGATTTTTTTGAAACACCTTTAGTGGCCCTTATATTATAAATATCCTTGGTCCTAGGAAAATGCTACATTTATAGTAAGGTAGTGAGACTGCACTGGCAGCCACATGTGTGCTGCACATGATGTGACCACTGACCTTACTGAGGTGAGAAAGAAGAGAGGAATTTGATTAGGTGAACTGTCTTCATGACTGTTCTGATCCAGGGAGAGACCTAACAATATTGATCAAAGTCGGTAAAACATAAAATGCTAACTGAAACAATAAAGTGTCCAGATGAAACACAATAGCATGGGAATGGCTTAATCTTTCCAAACGGTTTAGTTAATTCAAAAGGTAACTAAGACTCAAGCGTCCCTTGGGAACAAACACTGTAATACTCCATTTCATTCCACACACTATGACTGAGACAAGATCTAAGGAGGTCATGAGCAGCATAATAGGAAAGATCTTATTTTAAACCTCAGTCACTGGTGGAAATAAAACTCATTCTTCTTTGGAGGAATGATAAAAAGTAGGTTAGAGATTTGTTTGCAATGAGGGCTTTTTTTTGTTTATTTGTTTTACCTGATTTCCAGTAATACCTCCTTCTTCCATGTTATAATTGCATGGACCATTCTTTCCTTCTGTGGTGACTTCACTTAAATAGCATTATTCTGTTCAGAGTACCATTATGATGGTACTTTGATGTGGTAGATCTTCTTTTTCTATACATTAAAAAAGAGGAAGCTGCTGAGTTTACAGACATGGAAACTGTACCATGCTGTAGAGGATCATCACCATTCCATGAAGGTGGAAGGAAGCAAAAGGAATATGGGTAGATAGCAAGGCAATGAGTCCCATATCATTGTTTCTGTCATGCTTAATATGCTGCAGCACACACAAATTCACAGCAGGTCCGGCACTATAATGGTTTCTCAGGAGCAGATATAAATGGTCATGTGAATGAGAGCTAAGGCCTATGTTTTCTGACAGTCAGATCAGAGTCCTCCTTCACTTTGTACAGCTATCTCGAGAGGAGCACTTTCAAAGCTAATGGTGTAAATGAAACAAAAAATAGGCCAAAAGGAAATAAAATAAAATAAAATAAAATAAAATAAAATAAAATAAAATAAA